>JBCEWE010000530.1:0-392500 GCA_039877035.1 Silurus lanzhouensis | reverse complement strand
TAAAAAAAAAACACACACAGCTTATATTAAGTTCCTGAGAAACTAAGAAGTGAAAAACAGAAAACATTCAAATTGTTAAAAGTGCTGACAGTGGAAACTATTTCTATCAATGTTCTCATAAAAAAATGTATTTATGTAGATGGTCTTCTGTTCAAGTCTCAAAAAAAAGGTGATGTTTTAGATCAAGTGCAGTTACCTGTGAATTGCACCATCTGACCAATCAGAATTGAGAATTTATTCTCTATAAAATGTTTATATCTCAAAATTCTTTTAAAAATCAGCATTTTGTTCCATGACAGTTTTTTTGGAATATTTTATTGATCCCACAGGGAATTATTTACCCTTTCAGAAGCTGGGGTTAGACATGATATAGCACCCATGGAACACAGAGGGTTAAGGGCCTCACTTAAGGGCCCCAAGAGTTACGTGGTACCTACATACCATTTATTGGTACTCACGTGGCACAATTGCAATGAAGTTACATGGTACTCAAATATCTAACAATAAATATAATGCAATGCCACCCTTCACTATGAGAGTATAAAGTCACCAGGAGGTGGTCCCACGTGTTTTACGCAATAAGCATTTTCCAAATCAGAGGATCAAGTTTGCTCTTCTGTCTTCACCTGCAATTGCTGCACTCCATATTTGTATAGTTGAACTTTTCTCAGCGTTTGTGTGCCTCTGGAAATGCTCACAATCTAGTAGTCTATTGGTTGATGTTGCTAAGGTCACAGCTCTTATTGAAAACCAATGGCTTTTGGTTGCTTTGTTGCCACAAGCTGCTGTATGTTTGAACATATCACAAGTCATATGGTGAAATAATGTAATTCAATATTATTTCATTTTTTTTGTGTACAATTTAAGTAGGTTTACTATAAGTTGTATTATACTTCAATATCCAATGTGCGTACTATGTACCGAGCAAATATATCTGGACAGTTTGACACTTGTCGAGAAGAAGCTTTCTGAAAATTCCACATTTAGTCCCTGTTTGTTGTTATAATAATCTCCACTCTTCTGGGAAGATGTTTTACTGGAGATTTGTGCTCATTAAGACATACGTAGGTGATGAGACCTGGGGTGCAGATAGTGTTCCAAATGATCCCAAAGGTGTTCAATAGGGTTGAGGCGTGCAGAGCTCTATAGCAAGAGATCTTCCACTCCAACCCACATAAAGCATACCTTCATGGAGTTTGCTTTGTGCACAGGGGCATTGTTATTCTAGAACAGGTTTAGGTCTTGTAGAGACCTAAAGGGAAATTTTAATTATATTTTTAAAGACTTAAAGACTAGAATCTAATCTCAAAGGTTTTTATAGCCACTAATTACTGCATTATTTCATTTCAGATCTATGGGCTTGTTTGGTTTCTGCTCCATATGCACATCCAATTTTTGAATCGTAAAAATCATTTCGACTCCTTTCAGGATGCGAAAACCCGCTTGGTAATTAGCTGAGAAAAGTGCAAGATTTTAGTGGAATGTGTCTTTTTTGTTTAACGATTCATTTGGCATGATGCACCTCATTTATTTGTGTACGATTAATAGTGCAGTAATGCAAAAGAAAGTTTGAGTGTACAAATAAAGTTTTTGGATGTTTATGGTAATTAGTTTGCTTTGCTGCATAATGTGTCCTTGTTGGAATATTTGTTTTAAATCTTAAAGAAAAAACCTGAAATCTGCATTGAATTCTATATATTTTTTGGGTAGGTAGTGAATTTTTTTTAGTCCTGTCTGAATTTGGTGCTTGTGTGGTGAAATATTATTAACAGTCTGATAAAAAATAAACGCTTTTTCAACATTTAACATCATGGAGGAATGTGTTGGACCTAAATTCTTAGTTACTCCAGAGACTCTGATCAGGTAGTCAGTGACCTAAGAGTTGAGAAGGTCTTGATGAAGAGGTACTGATGAAAAGACTGTAGAAGTGTGGCTTCAGCATTAATGGTATAGAAGAGTTGCTACTGGCTTGCAACAGGATTTTGGAAAAACATCTATCTATCTATCTATCTATCTATCTATCTATCTATCTATCTATCTATCTATCTATCTATCTATCTATCTATCTATCTGTCTGTCTGTCTGTCTGTCTGTCTGTCTGTCTGTCTGTCTGTCTGTCTGTCTGTCTGTCTGTCTGTCATGCAGTAGATACAGTACTGTGCTAAAATCTTACCCTCGTTGTTGTTGAGTGGTCTTCCTGATGCAAATGTATAATTTTAGCTCTGTCACATTCTGTAAACTTTGGCATTTTGAATGGAATGATGTGATTGATAGTTGATCTTATTAGCAAGCTTCCACTGAATTAAACTCATGTTTAGCACAAACCTGGTGAAATAGACCTTTTTCACAGCAGTCATTCTGACATGAGATAGCAGGACAAATACAGGTGTTAGCAACGACATTAATCAGGGTTCCATTTCGTTTAGGTTTAAGAAAACCAGGTTCCTGCGGTTGCTCAAGGGGTGGTCACATTTTAGTTTTATTCGTATAGCACTTCTAACACTGGACAATGTTTAAGAGCAGGCTTACAGAGATAATACAGTTGTATAAGAAAGTGTATATGTTGAGTGCCTATAAGTTTTTTTTTTTTATAATTGTAAGTTTATCCGTACTAAAGAGCCAGTGACTGTGGAAAGAAAAAACTTCTTAAGGTGGTATGAGGAAGAACCTTGAGAGGAACCAGACTCATCTGGGTGGCACCGGATGCCCATTCATCACAGGTTTATCATTGTTGAGGTGTGCATTGTTGAGGCGATTAAATGTAGAACTGTTTATGCAACGTGTGATCCTGAGCCAGTTGCTCAGTAACTTTATGAATCTTTAAGCTGTGGAGGTAAAAACCAATGGTTTCCAATTGCAGGTAAATAAATACTTTTCTTCTTATTGAAGAAATACTTGCCAGTTTAGGCAATCAAAGTTGTATGTTTATTTATAAGAATACACTTTTTCAAAGCAACAACTCAAGTGAAATGATTTAACCTCTAGAAGGCCACAGATCCCGAGTTAACATTCTTATTAGGAGCTTATCTCCAATATGGTGAAATTAGAAAAAAATGCTGACTACATCTCTTTTAAAAATGCAAACATCAGCAATGGAATACGTAATACTTCAAAAATGTTATGTTTGATTTGTTGTGTACACACTGGATTTTTATGTGTAAGGAGAACTCAACAAGGGCATGTTAAAAAGCGTATTAAAAAGCACAGAGAATGCATAGCTCAGCTCCTCTTCTAATTTTTCAATGCATTTCAACAAAGGCTCAATGCCGCTCTCTATTCCCTATAAAAGCAGAAACTCATTTTGTCTGATGCGACATCGGACCGTGGCTCAGGACGGAAAACAGATGCATTATTTATAGAAGTGTGCTTATGAACATTCAAGCAAAACCACACGGTGTTTGTTTAAACTACTGAGCCTCGCAGTTCACTTACAGCTAAAGGTTTATTGGTGTTATCTGAGCAGGCTTGATAACACTGAGGGCATGTGTAAGGAATATCGAGTGTAGAACTTCTTTCATCTATGAGCCATGAAAAAAATATGATTTTCACATCAGGCCTGAAATAATATTTAGATTTGGTATGTGCAACTCGTCTTTACTTTTTTCCATTTGAGTTGTATTTGTAGCAGAGTTTTTGAAAAAAAAATTGATTGTTCCTTTTTATATTAATGACTAATAAAAAGTCTAATCTGTGGCACATTTTTTTTTTAAATATGCTGAATAAATTGCTAAATAAATGCAATTAATTAAGGTTCATCAATTGCGATAATTATAATGTAACTTGTGAAGTAGACTCCTCGATTGGAACGTTTATAATCTTATCATGCATAGAGTGCATGTATTTTTTCGTCTATTGCATTTATTTTTTTGCCAGAAGCATAAAATGACTTTTGACAAGTGACTTTAAGTATATAGTGGCACGGCTCTGCAAGTTTGATTGGTTTACTCATTTTTGTACAATAGTAGATCAACGTTTAAGAAAATATTTGAGTTCAAATTCCAACACCACTTAACTGCCTCGATTGAGTCCTTGAGCAAGATCCTAGACTCTCAATCTCTCTGTCGGAATTGCAAGTATTTTAACTTTGGACAAAAGCATCAACCAAATCGGACCTCCCCAATTCCAAAAACATCAGAACACTAAAAAATATAAATAAAAACAGAATGCAATGATTTGTATGTTTCATAAACCCAAATTTTATTCACAATAGAACATAGAAAACATCAAATGTTTAAACTGAGTAAATGTAGCATTTAAATTATGAATTTTTTAAACTTAACTTTACCAATGTGTAGCATCATGTCTTCTTTTAACAATAGTCTGTAAATGTTTGGTAACTGAGGAAAACAGTCGCTGGAGTCTTGGAAGATAGATTTTGTTTAATTGTTCCCTGATCTAGGATTCTAACTTATATGTACAGAATCTCACAAAAGTAAGTTTCAGTAAAATTCCAGCAATCATTTTAATGTATCTTATCCAGGAAAAATACTACAGAAATGAAACTTGGATATATTTTAGTGTATCAATGTGCAGCTTGTATAGCATTACACAAATTACTGTCCTTTAAAAATAAATCAAGTTGATTTCTATAGCGCTTTTCACAATAGACATTGTCTCCAAGCAGAGAAGTTAACAGAATTTCAGTTGACAGAAATTTAGAGTTAAACAGAATTATATATACTTATCAGCTCAAAGCGAATAAAAAAATTAGGTCATGCAGGCTACTTTCTTGAACTATAATGTTTAACTTAAAAAAATGTTGAGGTTAGAATTAAATCTTTCATCATTGGCATGACTGGTGACGTACGGTATACTCAGTTGGCATCAGAGGCAAGGAAGAGCAGACGGAAGCTAACTGACTTATTCCATTGTCGTTGCTCTCTAGGCCCTGAATTCCGATCAGAGTTCTTTGGTCCTGTGTGAGACGTTAATCGAGACGGTGTACGGCGAGCGTGGCCAGGTCATCAAGTCCAAGGATCGCAAAGTCTTCCTTTTCAACAACATGCTTGTCTGTGCAAACGTCAACGTAAAGTAAGTGTTGCAGCCAACGGACTCTCCTGAGTGACCACTATGCTGTCTAGTTACTCCTCCCAGAAATCACTTACTGATTGAAAGCCAGTCAATTGGAGAGTCTAAATGTGGCATCAGTCTAGCTTTAATGGCACTGACACTAAATAGGATCTTCATTATCCACAAAAAAATGGCCATGTGTTTAGCTACTGATGCAAGGATTATATCCATACATCAAAAGAGTAGGAGCTTTCTTATTCCACTCTAATCGATTATCTATGACAGTGCTATTGATCTGTGAAGCAAAAGGTAAACAAGGGATGTTTTTCTCTTCTAGCCCATTTATCTGGGTTCAACCTTTGCGGTAATCATTATACAGTAGCTTATTTAAAAAGCTAGCATCTTTTGCTTGCCATTTACAAAAAAACCCTTTGTTTTCTAAGTACACTGCACAAATATCAATTAATGATCTACGTAGGCTTCTTAATGTCATTGGGACGTTTCATATTGTGCATTCAGTCGATGTAAAATAATAGACTCGTGTCATATAGAGTCAAGGAATAGCCTGCCTTGGACACAAAGCTACATTGGGAGTGTTCATTATTACAAGGTTCTTGATCTTATAGAAATATAACAGAAAAATAGAAATCGAACAATTGTGGTATTATAGACCATCTTGGTTCACTGCATGTACCTTTACATCAAATCTCACAAATAGGCTTCTGTAAATAGCCCCCAAAATGTCACAGGCTGATGCATAGCCTGAAGAAATCCTATCATTCAGGACAGCTTTATATTGAAAAATGCCTAAAACCTGAGAAAATGTCTATGTAGTCTTGTCATGGACATTCGCAAATCTTTGACAAGCTGACGAAGATTTTGGCTTGATGGTAGATGAAAAGATAATTCTTTGACCAACTTTTTTTATTTGACATTCAAGAGCAAGGATTTTTCAAACTTATCTGCAAAGGGACAGTGTGGCTTTGTTGAACCAAGCTGAAGCCATATCTAATGATTCGAATGATGAAGGACAAGGATAATTAATTAAACAGGTGGAATCAGGTGTGGCTTCTATTTGGTTAAAAAAAAAAAAAAACTGTAGCCACACTGGCCTTTTGCAGATACGGTTAGAAAACCCTCCTTTGGTGTGACCTTCCATCCCAATAAGACTATTGTGGCACTTTTGTCTTAGCATTCCAAAGCTGAAAGAAGAATTCGGATCGGTCCTTGGACTATAGCTGAAGGATTTGAGAAGCTATTATGAGATCACACAAAAATGTATAAAAGGCAGGCCACCACTAAGTTCTTAATCGTTTGAAATGTCACGGAGGCATTTGCAAACCTGAAAGGCATGACATCAAACTCGTACCTATCTCGTGGGCCATCTTGTCTGAGAGATTGTAATGACAGTTGCAAATACTCTGACGAAAATGTCAAATGGAAACTAGGTATTAATAAAAAAACCAAGAAAATTTCCAATCTTAGAAACATTGTTTTCTTTGATGTGGTCAATGTACAGTAGTATAAAAGACATTAAATTTTGTTGGCTCAACTGAATGAAGTTCCTCAAGCGAAGGCTTTTCTATGGTTTAAATCTGGCTCAGCAATGCTATTTGTTTGTTCCCCTGACTTACCATAGAATGGGCATTTTGCACTCATTAGACATTATGACTCTCATTTGGATCTCAGAGCCAGGGGGTTCAGGTTTTACATTTCATCTGATATCGCTGCAGCTCCCCAACCTCTTTCTTGGCTCCAAACATGAAAATGATGCAGAGCCACCTTAAGGTAGTGTTTAAATAGTTCAGTTCTATCATTGATAAACAATGGCTTTCAAGCAGTGAGTGCAACTCCTTACCCAAATTATGTTTTTCCAAAACTTATCCAGAACTCTACACTGCAGGTATTTAAAGATCTGGAGTTAAATAGAAGGTGGTATCAAAAGGTTTTGAGATTAGCTATAACAGTTCCCTTGCACAACAATACAGCTCTCTCAGAGTTCCTGCCACTTCTGAAATACGTCCTGGAAGTCTTCTTTTCGAAATTTTGTGAACATCGCGATTCACACCGAATCTCCTTAATGGTGTCAAAACGTTGACCTTTGACCTGGAGCGTTATCTTAAAGAAGAAGGCGAAGTCTTCAGTTGCAGATCCAAATCTGGCAAGTTAGGCTGTGCAAATGATAGCATGTGGATCGTTCTCCGGCGATCATCATGCCCAAGTTGCTAAATGGAATTGGGGTTGAGCTTGTTGAAGGTCTTTCTGATCTATCGTCATCTTCCAGTGATGTTCTCCTGCTCTTGAAGCTCACGCACCACTCAAAACACCTCGAAAGACTCGTTGCAACATCGCCTTATCACAAACGAATGCCATGTTAAACTTCTCTGTGGCAAATTTACCAAGTTGCATGCAGAATTTCACGTTTGCTCTTTGTTTTAACTTGCTGTCCTTTAAGAAAAATCACAGACATGGTAAGACACGTGGTCAGAAAAGCACCAGTTAGCAGCATTAATCTAGAACCTTTTTAATACCACCTTGTACGTTTCTATCTGTTGTGTTTTTGGTGGAAATTATCCAACAGCATGATAAATGTCAGGAGAAGAACACTAGACAACATCACAAAGTCTAAAGTCTGTCACAAAGTTGATCATCCTGTATCATTTTGGGGTCTCTATGAATAAAAAAGGCTGGCAGAAACCCCCCAAAACTCCGGTTTATAAGTGAATTCACTAGAATGATCAAGGAGAGTGTCTTACTCGTATTCAAGTATGTGGTTAAAAAAAAATAATAGCTGTTATTACAGTAGCTGAATGTGTACTTCCTTTTGTGCATTAGAGCTAGCCTGGATTTTCCAATATGAATGAAGGTTATATTGGAGGCCAGATGTTCTAAATGGTTTAGCAAGACTAAGCCTTCCTTCTCTTTTAAAGAGAACAATATATCAATTTAAGGATCATTCACTTAGCTCAAAAATAAATTTCGGTGTACCTTAATGTTACCAAGCATGAATAAAGTAAAGACTGAGGTCTAAAAAGGTAGGTAGGATAATGTGCGTTTTAATAGTCACGTACTTCACAGCACAGTGCAATTTTTTCTTTGCATATCCCAGCTGGGGTCAAAATGCAGGGTCAGCCATGATACAGTGCCCCTGGCGCACTAAGGGTTAAGGGGCCTTGCTCAGGGCCCCAGTCATAGTACAATTAACAATACTATTTAGTGTGACACTTTTTTTTTTCTCTTCAGAAAAGACACTACATTCAAAGCTACATCATGATGTTTATAGTTAACAATACTTTCCATATATCTACTACTTCTTGGCACATGTACAATCATCATGTCATGCTATGCATCAGAGAAGAAAAGTACTTTGGCATCTTGTGTATTCGCTTCCTAATAAGGAAAGCGTGAAACAAAATATTCCGACTTGGTTCAGTTCCATATATCACTCTTAGCAAAAAAAACTCAATAAGGTCCAAAAGGCTCAGCTGGCATTTGTAGGGAAGTGAAATCAAGGCCCTACAATAAATTCAGTCCTACTGTGGAGCTTTTTTTCTTTACTTTATGTCACCAATGTTATTTTTTACTTCTGACAGCACCTTATTTAAAATGTTTTCAGGGATGCTGTGAAGATTTCATTTGTGCTCCATAATTTTTTTCTACTCACTACCTGAGAAATGGCTGTGACTTATATAACATAAGTGACCAAGAAGGCTGTGGGCAGAAAGTGAATTTTTTACCACTTGCCAGAAAGCAGAGCTAAAGCAATTCCATCGGCCTATTTCTTTTGAATTACACAATTAAAAAATGTTATTGCTTCCCCTTAAATCTCTTAAAAAGTCTCACCTGGAACATTTAGTTTTGATGTCCCTTGCAATTCTTTCTGGACAAGTTCTGGTACTAAAATCTACTTGTCACGTTCAGCCATTTGCTTCCTCAAAGGACACTGAAATTTGGTTTGCATCAATTTAAACCTTATTATTGCAAAATGAGAATGGGTAGAGGGGCCGTCAACAATGTTCCTGGAGTGTTTGATGGGTATTTCTTTTTTTTTTTTCTGCCACTAGGGGTCCCCCAGACATCAGCAGTTTGGTTCCAGTAGGGCCCAAGTACACCATGAAGTGGAGTGCCCCCTTAATGCAAGTCCAGGTAGTTGAGGTCAGCAAGGACGCCCTCTTTCAGCCAGGAGGTGTCAAAAGTTCAGGCATCTCTTCAACCCTCAGTAAGCTTTACTTTACTCTTATCATTCCTTCCTATACAATGGTGACTGCATTCACTGCTTGCGAAATTTACTGACTGGTTTTACTACTTATTTATTAATATATATTTTTTTGCCGATTGATATCTGCTTGACATGCTGATATTTTGAGAAGCAATGAAACAGACTGTGCAATCGATATCAATTCACTCTTTGATAGACCACAAATATCGCATGTATGGTCATAAATCAATTAAAAAGGTCACACTGTGAGGTGGGACTTATTCTAAAAGTGTTTTGCTTTTGCTGAAACAAAGAAATATAATTAAAGGAAAAAGTATTCAATAGACGTGCTGGGATATATTTCGACATACAAAACACCACAATCTGAAGGTGCAATCAAGTAAAGCTCATGCTCCGAAGTTGAAATATTAATAGCATTTTTTGGCACAGACATTCCTGAAGCCAATCTATAATTGATATAGAAAATGGGATGATAAGCAAAGCAACAGGAAGCACTTTTTTTTAATCTTGTCTTTGTGCTCTCACTTACCAGCTTAATTTGTTTATCCATATCAAACAATAGAGTTTGTCTCTTGTGGCTGAGTAGCGACTAATATTGTGGCCTTAAATGGAACTGAAGTATCTATATGTATCTTGTTAGTCTACATCGAAATCTTGTAGATTAGCAAAGCAAACTAACAGAACTTGAAGATCACTGTTGCTTCTCACAAGCCTCCAAACTTTATTTTCATTTGGGAAACATTTAACAAGATATATACACACATACATATACACTCACCAGCCACTTTATTAGGTACACCTGTTCAACTGCTCGTTAACGCAAATTTCTAATCAGCCAATCACATGGCAGCAACTCAATGCATTTAGGCATGTAGACATGGTCAAGACGATCTGCTGCAGTTCAAACCGAGCATCAGAATGGGGAAGAAAGGTGATTTAAGTGACTTTTAACATGGCATGGTTGTTGGTGCCAGACGGGCTGGTCTGAGTATTTCAGAAACTGCTGATCTACTGGGATTTTTATCTTTAGGGTTTACAGAGAATGGTCTGAAAAAGAGAAAATATCCAGTGAGCGGCAGTTCTGTGGGGGCAAATGCCTTGTTGATGCCAGAGGTCAGAGACGAATGGCCAGACTGGTTCGAGCTGATAGAAAGGCAACAGTAACTCAAATAACCAATCGTTACAACCGAGGTGTGCAGAAGAGCATCTCTGAACGCACAACACGTTGAACCTTGAGGCCGATGGGCTACAGCAGCAGAAGACCACACCAGGTGCCACTCCTGACAGCTAAGAACAGAACACTGAGACTACAATTCGGACATGCTCACCAAAATTGGACAATAGAAGACTAAAAAGAGTTCTGCCTGGTTCTGCTGCGACATTCGGATGATAGGGTCAGAATTTGGCATCAACAACATGAAAGCATGAATCCATCCTGCCTTGTATCAACGGTTCAGGCTGGTGGTGGTGGTGTAATGGTGTGGGGGATATTTTCTTGGCACACTTTGGGCCCATTAGTACCAATTGAGCATTGTGTCAACGCCACAGCCTACCTGAGTATTGTTGCTGACCATGTCCATCATATTTATGACCACAGTGTAGCCATCTTCTGATGGCTACTTCCACCAGGATAACGCGCCATGTCATAAAGCGCGAATCATCTCAGACTGGTTTCTCCATTTTGTTTGAGAAAATAATTAGTTTGGTCCAAGGAAAAAAAAACAATTGGGTTGCTCCAAAGATTCATTTAAAGCAAACCTTTATCTTTCTTGCTTACACAAGTCTTTATCATAATTTGCAAACATATTTCAGTTCGGAAATTTTGAGTCACTCGAGTCACTCTTTTGAGTCACTCTGAACGCATGCCACCGGGTTGCACATGTAGTGTGTGTAGTGTGTGTATATAAATAAAAAAAGCATGATCGACCTGTCACTTTGTCATTCGCGAGTGAAAGTAGGGTTATCTCTCTTGCTTGTTCCCATTTGATCTGAGTACACTTGAGTTTAATGCGTCTCTAAGCCATCGCTTTGCCATCATATCCTAGGCTCCACTGCTCCACTGTGAGCTACTCTTGACAGACATCTCTGCTGCATGTACTGCTATTTATAGTAACCCCCACTCACACTCGCACTCACTCAGCCCGTCATCACAATTCCCCTCTCATATGATGTCACTCTGCGGGATGCCTGGGCCCAAATCATATCTCATGGTCCCTGTGCACACCTCAAAAATGGACTCATTTTTCATCTCCTGCAAGTCCTGGTGCCCTAATTTATTGATGGAATGGTTCTTGCGGGAAGCTCAGGGACCAGTGCTGCATGCTGTATAGAGATGTAAACCCCTGCTGGCTCTCGTATACTTTTTCTGGTTCTCTTTGCTGAATCAGGCTTCACACAAAATGTCACAGCAAAGGGGAATAAATAAATAAATAAATAAACAAATATGTACATAAACAAATATGTACATAAATAAATAAATAACTTTGGAAGCATTAAGTATGGATAGCTGCACTATGTGAATTATGTTTAATATAATATAAGTAATTACATCTGAAAACATTAGCTCTGTTGGCTAGTTGGTAATTTGGCCATATGCTAATAGTAAAATTTCACAATAAACCCAGATAGCTTATTAGTAAAGGTGTTAATTACAAGGTATGAGGCAGAGAGATGCAAAATCATAATAGCTAGGTTAATATCAAACATGGATTTACAATTCAACCAGTATGCCTTATTAGCTAGCTAGTTTGCGGAGGTAGTAGCTTAGCGGACCCCCGATTGAAAGGTTGTGAGTTCAAATCCCATCACTGCACAAGTGCTGTTTCTCGAGCCAGGCCCTTAACTGCTTAGTTGTATAAATGAAAAAACCTGTAAATTGTTCTGGATTAAGTTGTCTGCCAAATGCTGTAAATGTAAGATAGCTTGCTAGCAATAATGGCACTTATTTTTAGTTAGATGACTAGCAATCATTTGTCTCAATTTTCAATCCATGTTAAAGTAATTTACTGAAGGTTAACTTGTTCACTAGAAAAGAGGACTACTGGCTTAAAGTATAATACGTAGCTTAATGCTAACAGGCTTTGTCCCAAACCAATTTGCTTAAAGTTAACTAGATTGCTATCCAAAATGTAGCAAAAACAATGTTAGTAAAGGCAGGTACTGATGTAGGTGAGGTGAAGATGCCTGAGGTGAAGTCAAGATTCCAATTCCTCTCAAAGGTCTTCAATAGGGTTAAGGTCAGAGCTTTATAGGAGGCCACTTAGTTGGATATAAAAAGGCAGAGTATGAAGATGGAAAAAAGAAGGAAAAGTTAGAAGAGTAAATAGATGCTTAAAAAAACAAAAATGTATTTGGTAAAAAGTTTTGCTAATTTCGTAGCAAGCTTGGGTACTGATTTTACAATTTGATAATGTAGCAAGGCTTCTTACCAAACTAGCAAGAACTAGCAAGAAATTTGCAGCAAGCTTAAATACTTTATTTATTTAGTTTACTAAGTAAGCTAGTTTGCTAGCAAAATAGATATTTATGATAAATATAATAGTTCGTGTTAGCAGGCTTTCCTTTAATTGTAAATTGTAGTTTGTTAAATTTAGATACACACTATATGGATTAAGGTTTGTGGCCACCTGACCATTTGTTTAGTATAAGCTTTTCAAACATCCAATTTCACATGTAGTCTCCATTTACTGATATGAGAACCTCCACTTTTCTAGGAAGATGTTCCAATTTGGATTTTGGAGTCTAATCAAATGAAAGTAACATTCATGTAAATAGGTGTTAGTAAATTCTGATGTAAGTGAGGTGAGAAGGCCTGGGGTGCAGTCAGCGTTGCAGTTCATCCCAAAGGTGTTCAATAGGGTTGAGCTCAGTTCTTTACAGCAGGTCACTTCATATTTTCACTCCAAACCATCTAAATCATATAACACATTGTCATTCTGGAACAGCTTTGGGTTTCTGAGTTCAAGTGAAGGGGAAATTTCATGCTACCACATCCAAAGACGTCCTATAGAATTGTGTGCTTTCAACATTATTATAAGAATACATATGTTAATATGCACTTTTCGTTAGATGCCAACTGTATTTTTTTGCCTTGTTCCGTAACTTCTGCAATGAAAATAAAGTTTAATCTAATTTGGAGAATTGGGAGTGACAGCTTATGTAGGACGTTTTGGAGACAAGGTGAGGGAGGCGAGATTGAGATGGTTTGGACATGTGCAGAGGAGGGACATTGGGTATATCGGGTAGGAGAATGCTGAGGATGGAACCACCATTAAGGAGAAAAACAGAAAGGCCAAGGAGGAGGTTTATGGATGTGGTGAGGGAAGACATGCAGGTAGTTGGGTTGATAGAGGCAGATGTAGAGGACAGAGGGATATGGAGAAGGATGATCCGCTGTGGCGGAAGATGAAGAAGAAGTAAAAAAAGAAACGCTACATTTGTTGGTTTGATTTTTAAATTCTATTACATATTCCAATTTTAATTGTATTTGTTATAAATAAAGCATGCAAGGTCGTGTTTAAGTCTGAAACCATTCCATACAATATGATTTAAAAATGCAGATACAATAAAAAGTAAATCAAGACAAAGCAACATTGAGAATTTGGCTTCTGTAGCTTGCACACGATCACCTCGGACTGTGCACTTGCACTTTTCTTTACTCTGTTCTTAGATTATTTACAGTTCAACCTAATATTTATCACCACTAACTCATATTTATTGCACATTAACTCTGCTATGTCTAATGTTTACTCTAACTGGTCGCTGTCTATGCATCTTGGTCCGTAGTAATGACACTTCATTCTTTTGGATACTGTGTATGTAAAAGACTAGCAATAAAGTTGAGTTGAGCTGTGGATAACAGCTCTGAGAACGCCTGTTTCGGATTCCTGCCTTGGACACGTGAGAGAGCGTGTGGGAGAGAGTGTTTTTGGCATGTGGCACGAAAACCTAATCTTGGTACAGCAACTGGATTAGGCTGGATTACAGCGCTGCACGTTCACCGGCAGGGCTGTGTCCAGGGCGGCCTCCAGGCCCTCGGCGCAGGAACGGAAGCGGATATCTTTGTGCTGAGTTATTGATTTAGCAGCACGAATGTCAATCTGGGTGTAGAAGAATGCCTTGCAGGTTGGAGAGAATGAAAAATAGATAAATACGAGAGAGTGTGTGTAACAAAGAGAGAGAGAGAGAGAGAGAGAGAGAGAGAGAGAGAGAGGAGAGATTTCCATCCAATTGTGCAGTCATTGTATTTCCATAAAAAATAAAGCAAAAACAGCAATCTGAAATCTATCTTTGAAGTGACTTTGAATGCTGTGCTCTGATTGGTCAAAGGGTGTGGATGACTTTTCTAATGATTTTATATTGGTATTCTAATATGTCTTTTTTACAGTATTGTGTTCCATTCAGTTTTTATTGGCAAAAGATTGTGTTGCCGCACTTTCTGTGAACGATTATACATAGTACTTGCTATAACATTAGTGATACAGGAACTTAAAACAATTTTTGAATGTGAGACAACAATAAATGCAACTATAGATAAATATTTGGACGTTATCCATCCACAAGGGGAACGATCACTCCAATCTGTTGCTTTTCCTTTTTCAGCATGCCTGCAAGGGTTTTATTTCTTATAGAATCAAGCTGTATTGAAGACCTGTCATGTAAAGTTCTGAATGAAACAGGTACAGTGAAAGATTGAATAAACACCACCATCAGCAGACAGGTTTAAAAACACCGATCAGGCATAACATTGACATTATAACATGTATGCATCTTGTTGTTTCCCAAAGTGAGATGTTTCCCTGTTGGGATACTGAGATTGAAATAGGCAACACCTCTTCTTCTTCTTCTTCTTTCGGCTGCTCCCATTAGGGGTTGCCACAGCGGATCATCCGTCTCCATACCACCCTGTCCTCTACATCTGCCTCTTTTACACCAACTACCTGCATGTCTTCCCTCACCACATCCATAAACCTCCTTCTTCGCCTTCCTCTTTTCCTCCTACCTGGTGGCTCCATCCTCAGCATTCTTCTACCAATATAATTCATGTCCCTCCTCTGCACATGTCCAAACCATCTCAATCTCGCCTCCCTCACCTTGTCTCCAAAACATCCTACATGTGCTGTCCCTCTAATAAACTCATTTCTAATCTTATCCATCCTCGTCACTCCCAACGAAAACCTCAACATCTTCAGCTCTGCTACCTCCAGCTCCACCTCCTGTCTTTTACTCAATGCCACTGTCTCTAATCCATACAACATCGCAGGTCTCACCACAGACCTATATACTTTCCCTTTCATTTTTGCAGATACCCTACTATCACAAATCACTCCTGTCACTCTTCTCCACCCACTCCACCCTGCCTGCACTCTTTTCTTCACTTCTCTAACACACTCTCCATTACTTTGCACTGTTGACCCCAGGTACCTGAATTCCTCCACCTTCTCCAGCTCTTCTCCCTGCAACTGCATCACTCCACTGCCCTCCCTCTCATTCACACACATGTATTCTGTCTTACTCCTACTGAGTTTCATTCCCCTTCTCTCCAGCGCATATCTCCACCTCTCCAGGCTCTTCTCAACCTGCTCCCTACTCTCACAACAAATCACAATATCATCCGCAAACATCATAGTCCAGGGAGACTCCTGTCTGACCTCGTCCGTCAACCTGTCCATCACCACTGCAAACAGGAAAGGGCTCAGGGCCGATCCTTGATGCAGTCCAACCTTCACCCTAAACCAGTCTGTCGTACCTACTGCACACTTCACTGCTGTCACACTGTCCTCATACATGTCCTGCACCACCCTCACATACTTCTCTGACACACCTGACTTCCTCATACAATACCACAACTCCTCTCTTGGCACCCTGTCGTAGGCCTTCTCTAAATCCACAAATACACAATGCAGTTCCTTCTGTCCTTCTCTATACTTCTCCATCAACATTCTCAAAGCAAATAAGGCATCTGTGGTGCTCTTCCTTGGCATGAAACCATACTGTTGCTCACAGATGGTCACCTCTTCTCTCAGCCTGGCTTCCACTACTCTTTCCCATAACTTCATGGTGTGACTGATCAACTTAATTCCCCTGTAGTTACTGCAGGTCTGCACATCTCCTTTATGCTTAAAGATCGGTACCAGCACACTTCTTCTCCATTCCTCAGGCATCTTCTCACCTTCCAAAATCCTGTTAAACAATCTGGCCAAAAACTCCACTGCCATCTCTCCTAAACATCTCCACGCTTCTACCGGTATGTCATCTGGTCCAACCGACTTTCCACTCTTCATCCTCTTAATCGCTGCTCTCACTTCCTCCTTACTAATCCTATCTACATCCTGCTTCACCAACTCCACATCATCCAACCTTCTCTCTCTCTGATTTTCCTCATTCATCAGCTGCTCAAAATACTCCCTCCACCTTTTCAAAACACTCTCCTCACTAGTCAACACATTTCCCTCTCCATCCTTTATTGCTCTAACTTGCAGTACATCCTTTCCAGCTCGGTCCCTCTGCCTGGCCAATCTGTATAAATCCTTTTCTCCTTCCTTAGTGTCCAACCTCTCATACAGCTCCTCATATGCCTTTTCCTTGGCTTTCGCCACATCCCTCTTAACCTGCTGCCGCATCTCCTTGTACTCCTGCCTACTTTTCTCATCACTCTGTCTATCCCACTTCTGTTTTGCCAACCTCTTTCTCCTTATGCTCTCCTGCACTTCCACATTCCACCACCATGTCTCCTTGTCTTCCTTTCTATTTCCAGATGTCACACCAAGTACTTTTCTAGCTGCCTCCCTCATCACTCCTGCAGTAGTTGCCCAATCATCCAACACCTCCTTAACACCACTGAGCCTCTCTCTGACCTCTTCCCTGAACCTCACACTACACTCTTCCTCCTTCAGTTTCCACCATCTTATTCTTCTTTCAGTCCTCACTCTCCTCCTCTTCTTCTTCGCCTCCAAAACCATCCTACAGACCACCATCCGATGCTGTCTAGCTACACTGTCCCCTGCCAACACCTTACAGTCGCCAATCTCCTTCAGGTTGCATCTCCTGCATAGCACATAGTCCACCTGTGTGCACCTTCCTCCACTCTTATACGTCACCCTATGATCCTCCTTCTTCTTAAAATAAGTGTTCACCACTGCCATTTCCATCCTTTTAGCAAAATCTACTACCATCTGCCCTTCCACATTCCTCTCCTTAAAACCATACCTACCCATCACCTCCTCGTCACCTCTGTTCCCTTCACCTACATGCCCATTAAAGTCTGCCCCAATCACCAACCGTTCTTTCCTAGGTACACCATCTACCACTTCATCTAATTGAAATAGGCAACACACTATACATAAATTACTAATCTGCCTGTATTACATGCCACCTAGCAGTGTTAGTTAACTACCTAACTGTTTGTTTAGCCCCAAAATTCACCATTTCTGCATTAATTGTCAACTCAAATCAAAAGTGCGCTACTGAAAACACACTATATGGATAAACGTTTGTGGACATCCGACTATACGATTTCTATGTGCCTTTTGAACATCACATTCCACATTGAAGTCTCATTTGCTGGTATAATAACCTCCTCTCTTCTGGGAAGATTTTGTACTTGTGCAGATTTGTGCTCGTTCACCCACAAAAGCTTTAGTAAAGTCAAGTACTGAAGTAGGTGAGATCAAGAGGCCTGGGGTGCAGTCAGCATTCACATTCATCCCAAAACTGCTCAATAGTGTTGGAGCACTATTGCAGGAGATCTTCCATTCCAACCCAACATGTAAAGCAGATGTTCATGGAGCTGGCTTTTTTTTTTCCAGCACAGGGATATTGACATGCTGGAACAGGTTTGGGTCTCCTAGCTGAAGTAAAGGAAATATGTTATGCTAATACATCCAAAGACATTCTATACAATTGTGTGTCTTTAGTTTGTCAAAGAAAAACATATTGCTGGAAATGTCAGGTGTCCCGAAACTGCTGATTAGGCTTTAAAAAAAAAGCATAGTATGAGAAAAAGAGGAAAATAAATCATATAATGAGAGAATGATAATTGGAGGATAACGGTAAAGTTTAGTCCTTTTACCAGGCTTTCTGTTACATTTAGCATCTGCTCCCCTCCTCAAACACACACACACACACACACACACACACACACACACACACACACACACACACACACACACACACACACACACACACAGTATATTTGATTATGTGGAGGCAGTGACAGCCCGACACTTCTCTGGCCACTGAATTCACCATTGGGATTTAATTATGCTTCTCACGCTGGACTCACCCCTGCTATCGATTCCCCCAAGCTGGGTACTTCAGGGGGAAAAAAAGTGGGATGGAGGGTGGGCATTTCAAATCGATGGCACATTTCACATCTAATGAGACACCTGCATTCTTTCCTCCTCCCTTTAACGTCCATCATATTTCTGTAAAACGTCACTTTTTTATATTTCTTTTCTTATATTTTTCTTTTTCAGGTTTAGTCTTTGTTTTTTCCACAAACAATAGAGTATTGATCAGCATTCTGCATTGATCTCTTTTTGTTAAGAGTGGGAAATATCAAATCATTTTAATGAGCTTTTTTTGCTTCCAAGTTGTTATAAAAAAGGGAAAGGAAAAGTTTGGGGAGAAACTTTCCTAGGTCTCTTTTTTAAGAATAAACGAAGGTTTGAGACGCAGCGACTTGTTTGTGTGGAAACAGCAGGCTTCAATGCGCGACATAAAAAGGCTTAAATCTCCTGTCTAAATGAATGAGATTTTATATTCAGGAGATCATTTAGATTAAAGGAGATTCAAGTATTTACAAATCTAGATAATATAGAATTCTGATGCCTGGAACCGCCATTTTTCTTTATGTTTAAAGGTGTTTTAATAAAAAAAAGAAATAAGTTTTAAACACAAACTTGAATGGTCTCACAATACCCAGGTGTGTGATTTATGATACGACACTAGTTTGTTTAGTAGGTTGTGTCAGCGTAAAAAGAGAGAATGTGCAGAAGCACTGGATACAGGAAGTCGTTATACACTATATTTCAAAAAGTATTGGGTCACCTGACCTTTCCTGGTCCATGTGGTTCTTTTCCAAACTGTTACCACAAAACTGGAGGCATTCAATTGTACAGGACGTCTTTAGATGCACTCTAATACAATTTTGTATTCACTTAAACATGGAAACCCAAACCTGTTCCAGCATGGCGATGCCCATGTGCACAAAGTGAGCTCCTTGAAGATCTGGTTTACATGCTTTGAAGAGAAAGACCTTGAGTGTAAATAATTGAATGTGTGATTTATTGAACGTGTGATCTTAATATAAGACATCTCCACCGGTATACAGAAGCTGCTTTTAGCTTTTATATGTTGTGTATTGCCTTTATTGAAAAAATAAACCATTCATGGAAATTCTCCACAATGAACAGCACCTCCTCCATGACCTACTTATGAATCAGTGAAGCTCCTTTAAGAGAAGACATATTCAGGTCAGGTGTAGAAATCCGAGGTACAGGAGCTCATTATACCAACAGTGATCAGGCTGTACATTTTTGTTTTAGGATAATCTCAGTCATATCTGTACTGGACTAACATCCACCATTTACAACCACAGGCACTACCACTTTAATGCCATTCAAACAAACTGCATTTTTTTATAATGAGAAAATCTGAGAAGAACGATATGCTGTTTTTGCTGTAACGTATGAAAGTTTGACAAGAATGAGTGAAATTAGAAATAGACATTTGTAAGTTTTTCATTCACAAGGTGGTGCATAACAAACGCCACCATCACACCTGCAGAGAGAGTCCCAGGGCTCAGGCCCAAGATTCCGCCTATCTTTGACTTTTTTTTTTTTTTAGTGCGTGGTCTCATTCATTTTGTAAATCTATATTCTACAAGCCATATTTGTTTTTTTTTACCACTTAGAAGTTACGCGAAAGTTACTCCGAAACACAAACGAACAATACACCAATCGAAGTACTGTGACGTGAACAAAGAAACAACCGACTAAATTGCAACACTTTTGTTTCATTGGACCAGAAATGCTTTATGGCAGGTTGTTCAGTTGATCCTTATTTTTCAAAATAAACCGGGATTTGCAGCGTTGGATGCGTTTGCGATTCGTTATTACAGTCATAGTGTAAGTACTGCATTGTTTATGCATGTTGTTGGTGTGTACTATTTAAATTCAGCAAACACATTCGTTTATACGTTTTTTAATTAATTTATTGATGTTGAGGTTTTCGTTGGGAGTGACGACGATGGACAGGATTAGAAATGAGTTTATTAGAGGGACAGCGCATTCAGGATGTTATGGAGACAAGGTGAGGGAGGTGAGATTGAGATGGTTTGGACATGTGCAGAGGAGGGACATGGGGTATATCAGTAGGAGAATGCTGAGGATGGAGACACCAGGAAGGAGGAAAAGAGGAAGACCAAGGAGGAGGTTTATGGATGTGGTGAAGGAAGACATGCAGGTAGATGGTGTGAAAGAGGCAGATGTAGAGGACAGGGGGGTATGGAGACGGATGATCCGCTGTGGCGCCCCCTAATGGAAGAAGCCGAAATAAGATTATTATTATTGTCTGAGATGGGGGGTGGTGAGACTAGTTGCCATCACAACCGCTATTGGTGTACAATATACTTGTTTTTTTTTCTCTATATAAATTATTTTCATGCATTTCTTTTTCTTTTTAGTTCGCTACATTTCTGCACATCTCATGGCCATGCCACATGTCTGTTCATGCACCTGAATCACATTGTTGGTTAATTAAGACTTGTATACAGACTCATTGTTTGTTGCACTTGTTTTTCCGCTTTAGGTTTCTTTGTTTAGTTTGTGTTTGGATTCATTGTGTTTTTTTTTTGTTTTGTGCAATCGTTTTTTTTTTTTTTGCGCTTGCATCCGCTTCCTTTATTATATTTCTTTATTGTTTTATTTTGATCCTTTTTGTTTCTTTATACTTTTTTAGGCTACAGAACAGTCGTGACCAGCATTTCATATTACGCTGTGTATGGTTATGTATGTGAGAAATACATTCATTTGAATATATAATAACAATAATAATAACGCAACATGCTTTATCGCTGAACATAACTAATCATTTTAAACTAACCTATAATATTGATCCAAATGTATTATGCTTTTTCTAAAAATGAGCCACATGGAGCCCTCATAACATGTCTGTGAATCTTTAAATCCCTAAAACTTCATGCTGAATGTGTGAATAAAAAGTCCTGCATGAGCGGGTTTGTGCGTAATTAAGAACAGGTGTGCATCATTAGAAGCTGGGTGACAGATAGTCTTGCTATCTGTCTTGCTTCAGGGAGTTGTAGTTAATGTCGGCCATGTCTGTAGGTTGTGCGGGTTAGACGTTGAAGCGCTCGACAGTTGTGATCACAAATGTTGAGCTCAGTAGCTCCGAGTTTAATAACCATAAAGACTGTATAAGACTGTAGAAAGAACATTACTTATAATCTTATACTCCAGTACTCATGTTAGTTCTCACTCTCCAGTGTTCTGTATTGTTGATCAAACTCTTGATGTCACTGAAATGAGGATGGGTTCCCCTTTTTTTTCCCAAAATTGTTCATCCACACTAAAAAGTCTTCTTTATAAAATTAATTTTATTTATTTAAATTGTATTTATTTATTTATTATTATTTTATTACGTTTATTCACTTTCTTGCCCTTTGAACTGTTGTGGCAATGTGAAGCAATGCGTCATTGTTTTCAAAAGTCAACACCAAAACTGAGTTTTTTATTTAATTTATCCACTTTGGAGAGCGTTTTCAAAAAGCGTCGACTGAAAACGTCATGGATAGAAGGCAAAAACCGAGAGAAAATTCAGCATTTTTAAACTGAAACGTTATAGTATGGACATAGCGTAAGTTATCAATTCCTTCGTTTCATCCACAGTATTTTTCAACCCGAATAGCTGCTGCATTCTTGATGATTTTTTCTTATATTTCGGCACAATTCTCTTACTATTGTTGAATAAATAAAGATTTTAAATGTGCCTCTGAAACCTCGTGTGCACTTCTTTGCTACATCTATTTTACTTCAGCGCTATAAATATTAATGGAAAAATAACTGCATGCTTGTTTGCAGGGGTACTGTGCGCATCGAGCTGTACATTGTGCTTCGTTTCTGATTTCTCTTCTCATCCTCATTTGATCACAGCCTGTAGAGAAACCCTTGCTCATACAGTTTGCTGAAATCTCGACATCTACCTGCATTTCTGTGTAACTCGTCTCTTCCTACATTCCATAATCATTCAAGCACCTGACAGTTTTCCGGAGTTGCATTTTTTTTTTTCCCCCATCTTCATCTCATCCATCTGATTTCTGTCTGGCTTCAATTTTGCTGCTACTTTTATAGAGTTTGCAAAATAAATGACTTAACGATGCCTCAATTAGTGCGAGATCATTATCCGGACGATGATGCAATGCATCATGCTTTATGCTGCAGTGCTTTCATTATAAAAATGCCACAATCTATTCATTCAGTGAGTTTGAATTCTTTTTTTTTTGTTTTTTTTTTTGCTGTGTAAATTTTATAATTGACGCAAAAACATGTTTATGTTCCTACTGTAATCTGTGTTCTGTATCTACTGGAAAAAGAGTCCATTATGACCATTCTGATGGCAAAAAGGGAAATTGGTTAGTTAGATTGTTAAAAAAAAAGGCCAATATTTAATGCAGGAGAATGAATTAAGATTATAATTGAGATTATATTTGATTGACAGGTAAAGTGATCCTGGGTCCTCCTCGGCTTTATCAAGAACTCCATGAACTGCAGCACGACCTTTCGGTGGTGGAACACGTTACCTCTTTGGTGGGCACTTTACAGGGCACATACCAGGTAAACACATTACTCATCTCACCATCACACACCGCACATCACATTATTATCACTTGTTGCCATGAGAGTCCAGATGGATGATGATTTTTTTATGTTTTTTTTTAAAATAAAATTCGAGAACATTGTCATGCAAAGTGAACCCTAAATCCATGACATTCCTAAAGCAAATCTAGTGCAACATCTTCCCAGAAAAGTGGACGTTATTAAAACAGCAAATGGAGTCTAAATGTGAAATAGGAAGTTCACAAGGCACATACGAATCTTGTAATCAAGTGTGCAATAACCTTTTAGCTTTTTATAGTGTATGTATGTTTACACACACAAGGAATTTGACTTGGCGACAGGAGCTTCCAGTGCAGGAGAAAGTACAGACATAGTGCAGAATATGATTACTTAGAAATGACACAGTAGAGATCATAGCAAAATGTAAGTAAAACAAACAATTAAATAATGCACTATATACAGAAATATTGTTTAAATGAATGTACAGATGTGTTATGAATACAAGTGTGCAGTTTACAAATGTACCATTCAGAGTCTATGTATAAATGTGTCAGTTATGATGGACAATGTGTAGTTATGAATATTTCAATTGTTAAGTGTTAATTATATAAGTATATTCTGTGGGGGGAAAAAACTTTTTGTACCTGGCTGTGCTGTTGGACGAGGTCGACCAGCAGGCAACAGTTTGAAGAGAGTGGACTCGGTGTGTGGGGTCCAAAGTGATTTTCTTAGCCCTTTTCCTCACTCTGTGGAGTGAAGATCTTGGAGGTTGGGCAGGGGGGCACCAATAATTCTCTCAGCAGTCCTGACTGTCTGCTGTAGTCTCTTGATGTCTGATTTGGTAGCTGAACCAAACCAGACGGTTATGGATGTACACAGGACAGACTCAATGATGGCAGAGTAAGCTGTTTCAGCAGCTCCTGTGGCGGGTTGAATTTCCTCAGTTGGCGGAAGTACAACCTCTGCTGGGCCTTTTTTAGCAATGGAGTCAATATTATTGTTTTACTTCAGGTCTCGAGAGATGGTGGTACCGAGAAACTTAAATGACTCCACTGTTGTTACGGTGCTGTTCATGAATGTGAGTGGGGGGATACACAATCATCTCCACTGTTTTGAGCGTGTTGAGTTCCAGGTTGTTGTGAGTGCACCAGACAGTCAGCTCTTTAACCTCCTGTCTGTAAGCAGACTCGTCTACATCCTGGATGAGGCCGATGACTGCAGTAAATAATAGTAATGATGTAGTAAATAAAATTAATCATTGGCAAAAAAATGGAGCAAAATTGCTCTGCTTTCAGCATTTTCTAAATGTGGGTATTGATTGTGGGGAATTCATTATCATAATGCCAGTGACATTATGTCCTGTCACTGTCAAATGTCACTTTTGACTTTCAGTATGTCATCAATCACCAAGGTTGATGTCATATTACTAGACACCTCCAAGCCGGGTTTAGTTTTAGGGCCAGTTCCATGCATAGTCATGTTTCCTGTATTATTATTATTTGCATTAGGGGTGACACAGAGTAGTCGAAGAGTCGATGCTTCGATAGGAGGAACCTGATTCGACTACCAATCTCACACTCGAATCTTCGCAGAGGTGTTATAAGACAAGGATCATGACATTTTGGTTATATGGGGGTGCTCATTGTCTGATTTCACATTGACCTACCAGTTTTCTCACAATAAGTTACTATACAGCCCAATATGATAATGTAAAAATGTGAAGCTTTGAATAAATATTTTCAAATTTTTTACCCCAACCCTCCAGTGACTGATTTAATTTTACATTCCATGATCCGTGACAGACACAGGAGCATCTTGGAGGCAGAGATTTGAATATTTAACAATATCTGGAATATCCTGTTAAGGTATATTTAGTTTAAATTTTAAATCTGTACATGCATTTTTTAGTGTTTTTTAGTGCATCGATGTTGCGCTGTAAACCTCCCTAACCCAGACACACAGACACACAGACACACACACACACACACAGACACACACACACACACACACACACACACACACACACACACACACACACGATTCGACTGTCAGTCAAATGTAGGCAAGACAAATCCAATTCGACTATGTAAAATCCTTTGTCGGTGACACCCCTAATTTGCACAATTGCAAAAATGCGCTTCTTGAACGCTGAAGGTGACATGATCAGCAACCAGAAAAAGTGTTTTTCTCATGTAGATTTATTAGATATATTTTTATAATTTTTTTATTAAAACATTTGAGTGATGATGTTCACTCGATGCTCCTCTGAAAGCGGAACATAGTATATGTCATTGGCTTTCGCCAAATGCATTAAACTATTGGGAACTGAAAACAAGATGAACAAAAAATAGTAATAAAGGGAAAGAATTTATCCTCAGTGCCTCAAACTTATTGTAAGCAATGTTTTGTTAGACTACATGACTATGACCGATGACTTAAGTAGAATGGGATAATTTTCGAGACGATCTTTGGTTTCACTTGAGAATTTGGGCATTTATACTTTGGATATAATAAATAAATGAATAAATACATAAATACTTTATGGCTAGATATAGTCTTTTTTTTTTTTATATATTTTTTTATTATGAGAAATGTTTGTACACTGACTTTTGAGCAATTTTTTTGTGGTTTCACTTGCAGATTTTGGCCATTAATAATTTGGATATAATAAATAAATAAATAAATAAATAAATAAATAAATAAATAAATAAAATGTATTTAATTCAAAATACTTCAAAGTAGATCTTGAAATTACTTTCACATATAAATCTATGGCCAAGACTCAAATTTATACAGATTTATTTAAAAATCTAATATAACCGCCATGTCAGCAACCTCAACATATAAGCCGAGAGCTTAGAAAAACGAGAAAATTCTTTCAGGTAACCATCAATGCCCTCCAAATAAAAATTTCAACTGCAATTAAATTGTCATCAAAGTTCAGGAACCGAAGACCTGATATTCGGGAAAATCTCCCCGACTCTTCAAACCATGTTGGAAAATATGTAAAATGGTCTTTTCTTTATTCTCTTTAGTTGTGTGGAAACAATTCCAGGTTCTTTGCTTTATATCTCTAACTGAAGTTCTTTTGGCTTCGCTCCAAATGACTGACTTTTGCCCGAAAGGCTGATCGTGTATGATGTCTATCGAGAAATTCTAGCAAACAGAATGAGGCAGAGGAAAAAAAAAAAAAAACAACAAAAAAAACGTCCACAATCTCTTTGATATTGCAGAAGGATTTCGATTGGATTTGGCTTTAGGGAATAAGGAGTAATTGTGTTTGCACGAGGTTCAGTGCTTCACTTTATTACTATTTTATTTTTGGGAGCTGTAGCCTTGGACTGCAGCTAACAACGAGACATCGCATGTGAAACCACTTCCTGTGTAGCCAGGACTCATAATACAGTTTTAATGGGAATATGTAAGCAGCAATAGTGTATTGTGACACTAACCATGTGTGTTAGTTAATTATATGTATTATAGTGTATAATGATGCTAGCCATGTGTGTTATATGTTACAGTACACGTTATAGTGTATTGTGATACTGGCCATATGTTTTATAGTGTATTATGATATTAGCCATGTGTGTTATAATGAATTGCGACACTAGACACGTTATAGTGTATTGTGACATTAGCCATATGTGTTACGGTGCATTATGCAGTGGTGGACCAAGTACACAAACCATGTACTTAAGTTGAAGTAGAGATACACTATGTAAATATTAGTTCATTAACAGTAAAAGTGGTCCCTTTAAACTTGCTGTTGAACTGATGCTGAACTGTATGATGCTGATAAGTAGATACCACTAAGCACCAATCAAAACCGAGCGCAAGCTCAACCCTGATTGGTTTTTATCTATCTATAAATAAAAAGAAACGACTAATTTCGCAAAATGTAGTTAAGTCAAAAGTAAGATATTTAACTTTGAGAATTGACATTTTTTTACTGTCCACCGCTGGTATTATGACACTAGCTATATGTATTATAGTGTATTATGACACTAGCTATATGTATTATAGTGTATTATGACACTAGCTATATGTATTATAGTGTATTATGACTCTAGCTATATGTATTATAGTGTATTATGACACTAGCTATATGTATTATAGTGTATTATGACACTAGCTATATGTATTATAGTGTATTATGACACTAGCTATATGTATTATAGTGTATTATGACACTAGCTATATGTATTATAGTGTATTATGACACTAGCTATATGTATTATAGTGTATTATGACACTAGCTATATGTATTATAGTGTATTATGACACTAGCTATATGTATTATAGTGTATTATGACTCTAGCTATATGTATTATAGTGTATTATGACACTAGCTATATGTATTATAGTGTATTATGACACTAGCTATATGTATTATAGTGTATTATGACTCTAGCTATATGTATTATAGTGTATTATGACACTAGCTATATGTATTATAGTGTATTATGACACTAGCTATATGTATTATAGTGTATTATGACTCTAGCTATATGTATTATAGTGTATTATGACACTAGCTATATGTATTATAGTGTATTATGACACTAGCTATATGTATTATAGTGTATTATGACTCTAGCTATATGTATTATAGTGTATTATGACACTAGCTATATGTATTATAGTGTATTATGACACTAGCTATATGTATTATAGTGTATTATGACACTAGCTATATGTATTATAGTGTATTATGACACTAGCTATATGTATTATAGTGTATTATGACACTAGCTATATGTATTATAGTGTATTATGACTCAGGCCATATGTATTATAGTGTATTATGACACAGGCCATATGTATTATAGTGTATTATGACTCAGGCCATATGTATTATAGTGTATTATGACTCAGGCCATATGTATTATAGTGTATTATGACTCAGGCCATATGTATTATAGTGTATTATGACTCAGGCCATATGTATTATAGTGTATTATGACTCAGGCCATATGTATTATAGTGTATTATGACTCAGGCCATATGTATTATAGTGTATTATGACTCAGGCCATATGTATTATAGTGTATTATGACTCAGGCCATATGTATTATAGTGTATTATGACTCAGGCCATATGTATTATAGTGTATTATGACTCAGGCCATATGTATTATAGTGTATTATGACTCTAGCTATATGTATTATAGTGTATTATGACACTAGCTATATGTATTATAGTGTATTATGACACTAGCTATATGTATTATAGTGTATTATGACACTAGCTATATGTATTATAGTGTATTATGACACTAGCTATATGTATTATAGTGTATTATGACTCTAGCTATATGTATTATAGTGTATTATGACACTAGCTATATGTATTATAGTGTATTATGACTCTAGCTATATGTATTATAGTGTATTATGACACTAGCTATATGTATTATAGTGTATTATGACTCTAGCTATATGTATTATAGTGTATTATGACACAGGCCATATGTATTATAGTGTATTATGACACAGGCCATATGTATTATAGTGTATTATGACACAGGCCATATGTATTATAGTGTATTATGACACAGGCCATATGTATTATAGTGTATTATGACACAGGCCATATGTATTATAGTGTATTATGACACAGGCCATATGTATTATAGTGTATTATGACTCAGGCCATATGTATTATAGTGTATTATGACTCAGGCCATATGTATTATAGTGTATTATGACACAGGCCATATGTATTATAGTGTATTATGACTCAGGCCATATGTATTATAGTGTATTATGACTCAGGCCATATGTATTATAGTGTATTATGACACAGGCCATATGTATTATAGTGTATTATGACACAGGCCATATGTATTATAGTGTATTATGACTCAGGCCATATGTATTATAGTGTATTATGACTCAGGCCATATGTATTATAGTGTATTATGACACAGGCCATATGTATTATAGTGTATTATGACTCAGGCCATATGTATTATAGTGTATTATGACTCAGGCCATATGTATTATAGTGTATTATGACTCAGGCCATATGTATTATAGTGTATTATGACTCAGGCCATATGTATTATAGTGTATTATGACTCAGGCCATATGTATTATAGTGTATTATGACTCAGGCCATATGTATTATAGTGTATTATGACACTAGTATATGTTTATTTATTATGACTAGCTATATGTATTATAGTGTATTATGACACTAGCTATATGTATTATAGTGTATTATGACACTAGCTATATGTATTATAGTGTATTATGACACTAGCTATATGTATTATAGTGTATTATGACACTAGCTATATGTATTATAGTGTATTATGACTCTAGCTATATGTATTATAGTGTATTATGACACTAGCTATATGTATTATAGTGTATTATGACTCTAGCTATATGTATTATAGTGTATTATGACACTAGCTATATGTATTATAGTGTATTATGACACAGGCCATATGTATTATAGTGTATTATGACTCAGGCCATATGTATTATAGTGTATTATGACACAGGCCATATGTATTATAGTGTATTATGACACAGGCCATATGTATTATAGTGTATTATGACACAGGCCATATGTATTATAGTGTATTATGACACAGGCCATATGTATTATAGTGTATTATGACTCAGGCCATATGTATTATAGTGTATTATGACTCAGGCCATATGTATTATAGTGTATTATGACACAGGCCATATGTATTATAGTGTATTATGACACAGGCCATATGTATTATAGTGTATTATGACACAGGCCATATGTATTATAGTGTATTATGACACATATTATTATAGTGTATTATGACACAGGCCATATGTATTATAGTGTATTATGACACAGGCCATATGTATTATAGTGTATTATGACACAGGCCATATGTATTATAGTGTATTATGACACAGGCCATATGTATTATAGTGTATTATGACTCAGGCCATATGTATTATAGTGTATTATGACTCAGGCCATATGTATTATAGTGTATTATGACACAGGCCATATGTATTATAGTGTATTATGACTCAGGCCATATGTATTATAGTGTATTATGACTCAGGCCATATGTATTATAGTGTATTATGACTCAGGCCATATGTATTATAGTGTATTATGACACAGGCCATATGTATTATAGTGTATTATGACTCAGGCCATATGTATTATAGTGTATTATGACACAGGCCATATGTATTATAGTGTATTATGACACTAGCTATATGTATTATAGTGTATTATGACACTAGCTATATGTATTATAGTGTATTATGACACTAGCTATATGTATTATAGTGTATTATGACACTAGCCATATGTATTATAGTGTATTATGACACTAGCTATATGTATTATAGTGTATTATGACACTAGCTATATGTATTATAGTGTATTATGACACTAGCTATATGTATTATAGTGTATTATGACACTAGCTATATGTATTATAGTGTATTATGACACTAGCTATATGTATTATAGTGTATTATGACACTAGCTATATGTATTATAGTGTATTATGACACTAGCTATATGTATTATAGTGTATTATGACACTAGCTATATGTATTATAGTGTATTATGACTCTAGCTATATGTATTATAGTGTATTATGACACTAGCTATATGTATTATAGTGTATTATGACACTAGCTATATGTATTATAGTGTATTATGACTCTAGCTATATGTATTATAGTGTATTATGACACTAGCTATATGTATTATAGTGTATTATGACTCTAGCTATATGTATTATAGTGTATTATGACTCTAGCTATATGTATTATAGTGTATTATGACACTAGCTATATGTATTATAGTGTATTATGACACTAGCTATATGTATTATAGTGTATTATGACTCTAGCTATATGTATTATAGTGTATTATGACACTAGCTATATGTATTATAGTGTATTATGACACTAGCTATATGTATTATAGTGTATTATGACACTAGCTATATGTATTATAGTGTATTATGACACTAGCTATATGTATTATAGTGTATTATGACACTAGCTATATGTATTATAGTGTATTATGACACTAGCTATATGTATTATAGTGTATTATGACACTAGCTATATGTATTATAGTGTATTATGACACTAGCTATATGTATTATAGTGTATTATGACACTAGCTATATGTATTATAGTGTATTATGACACTAGCTATATGTATTATAGTGTATTATGACAGCATATGTATTATAGTGTATTATATGTATTATAGTGTATTATGACCAGCCATATGTATTATAGTGTATTATGACTCAGGCCATATGTATTATAGTGTATTATGACTCAGGCCATATGTATTATAGTGTATTATGAAACAGGCCATATGTATTATAGTGTATTATGACACTAGCCATATGTATTATAGTGTATTATGACACTAGCTATATGTATTATAGTGTATTATGACTCTAGCCATATGTATTATAGTGTATTATGACACTAGCTATATGTATTATAGTGTATTATGAAACAGGCCATATGTATTATAGTGTATTATGACACAGGCCATATGTATTATAGTGTATTATGAAATAGGCCATATGTATTATAGTGTATTATGACACTAGCTATATGTATTATTGTGTATTATGACACTAGCTATATGTATTATAGTGTATTATGACACTAGCTTTATGTATTATAGTGTATTATGACTCTAGCCATATGTATTATAGTGTATTATGACTCTAGCTATATGTATTATAGTGTATTATGACACTAGCTATATGTATTATAGTGTATTATGACTCTAGCCATATGTATTATAGTGTATTATGACACTAGCTATATGTATTATAGTGTATTATGATCTAGCTATATGTATTATAGTGTATTATGTATTTTATGTTTATATCTAGCCATATGTATTATAGTGTATTATGACACTAGCTATATGTATTATAGTGTATTATGAAACAGGCCATATGTATTATAGTGTTTTATGACACTAGCTATATGTATTATAGTGTATTATGAAACAGGCCATATGTATTATAGTGTTTTATGACACTAGCTATATGTATTATAGTGTATTATGACACAGGCCATATGTATTATGGTGTATTATGACTCAGGCCATATGTATTATAGTGTATTATGACACAGGCCAAATGTATTATAGTGTATTATGACACAGGCCAAATGTATTATAGTGTATTATGACACAGGCCAAATGTATTATAGTGTATTATGACACAGGCCATATGTATTATAGTGTATTATAGTGTGCACATAATTTGAACAACATTCTTGACAACATAGTTATAATCATTTATAAATGTTCATTGGACCTCATTTTTATTGTCCTATGAATTTCTACCATGATCCATTATAAGTGGTGTTCATTGGCACCAGATTATACGTGACATGAGCTGTCTTGAATTTTTTTCTTTAATAAATTGAGCATTATATATTCTAAAACTGTTTCAGTGTGTCTGTGTGTGTGTGTGCACATAATTCACTGAGCAAGACAAAATAATGACTTCCAAGGTTTTATCCCTTTTTTTTCTGATGTCCAAGGTTTTTTCTTTCATTCCATCATAAGAGAACAAAGCAATGTAATTCATAAAATCTGTAATTTCATACACGTCTTGCATGAATTCTCCAGTGTTTATTCCTAAACTATTTATGCAATGCATAAGAACCAATGCATAAGAAACCTTTTAAATCAAAAGCTAGCAGATTGTTTATTGATATTTGTTGTATTTGTATTTCTGTTCTGGTTGTGTAGAATCTAAACACCACCGTGGCACAAGACTGGTGCTTGGCCCTGCAAAGGCTCATCCGCATCAAAGAAGACCAAATCCAGAGCGCCAACAAATGCCGTCTTCGCCTCCAAGTCCCTGGCAAGCCGGACAAGTGAGTGACACACTTTCACACAGCTAAACCATGTACCTAGTACAGGATTAGTTTATAAAGTCTGAGTTGGGCCACATTTAAAGAAAATTATTTATCAGAAATATGCTAATCATTTCAAAATCAGCTGGTAAAGGTCAAAAGTCAGATAACCATGATCAAAAGGCAGTGGGTTAACACAGTGGTCTATTAATCATAGCCATGGCTCTTTATCAGGCCCAAAGTCCCATTAGTCATGCCAAGTCTGTTAATCAGAGTCACTCGAGGGAGCTAATTACGTTAGGATTTAGTCTCACCCAAATTGCATTGCTTGTTTGTTATGGATTTCCATACTAAAGCAGTCATAGTTTAGTTGATTATGAAGACGGGACACTGCACATTTTAGGCTAAAATTGTTAGCAATATACACTGAATGCATGAATGTAGGCTAGTAATCGAGCTAACTACCCAGCTAGTAATAAAAACTATAATAAAAATAGTCTCATCAGAAATATGACTGAAGAATCCGGAAATTCTTTTCTAATTTAAACTGATGCACATTAGACCTTTATATATATATATATATATATGGACAATTTCACGATTTAGCAGCCATGTGTACTTTACTAGGTACTAAGTATTAGAACTAGAAATGATTTTAAAGTCTGTCTCCCAGACACGCAATTTTCCATGCCTGATATCAGCTCTGATTCTAACAGAAATAGTACGGATCAACAGCAGTTTTCTAATCTTGGTTGCAGATTAGCCTTATTCAGCATGTGGCCCTTGGCCTGGACCATGCAGTCATTGAATTTCTTGATCTGGATTTAATTAATGTTTTAAGTCTTAATATGAAAATTAGGTCAGGTTTAATATGCAAATCTGAGGTAAATCTCAGGCCGTTGAGCTACAAATTCAAGTCTGTCATGTCTTTAAGGTCTCACTTGCAAGTCTCAAATCTTGTTACTGCAAGCCAATTCTCCAGAATGTAGAATTTAGCTAATTGAGAGTCAAGCATGGCCGCCAAGTCTCACTTCTCCAAACTGCAAGCTCACGTCAAGCCTCAGGTTTTTAAGCTGCAAGTTAAAACAAGTTTTAAGTTTTTAAGCTGCAGGTGAGAGTCAAATCTCAAGTCTTGGACCTATAAGTTTGAGTCAAGGCTCATGGTAATGCCACAAGTCTGAGTGAAACTCCAAGTCTTGGACCTGCAAGTCTCCATGCTGCAAATCAAATCTTAAATCTTGGACCTGTAAGCCAGTGTCTGTACATATCAGAGTCAAAGCTCAAGTCTTGGACTTGCAAGTTAGAGTTAAGTTTTAAGTATTGTACCTGCAAATCTGATCTAAGGCTTAGATCTCTAAGCTGTAAAATAGTCAGTTCTTAAATCTCTATAATGCCAGTCCATGTCAGGTTTGAAGTGTTGGAACTGCAAGTCTACATCAAGTCTTGGGTCTCTAAGCTGTAATTCTGGGTCAAGTCTCACATAATCAAGCTGGTACTGTAGTCTGAGTCAAATCTCAAAACTCTATGCTTCAAGTCCAAGTCAAGTCTCAAATTTTGGACCTACAATTCAAAATCAAATCTCAGGTCTTGATGCTGTAAGTCCGAGTCAGGTCTCAAGTTACCAATTTTAAGCTGCAAGTCTGAGCCAAATCTCAGGTCTCTAAGGTTCAGGCATGTCCGAAGACTAAATCGGTATTATATCTGTTAGCTTTATAAGGTCTCTGAAACGACAATCTTACAATTCCATAATAAATTGTGAGTCATCACTAACTTGACTATTGCTCTTTGACTTTCAATGTCTCAACACACACACACACACACACACACACACACACACACACACACACACACACAGATTACATCATTAAAAATATAATGAAGCCCAGTTTCTTACGCTTTCTCCCCAGCATGTAAATCTAGTAATCATCATTCATCTGTAATGTCGAACAGGTCTGTGCTAACTTCTGGGCAATTTCAAACGATTCTAGCTCGTGTCAAACACTTTACCGTATGCCCGAGGCGGAATTCGAATGATGAAGGATTTGGATGCCATGTGAACTTTCTCTCTGTATCGCGCACTTATTAAGCTGTGCTCGAAGCTTTATATTCACCTACAAATGACTGGCCTAATAGGATAGCCGATCGGCTCATTAAGCGATCGTTTCTTAAATTCATTACCTTTAATACACAGGAAAGAATTGTTGACCTTCGAACAGTGAGCACACACGTATCCATTTGGTGTTAGCACTTTAGCTACAGCTTGTCGTAGGACTTGGCCCAGTCTGAGCGCTGTAGTCATTTTTTATTACATTTCTTTCAAAGGGGCTTTCGCTGTGCAGTTATTATGTCACATTAGGAAAGGGCGGATGTAAATGTGTCGTGGTGGAGTTTTTTTTTTCCTTCATGCCGCCCTGCACCTGGATGTGCTTATCCTTGTTGTGCAGAGACGGGAGGAATTGTCATTCAGAAGGATGGCAGAGGAGGAGAGGAAATGAAGACGGATTAGTGAGGAGATGGAAGGACAGACACTCAAGGGGTGAGGAGGGTGGGAGGAGAGAAAAAAAGAACAAAGAAGAGGGATAAGACGGGCAGATTTGCGTCTGTTATTTTACGAGAACTGACACGGTGTAAACAGCAGGTGCAAAACCGAGTGAGTTATACAAACGGCAAGTACGTTCTTAACAAATGATCTTGCTCAAGTGAAAATATTTGACGTGGTTCACTGGCAAGCAACACATTTATTTGAGGAAGTTGGGACTGATACATAATAGGTGTAGATAAAGCTGGTATTATATCACAAATCTTGGACTATATCCAGTATAAATACGGGACATCCCATAAAATAATATCTTAAAATCCTGTCCGAAGTTTGGAAACACCCCTTCTTTTAACCTAGTCTGGTATTTAACAGATATGCATGTCCCATTTATTCATTTGCAACAAACTACTAGGTAAAAAAGCAAAAACACACATTGAACAGTGAAGGACTAGAAGAATCTTCTCTGGACAGATGAGTCCAAATTCGACATTTTTGGTCTCCAACAGAAGAACTTACGTAAGACAGAAAACAGGAGAGAAGATGTTAGTAGACTGTCTCACCCCCATACTCAAACATGGAGGTGGATCAGGGAAGGTTGGAGACTTATTCCGGGTGAAAGGAACCAACGTTCCATGGCTACCATTCCATAATTCAACACCATGCAAATCTGTCTGAATTTGCAACCAACATCATCATACAACAAGACAATGAGCTGAAGGGTACGTCCACTGTGTGTGGTATTTAGAGAGCAAACAGTGGTCTGGAGTGTTTTCTATCATGGAATGACCTGCCCAGGCACCGCACCTAAATCCTATTAAATTGCTCTCGGATGAACTGATTCACAAAGTCAGAAAGAAAAGTGAAGAACTCGTCCTTAAGAAGAGGCACAGCATACAATTTTAGCAAAATTTTTATAGAAACAAACTTTCTGGATGATTTTGTAAAACTGTTATTTATACTAAGGGAGGATTTAAAAAAGTTTTATATTTGTACATTTATTTATACGTTTGGCCAAAGTAAATCTTCATAGTGACCATAGCGATAAAAAAATGAAAGTACCATGGAAGTTTATATCAAAAATAAAGAAATAATTACATTAAGTATTAAAAAGTAAATAAAATGAAACTCAAATAAAAAAAAAAATACAATTTAATGAATTAAGCATATTGCAGTGGTGCATGAAAGTTCGTGAACCTTTTCTGTATAATTCCTTCATAATTATGGCCTCAAACATGATCAGATTTTCTCGTATGTCCGTAAAACAGACAAAGGAAACCCAATTGAGCAGTCTGATCATTTATTTATTGACAAAAGTGATCAAATGGTCTGATATTACATTTCTGTAAGTGACAAAAGTGTGAACCTCGAGGTTTAGCAATGAAATTAGACATTGGGCAATCAAAGAGCTGACAATCAGAATATCTTCATTGTTTTAAAGATTTATGAGAACTGATCTGATTCGATTGCAGCATGATAGGAAATCTTTAAGGAGAGAGGAGAATCTGTAAAGCTACTTTAAGATAATGTCAACTGTTACAATCGCTATACAAATAAAAATGTATTGAAATGAATTGAGGGCTTCACAAATGCACAAAAGCACCACTGAATAAATTGTGAACAATAAAACATTTATAGTGTAATTAGTTTACAGTCGTAGATCCAAACGTTGACCTTGACTTTAATGTCAAATTAATTAACCAGGTAGAAGTGAAACTCTGAAAATTGTACATCTAAGTCAGTGGTCCCCAACCCCCGGGCCATGTACAGGCAGTCCGTGGGCCAAATAGGGAGGTGGTAGCTCAGTGGTTAAGGCATTGGGCTTTGGATCAGAAGATCACAGGTTCAAATCCCACCACCACCAAGCTGCCACTGCTGGGCCCTTGAGCAAAGCCCTAAAACCCTCCCAGGCTCAGTTGTAAGTCGCTCTGGATAAGGAAGTCTGCCTAATGTCGCAAATGTAAATTAGTACCGGGCCATACAGAAAGAATACATAACACATTATTTCCGTTTTATTTATTATCTTATTCTGAATGTTCCCGATGTTTTATTTTGGAAAATTTCCGGATTCTCTTCACCACATCTGTCTATGACTCACTCTTGATGCATGTCATGATGCCTCGGTCACATGTCTTACCCCCATCCACTACCTTTTCAAAAGGGGCTGCTTCGGCCGCTAACACATAATACATTAACGCTAAATTCAAACCCCCAAGCTAGCAAAATAAACAAACAACAACACAGTGGATTCACATTCATTATTATATTTTGAAAATAGGTTTTTATGCTGGTCTTATCATTTTATTTTGTTGTATTTATCCGCCACACCTTAAAGGCCGGTCCGTGAAAATATTGAACTGGTCTGTGGCGCAAAAAAGATTAGGGGCCGCTAAACTAAATAATGTCATGTGTTTGCAAATAAGTGCAAGCATCTCTAAATAAAATGTTTTGCATGATATATTCTGTAACACATTTAATTTAGTGAAACCAGGCTAAACCAGTGTTCCAGGGTTTCACTGATATGACCAGTATGCAAGCAAAATTAGCCCAAACTGAGGTGCTTATTGCTCAGTGATTGCTAGTGATTTTATTAGAGCCAAGTCCAGATGCCCAGTATGAGGACACGGGTCAGCGGCTGGCAGGTGGCATACTGGCATCCTGACAGCCCACCTACTGCTCCAGGGTTGTGGCCTTTGAGTGACAAGACTCGAATCCTAAAGTTGCCTATATTCGCTTGGGTGAGACGTGATTTTTAGTCCAGGCTCCTTAATTCTCCATTTAAAACCTTTTCTCTCTTTCTTTCATTTCCTCTTCTTTGAATTCAATCCGATTATGTTTGATTAAGTGAATATTTTCTGTATTTGGAATCCATCGTTGTTTATCAGTGCTTTTTTTTTTTGCCCGTGTAATGTCTTTATCCATTATGTTCCCTAGCAACCTAAGCTTACTGTTAACAGGCTACAGATGGAAGAATGGCCCACTGAGAATAGTATTAATAACGCATTAAATTGTTCGGTGAGCATCGGATTTTGATCATATCGCGTTTGTCGGCTTCACGTTGTCCCTAGAACTATTGCTTTTAATAAACAAAACACACTTAATTTCATATGCTCAGTACCAAGGTTTATTTCAGAAAATGCTTTATACACAGAATGACAAATTAAAACAAAAAGTTATAAAGTTGCTGAGTTTCCACAAACTACCAGATCAGCTTTAATGCACTTTTTAGGTTTACATTATCTAAAAATTTCCATGATGCCTTATAATGAAATATTCTATCCTGACAGATGGTCTGTTCTAGGATCTTCCACCCCCATTCAAAGGGCATGAGAATCGAATGGATTGATGAATATATAAATGTTTATATGCAACACTATTTATACAGTAGAGATCAAAATGAGAGAACAATGAAATGTCATATCATTAAGGAAATTAACATTAATAACTGGGAGGTATCTGGAAGTGTTCTCTAATTTTGATTAGTGTTCTTCTTTAAATGTCTCATTTTTAAATTTTCTATACTGTGCTTTAGAAAATATTTAATCATGAAATATGTATAGACATCTGCACTTTCGCTCCAGTTAGGATCATTTTAAATAGGACTAAGCAGTAACCTTGAAATTGAGGAAAATGGAAATTCTTCTCTAATTTTGATCTATAATGTATTCATGTACACCATCCAGGCATAACATTGACATTATAACATTATATTCAGTGTTATTCGCTTCAATTCGTCTCTTAATCATGGCACCTGTAAGTGGGTGGGATATTTCACATTTTGATCTCCAAGTTGATCTTGAATGGAGCTTTCACCTCAACCCTACTGAACACTTTTGGGATGAATTGGAATGCAGACTGCACCCCAGGCCTTCTCATCTCACCAGCATCAGAACCTGATTTTATTCATGCCCTTTATTCAATGACCACAAATCTCCACAAGCACACTCCAAAATCTAGTGGAACATCTAGAAGAGTTGAGGTTATTATAACGGCAAATTGGAACTAATTGTGGATTAAACGTTTGTCCATATAGTGCATGTCATTTGCATTAAGGACATTTCAACTCAATTCTAGTTCTGTATTAGACAGCGTTCTCCACCACTATGTTAAAACAGCATTTGGGTGAAAATCCTTTGGACAAAAAGATGCTCATTGTTCCATTATAGTTCCTGAACAGAAGTCGACCTGAAGCTGTTCTTTTACTTGGTTATTCGACCTTTTAACCTTTCATAATCTCTCATTTTCCACTTTGTCTGCTGTATCAACCGTAAAACTATCCCATTTCCAGAAGCAGCACACTCTTAGGAAATTGTATTGAGCACTCTTAAGGTCTCCCTCAAGCAACCCTTACAGGTTTCTTAGAGAACCTCATAGCACAAAAATGATTCACATAAATCTCTTTAAGAAGCTAGAACCTTCAGCGTTTAGTGTTAGATTTAAAGTGAGCACTCAGGATCCTCAATAACCTTTCTCCGGTCTTGTAGAGGCAGCACGAGTTCTTCCTGTGTATATGATGAATGCCGCGTGGCACTCGTTCAAACATCTGTCCTGTGCTTCTGCATTACTCTCACACACACCTCTCACCCACCTGCCAGACATCAGCCTGTGCCCTGCTCTCCGTTCTGCCCTGTTGCCTTGGAGCCCTCATCCACACTGAGCTCCACACACACACACACACACACACACACACACACACACACACACACACACACACACACACACACACACACACACACACAGCCTCTCGATCAGTCATAAGAGCCAGCTCTGCCTGTGCCAAGCCTGCATTTCAAATAGAACGTGATTCCTCGCCTTTTGCACTCAATTTTCACCTTTCTGAACATCTTTCTGCTGAGTTTGGAATAAATGCACAGGCAGGAAGGAAAGAGCTATATCTACAGTTTGAGTTCTTGCCTTTTATGAGTGCAGCAACTGGGTTTAGGTGATCTTTGTGTGTGTGTGTGTGTGTGTGTGTGACTGTGACTGTAGGCTTCTCTTTCTATTTCTGACTTTGCCTTTTCTGAAGTCTGGGAGTAAATACAAAGCAGGCTGAGGTGCTGATATGACTGGAGCTCAGGAGGCCTGCACACTGCACTCAATTACCTTCTAATGATGACTGAACGTAAATTGCCTCATGTCTCACTTCCGAATGTGCTTAGTAGTGCTGATGGTAACGTGTTAAACATCAGTGGTGCATTATGTCCTTAATAAAAGTCTTGAGTGGAACTAAAAGACAACTGTAGAAGGTCAGTGGATTTTTTTTTTTACACTACATCATCACCAAATGTTTCAAAATAGAACTAGCCCGTTCTATTTGCATGAATTTAGCATATATGTGCATATTAAACTTTATTTGAGTGCTGTTTGAAGATGATGGTAGAATACAGAGAGGGCAAGCAAAATGGCAGCATGAAATTCTGTTCTCTTGACCGTACTGTATATAAAGATTTAAAGATCCAGATTTATGGCACACCCTTATGCAGAGCGACTTAAAACTGAGCAGTTGAGGGTTAAGAGCCTTGCTCAAGGGCCCAGGTCATGACCTTCCGATTCCAAAATCCAATGTTTACTCAGCTACCACATTCAGATGGTTCAGACTGCTTGGCTATTGTCACTAGCTTTTTGCATATGAAAAACTTGTTTGCTTTAGTTTGCAATTACTCTTTTCAGTCTTTCGAAACATCCACACACACATAAAGTACACATACTATGTATGCTCTATGTTTCCAGCTCAGTCTCTCTCTCTCTCTATTTTCTAGAGCACTTTTTTCCCTACTTTTAATGCTCGTGACTCCCAATAAGACAGAACACTCATTATCAAAATTACACTCAGGTGTGGGATCCTTAACAATCACCTTCCCTGTCTCTGCTACCTATTCACAGTGGTGGACAAAGTACACAAACCCTGAAGTTCAGTTAAAGTATAGATACACTATATAAAATATCACCCCAATAAAAGTCTTGACTTCAAACCTTTGCTCGAGTTGTGCTACCATTTACAAATGCACTTATGTATCCAAAGAACTATGATGTATTATGTCTATTATGTTCCTATTATCAATTTTGTCACATGACTCTTTGATTAATCAACTAAGTTTATGTGAAAAAAGACTCTGTTACTCTTAACACACACATATCTATTAATAGAAAGATATTAATAAATCAAACACTGATATCTATTAAAATGATCATTAACCCCAAAACCTTTTTCTCAAAAACTTCAAAGAAATCACGCAGTTTCTTCCATCATTTATTCCTCTCTAAATGTTCTGCTTGCTGTTGAACAGATGCTGAACAGTATGTTGGAGATAAGTAGATACCACCAATAAGCGCTGATCAAAACAAGTTCAAAACAGAGAGAGCGCTCGACCCTGATTGGTTGCTTGCTGCGTGTTTGACCAGTTAATTTTTTAGTCAGTCATAAATAAAACAGGAACGACTGATTTTGCAAAATGTAGTTTCAGAAAACGTATTTCACCTAAAGAAAAAGTCTCCCCAAATGGAAATACTTCAGTAAAGTACAGATATACAAAAAAGCTACTTAAGCACAGTAACGAATTGCATTTACCGTAATTTCCGGACTATAAAGCGCACCCATATATAAGCCACTAAATTGTACAAATAGTTTTATTTTTGAAATAAATAAGCCGCACCTGTCTATAAGCCGCCTACACTAATGAACTTTACACTTTAATGAAAGACACGTTACACACGGTGTAACGGGTGAAATATGTTGCGTTTCCTTTAGGAGCATAGCGGTATTTTGGGAATAGCCTGCCACTGCATTCTCCCGGTATTACTGCGTGTGTGCAAGACCGATGAATATTATTTTCTGATGCTCATTTCTAAGTTTCTTTGACTAACCCGTAACGCTGTTGCCAAGAAAAATAAAAAAGCACGAGTTTTGGAAACCTGTCTGTGCTTATTTGATTTCTGTTGCAACTGGAGTTAGTAAACTCTCCCTTCACCCAGACTCAACGCGCTACAACGGCTTGTATCTAAACAGTAGCCGACCAAGAAAGTCTTTGTTCACTGTCTTCCTCCTTCCTTTCACAACTATTTCTCTTGAGAGTTTATCTTTTGGCATCGTTGTGCGTTTAAAAATCACCCGATGGAAGTTTTTTTCTCCCGATGCCGTGCAGCTCAGAACACAGGTGAGGTGCGTTCTTCGTTTCCGTTCGGAAATTTCATTGGTCTAATTGGCTCAGTTTTTTGGCTTGAACTTTGTGAAATTGGGAAAAACCCAGGAAAAATTCATAAATTAGCCGCTTCGTTGTTTAAGCCGCGGGGTTCAAAACGTGGGAAAAAAGTAGCGGCTTATAGTCCGGAAAATATGGTACTTTCTTACTGTCCACCACTGTCCATTCAAAAACCAGCACCCGACCATAGTCTTGCTTTCAAATGTTTTCCCTACGTTTTACTAGTCATGCTGTGCAAAGGTTGGTGTGAACTGGGTCGAAGTTCAGTTTGAGTGAACTACATAAGCAAAGCACCAAGGCATCAAATCCAACTGGTGAAGGCAAAGCATCAGTGCTTCCTCTGTAAAGGAAACAGATTCGTTGGTACACATCGGGTTTTAAAGAAATGTATAATGTTAAGAAAGCAGTTTAAGATGTACACAGGAGTCATACATTGTTTCTCATTTCTCTCATCTTTGTGTTACATTGATTTTTTTTTTTTTTTACCCTATTCAGAGGTTTGAATACTTTGTAATGCTGCTCGGGATTTGGAGTCAATCATTACATCACAGCATTTGACTTATTCCTGAAAAGCTGCAGATACAGTGGTGGTCTAGTGGTTAGGATGCGGCGCTCTCACCGCTGCGGGCCAGGTTCGATCCCCGGTCAGGGAACCAACCCCAGCCATTAGGGTTGCACAAGTCTTAGTGCCGGTCCCAAGCCCGGATAAATGGGAAGGGTTGTGTTAGGAAGGGCATCCAGCGTAAAAACATGTGCCAAATTAAAACATGCGGATGGTCCGCTGTGGCGACCCCTAATGGGAGAAGCCAAAAGAAAGAAAGTTGCAGTGGGGCAAAAAAGTATTTAGGCCAAACTACCAGCAACAGTGTGTAAAAACCTTGTGGAGACTTACAGAAAACGTTTGATCTCTGTCATTGCCAACAAAGGGTCTATAACAAAGAATTAAGATGAACTTTTGTTATTGACCAAATACTTATTTTCCACTATAATTTGCAAATAAATTTTTTTAAAAATCAGACAATATGATTTTCGAGATTTTTTTTTCTTTCTTATTTTGTCTCTCATAGTTTAAGTGTACCTATGATGAAAATTACAGACCTCTCTCATCTTTTTAAGTGGGAAAACATGCACAATTGGTGGCTGACTAAATACTTTTTTGCCCCACTGTAGGTTTGGATTTTTGGCAGCAGATATAATTTTTTTGGTGCACGTGGACCCGTGTGGGTCTGTGGAATAATAGCTGGTCATATTTTGGGCATTTGTGACATCTTTTGTGATTTAAGTTTCATCACTCGTAGTCATTACACTCCATTTCCCTATTTCCACATGGATTTAACCCATTTGGAAGAGTTCAATTTATCATTTGTGCACTGGTGATTTGGCAGTCTTTACTTCATGAGCTTGCATTTTTTTATTTCCTTTTCTTCCTTTCTTTCATGAATAATCATCCATTGAGCTATTACGATCAGTGCGAATTCAGAAACTTCAGAAAGTTACAAATGGTTAACGTAAAATTTGCAGGAGTTTTTCTGACATTTTTATTAAAAAGAAAAAGAGTTTTCTAGAAAGTTCCAGCTATGGATATGGATATAATCAGGGGAGTGATTGACAGGCATTTTTTTTTCTTATCACAGCATTTGTATGAAATCCAGTGAAATCGTTCCTGCTCATTAGGATTGCTATGAATTTGGCATATCATGGGCTTGAAGAATGAGATGGTCCCTCCAGTGTTCACATTTTCTTTGCAAAGGCAGGATATTGAATCAGGGAGCTCTTTTTTTTTTTTTTACATATTTTCAATAGAGCTCAATGTAAAAATAAATAAATAAATACACTGAAAGATGCAGCGACATGGTGTAGGTGTTGTGTAAAGCGCTGTGATAAATTGAGAATTGAAGCAAACACACAGGAGGCCCTGGTCTGTTTAACATTAGCGAATTAACCACAGTAATCATTTTTTTGAAGGAGCTTAGTGACAAAGGGACATTTATCACACTAATAAAGCAAATGCTTTGTTTTGGACTTGGTCTATTTGCCAGAGGAGCAAATTAAACAATGCAATAGCAACATTAATAGTAATAATAATAACTGCCCAAAAATGCTGAAAGAGGGACTTCCGGTATGCCTCGTGGTGATTAGACGTAGGTGGAAGTCGCTCCGTGGACATTAGTCTTTTTTTCATCAGCAATCTTAATTTTTTTCTGCAACATACTCATAATCAAGTCTATCTGTAACATATCTTCAAGAAAAATGCCAAAAGTGGGAAAGCAAGTACGAAATACAGCAGAAACGTCGACCGAATCGGGAAACGAGCAAGCAGCTAACGCTACGGCTATGGCTGAACCGGAGGCTGAGCTCACACCTGCCTCTTTGAGGGAGTTAATATCATTCACCATTCGTTCGGAAATTTTAACACTGCGATCTGAATTTCTGTCTGAGATTCGTTCTGCCATGTCCACACTACAAGCAACCCTCTCATCGCAGGCTCAGAAGATTGGGGACATTGAAACGGCACTTAATAACTCAGACGCTCGATTGACAGTGGTGGAGACCATGTGCGACGCGTTGAAAGCAGAGAACGACAGCTTAAAACTCAAGCTGGACGATTTGGAGAATCGCTCACGGAGGCAAAACCTAAGGATAATTGGAATATCCGAAGGATTGGAAGGCCACAGCCCGGTCGCTTTCATGACTTCGTTTTTTTCTGACTTGTTCAGGAGTAGCGCCTTCACGAGGCCTTTAGAAATTGACTGCGCGCACCGCGTTGGTCAGAAACCACAACCAAACGCGTATCCTAGGCATATGCTTGTCCGACTCCACCACTATCAAACTAAAGAACTAATATTAAAGCTTAGTCGTGAACGGGGCTCTCTAGAATTCAAGGGGGCAGCGATTCGTATTTTCCCGGACATTTTGGCTGAGGTGGTGAGGCGCCGTGCTGAGTTTAAGGACGTGAAAGCTTCTCTTCGCAGCATGGGCGTCACCTACGGAATGCTACATCCCGCTAAACTCTGTGTCGACTTTCAGGGACAGCGACATGTTTTCCACACTCCGCGGGCAGCGATGGATTTTTTCACTGCTTCCATCAAGGCTACAGCGAACAGGGCCTGACGAGCAGAATTTACCTGAAGCTTATAAAGTAAAGTAAAAGAAAAAATTAGGAGAGTAAAATTTACTATTCTATCTGTATTTGTTACATAAGGCCACGTTAATTTAGTCATATGTAACACACTGCTGATAATAACTTGTACGTATTGTAATTCAGTTCACGAAGCACTGCTGAAAGGGCAGCCAATAATTGAAGGAACCTGTTAGTTGTTTTCTTTTGTATCTGACTGTTTCCAGTTAGGTTTGTAGTAGTTATGGGTGTTAGACCCTATGTCCACTCTGGATGTTTGGAGGGGATAGGGCTTGTTTATGCTTTTGTTTTTGTTTGTTTGTTTTGTGCACCTTCGATCATCTTGTTTTTGATTGTTCTTCTCTTTAATGCTCTCTCTTTAAAACCCCCTGACCAATTTATTGACTATTAAACCCTTGTTGACTAGAAATGCCTGATATGCACCAAGCTACTGAGGGCAGGGTTAAAATGATTAGTTGGAATGTCAAAGGCTTAAATAATAAGGTAAAGAGTGTAAAAGTATTTTTTCATTTAAACAACCTAAAAGCCAACGTATGTTTTTTACAGGAAACTCATTTAAAGATCTCTCGCCACAAAAGCTTGCTCAGGTCCTGGGTGGGACAGGTCTTTCATTCGGGATATAATTGTAAAGCTAGAGGTACCGCCATCCTAACCAATAAGAATACCCCGTTTAGCCCCTCAAAAGTTATTTCAGATCCCAATGGTAGGTATGTGATTGTCTCAGGCTCCCTTTATAATTGCCAAGTTACTTTGGCAAGCATTTATGCGCCTAACTGGGATAGTACAGACTTTTTTATTAAGCTTTTCTCTACACTTCCAGACTTAAATCTTTATCAACTAATTATGGGAGGTGACTTTAATTGTATTCTAAACACTGTTTTGGACAGGTCATCTCCAAAATCAGCTCTCCCATCCCGATCTTCGAAAATAATTAACTCCCTCTTGGAGTTGTACGGAGTATCGGAAGTGTGGCGTCTTCTGAACCCCCTTTCTAGAGTCTTTTCCATTTTCTCTCCAGCTCACCACACTTATACACGTATTAATTTTTTTTTATTGACAGTAAATTCATCCCTTCAGTAAAGTCTTCCTCTTATGAAAGTATAATTATCTCCGATCATGCTCCAGTAACTCTCGAATTGGCCCTCCCTGGCTGCTATAGGTCCTTATATGCTTGGAAAATGAATGTATTACTTTTGTCAGATAACCACTTTGTTCAATTTCTCTCTGAAAAGATCTCTACATTTCTTGAAATTAATTCAACAGAGGGAATCTCTACATCTTTACTTTGGGAAACACTTAAAGCTTATTTACGTGGAGAAATTATTTCTCACTCTGCTCATATTAAGAAACTCCGTAATATGAGGCTTCTCGAACTCTCTGAGCAAATTGGCATGTTAGATCAGGATTATGCGAGCCACCCGACTCCTTCGTTATATAATGAAAGGGTCTTTTTGCAATCTGAATTTAGCCTTCTCTCCACCGCTCAAGCTGAACAGCTTTTGCTTAAATCGCGACACCATTTCTACGAGTTTGGCGATAAACCAGGTAAAGCACTGGCATTACAACTTAGACTTAAAACTGCAAAAAAAATTATTACCCAAATCCAAGCCCGAGAAGGTAGTGTTTTAACGGATCCTCAAGAAATTAATAACGAATTCAAATCTTTTTATTCCTCGTTATATCAGTCAGAAACTTTTAAGGATCCTAACGCTAACAGTAGTTTTTTTAATAATCTTAACATCCCCCAAATTGATAGCGAATCAAAAGCCAAATTGGACGAACCTATTAGCTTAACAGAAATTATGCAATCTATATCACAAATGCAGAGTGGAAAATCTCCGGGCCCAGACGGATTCCCGACAGAGTTTTTTAAAAAGCTTTCCCCTCAGCTTTCCCCACTGCTCCTCTCGGTCTTTGAAGAGTCTCTGAACGACGGCTACCTACCCCCCTCTCTACGTCAGGCATCAATTTCTCTCCTATTAAAGCCCGATAAGAATCCGCTGGAGTGTGGATCGAACCGCCCAATCTCACTCCTCAATGTAGATGTGAAAATTTTGGCAAAAGTTCTCTCTCTTAGATTAGAAACTGTTATCCAAGACATCATTCACCCAGACCAGACCGGCTTTATTAAAAATAGGCAGGGTTTTTTTAATATCAGACGGTTGATGAATATAATTTACACTTCATCTGACTTTTCTATGCCAGAGGCCTTGGTTTCTCTCGATGCAGAGAAGGCATTCGATCGAGTTGAGTGGGACTATTTATTTTTTACATTAGAAAAATTTGGATTTGGTGATAGGTTTGTGTCCTGGGTAAAACTCTTATATTCCTCTCCCTTGGCGTCCGTGAGAACGAACAGTGTTAGCTCAGATTATTTTACTCTTTACCGTGGCACCAGACAGGGTTGCCCACTATCCCCTCTTCTGTTTGCTTCAGCTATAGAACCTCTCGCGATCTCCCTTCGTAATAACCACAATATCACTGGTATTATTAGAGCAGGAAATGAACAAAAGATTTCTCTTTATGCGGATGACATAGTGGTGTATGTTTCAGATCCACTTTTTCTACCAAAAACATTTTTTAAGACCTTAGATCAAGCAGTATCTAATTATATTTGGAACGGAGGCCCAATAAGGATCCAAAAATCGTTTTTTCAACAGCCCAAAAAACTAGGTGGGTTTGCGCTCCCTTACTTTTTAATATATTACTGGGCAGCAAATATCCATAGTATTCTCTACTGGAGCCAGTCACATTATGGCCTGTGCCAATGGGTTGAGATAGAATGTAGTTCCTGTACTCATGTGCCTCTGCATGCTTTATTATGCTCTTCATTAGCATTGAAGACATCCAATTACTCCTCTAATCCTTTAGTTCTACAAAGCCTTAAAATCTGGAAACAATTTAGAAAACATTTCGGTTTCCAGGCAGCATCAGGTCTGTCTCCTATATACAAAAACCCCTCCTTTCTACCCTCTACTTCGGACGGATCCTTTGCGCTGTGGTTTAGAAGGGGCATTGTAAACATTAATGATCTTTTTTAGGAGAATACATTTGTCACATTTTCCTACCTGTCAGAAATATTCACCCTCCCTAAAACTCATTTTTTCCGATATCTCCAAGTTCGTGATTTTGTAAGGAACACATCCTCTCATTTCCCGCACCCACCTCCTAAACAAGAGATTGATCGAGTTTTAGAAACAAAACTTTGTAAGGGTACTGTCTCTAATATTTATAAAACTATTTTTTTTTCTAGTCAGGCTCTTCATCCCTTTCTAAAATAAAGAGTGACTGGGAATTGGACCTTAATTATAATTTCACGGATGAGGAATGGTCCAAGGCCCTTGGTCGTGTACATTCCTCCTCTATATGCGCCCGTCATTCGTTAATACAGTTTAAATTGTTGCATAGAGTGTATTGGACAAAAAACAAACTATCTAAGATTAACCCTGGTTTGGATCCAACTTGTGACCGGTGTCGGCGGCTCCGGCTACTCTTTATCATACTTTTTGGCTTTGCCCGGCTCTGACATCTTTCTGGACATCAATATTCAAATCGATCTCTGATTACTTAATTTTAGATATCAAACCGTGTCCCCTGATAGCACTATTTGGACTCAAGCCCACAAATCCCCCCTTCTCATCCTTACAGTCAAACATGCTTGCCTTTTGTTTTATAGTAGCAAAGAGACTTATATTACTGAATTGGAAGAATCCTCACCCACCCAGTTATTCTCATTGGATACATGACCTGTCGCAATTTATTCAAATAGAAAAGATTAGATTTACATTACTTGGTATTACGGAAAAGTTTTACACCACCTGGCAACCATTCTTATTGTATTTAAGAGAAAGAGGAACGGGAAAAAAATTATATCCTGTTCTCTTTGTTTAGTCTTTTTGAGCTCTTCCCCTTGCCCCTGACTTCTTGGTAGATGTAGAAAGGAAAAAGGAGACCGTATATCGTTGAGAGTGTTAATGTACTTGGGTGCAAATCTTTTATTTTTTATTGTGTTTTTTTTTTTTAATTTCTATTTATTATTATTATTATTATTATTATTTTTTTTTTTTTTTGCTTAATTTTTTCTTTCTTTCTCCAGTTCATGATGCTCACATTCATGATTGTGATTGTATGTAGGACTTAGAGGGTGAAAGACCAATTTTTATTGTTGGACTACATTAACCACTGTTCCATTGTCTCTCTCGCCTAAGTGTCTTTCTGTTTGAAGTGCATCAATAAAAAATATTTGGACTACAAAAATGCTGAAAGAAAAAAACATTACCAAAAAAAAAAAAAAAAAAAAAAAAGCAAAAACAAATAAATGTTACAGACCACTGTGAGGTGTGTGTGTGTGTGTGTGTGTGTGTGTGTGTGTGTGTGTGTGTGTGTGTGTGTGTGTGTGTGTGAAAAGCAAAAAAATAAAACAAAACCAGATGTTCTTTTCTTGTTCTGTCTCCAGGAAGATGCAGCTCTGCCTCTGCCATGTTAATCTATGTGACTTTAGACACTAGCAGCGGTGGTGTGAAAGAACGCGCTCGAGAAACAGTTCAGTGACAAGAAATCGATCTACATATCAAATATTGATCACAAACTATTGGTCATTTTCTAAATAATAAAAGTATAGCGCATCTACATATATCTAAATAATTTGTTATATACGAATGCACAGTTTTACGGATTTGTTAAAAGACATCGGCAAACAAATGGTAACTTGTATCCGATGCAAACTTTTTTCAAATCGATGCATCGCATCATTAACTTGCCGATGTACCGATGCGCATTGGTGAATCTTACCGTCCCTAATATACATTTATGTATGTGTGTGTATATGTGTGTATATGTGTGTATATATATATATATATATATAAAGATGAATGTGAATTCTGTGTGCACTCCAGTCCTCCTCACCTCAACATCATCAGTACCTGACTTTACTAAAACCATTGTGTCTGAATGAGCCATTGTGTCAAATCTACACAAGCACACTCCAAAAATCTATCTATCTATCTATCTATCTATCTATCTATCTATCTATCTATCTATCTATCTATCTATCTATCTATCTATCTATCTATCTATCTATCTATCTATCTATCTGTCTATCTATCTGTCTGTCTGTCTGTCTGTCTGTCTGTCTGTCTGTCTGTCTGTCTGTCTGTCTGTCTACACACACACTATGTAATAAACTTGTTTTTGTGTTTCTGTGTTGCCCCTCTAGATACTGTCTGCTTCTCACTTGACTATTGCTTGTTTTTTGACTACGGCTTTACCTCTCAAATTTGAAACAGGATTATTCTGCCTCTTGATTCAAAACAAAAAAATGAAAATGCATTTGCATCAGCTTCTGTGAGCTTTCCTCATCTTATGTGACACTTATGAATGTTATATGAATGCCACATGTAGCTAGATAAATCACTCAGAGCACATTTTAGGATACACAGCAAGTACAGCATGCATTATCTTCATAGAGCAACTTACATTTATCTCTTTCATACAACTGAGCAACTAAAGGGCCATGCTCAGAGGCCCAGGATTGGCTGGGATTTGAACTCATGACCTTCAGATCCACTGACTCAACCACTAAGCTTCCACCTTCCCATAAAGCATTTACATTTATGGCATTTGGCAGATGTCCTTATCCACTTACATTTATCTCATTTATACACCTGAGCAGGTACGGGGTAAAGTGCCTTGCTCAGTGGCAGCAGCTTGGTGTGGCTGGGATTTGAACTCACCACCTTCAGATCCAAAGTCCAAAGCCTACTATATCTTTCTGTTATAGGAAATAACTAGGAAAAGACTAAATCACTTTTTTAAATATTTGTATTTCTTTAAATGTTTATAAGAAATGTAACAGGGGTGATAATGATGATGAGGATGATGATGATGATAAGGATTCTGAGCTGCCCATGTGCGTTCTTCTTCCAGGTCCGGCCGTCCAGTCAGCTTCATGGTGGTGTTCAACACACCAAGTCCTCTCAGCAAGATCTCGTGGGTCAACCGTCTTCATCTGGCCAAGATAGCGCAGAGTGAGTGCTCGCCCTCCTATTCTAGTCCTCCACTTAGACGACGTGTCATTCAGAGACGTGAAAAGCGCTCTCAATTGCTGAGATGTTTTTGAAAAGCCGCCTGACTGACAGGCTCTAAATGAAACGTCTGATGCCACCGCTGAGCATTTTTCTTCTCCTCGACTCCTTCGTGAGTTCGCCAGAAGAAAGACAATTTATATGACATTCTTCTGCATGACCTTTTTTTTTTTTTTTTTTTTTCCATGACGTGTGAATGGCTGCCGTGGTTAGAATGTCAAAATATTAAATATCAAGTCTGAGAGCATTTCTGAAAACCTGAATTTCTGCTTGAAAGTGTTCAGGCTTTCTGATCTCCACATTTACCAGCCTATGTATACAGAATGTACACAGTATCTCCTACATATATATACAGTATATATACATGTTGACCTTCAAACAGCATCAATTCTTGTTTTTGAAGGAACTCAGCAGGTAGGTTGTTCCAAATGTCTTAAGGAACTAATCTCAGATCTTCTGTGGATGTCGGCTGTCCCAAATCCCTCTGTCTGTTTAGGTGATCCTTGACAGACTTGATGATGTTGAGATCAGGGCTCTGTGGGGGCCAAAACTATTACTTGTAGGACTTGTTCTATTCTATGCTGAAGTTCCTAATGTCATTGGTTGTATGTTTTGTAATTTATTCAGACGCCTCTCCAATGCTATTAATGTATGCTATTGATATGATGGATGAACCCTCCAGCATGGATAACTGTTGCCTGCCAAATGACTAGAAAGAGAGAATTGGGTGAGAAAGAAGTGGTAGGATAGAATAGCTAGAATGGAAGAAAAGAAAGAATGGCTTTGTTGATAAAAGAAATTTGATAAAAGGTAGGGGGGAAAGAAGGATTAAAGAATTGACTAGAAAGAAAAGGCTAGAACAGAGCCACTGGAAAGCTAGAAAGGAAGGAAAGAAAAAAAGAAATGGCTAGGAAGGAATGGCAAGGAGAGAAACAATGAAAAAAGGAATGAAGAAATGGCTAGGAAGGATGGAAAGGAAGGAAGGATAGGAAGAAAGAAAGAAAGAAAGAAAGAAAGAAAGAAAGAAAGAAAGAAAGAAAGAAAGGAAGGAAGGAAGGAAGGAAGGAAGGAAGGAAGGAAAGAAGAATTGAAGAAATGCCAAGGAAGGAATGACTATGAAAGAAGCAATGAAAAGAAATTTAATAAAGAAATAGAAAGGCAGGAGGAAAGGATGAAGGAAGGGCTAATAAGAAAGCATTGAAAAAAATGAAGAAATGTCTAAGAAGGAAGGAAGGAAGGAAGAGGGGGGAAAAAGGACATAAAGAAATGCTTAGGAAAGAAGAAATCAAGGAAGGAGTGAATGGCTGGGAAGGAACAAGTAGAAAGGAAGGGGGAAAAAAATCCCATCCTTTAACTCGGATTTCCTCTCAGCTCCTCTCAACCCCCTGCCTCAGCAGCTCCTCCTCTCCATCTCACATTGGCGTGTGGAGCTGGTGACCATGCCGTCTCTGTAGTAGTGTCTGTAATCTCTTCTCCAGCCTTCAGGAGAGCGTTTAGACGAGGCAGGCGTATCGTCGGAGAGAGAGAGAGCGAGAGAGAGAGAGAAGTCATGCGGGACATTACAAAATGTCTCCTAATAAGGCAGAAGACGGGGTGACTGAACTCGCGTTGTTATCTACCAGCTTCTCTGACGTCCACGGTGCTTCATTACGGCTCCTGATTAACAGGAAATGGGCTGAAATTTCAATATCTTTGTGACTCATGCGTACGACCTTGTGAAACTTGTTAAGGTCATGTGCTAGCGATCTGACGGTTAGAATGATGGATGATGGCTCAGAGATGCATTCACTTATTTATTCATTTATTTACACACATTATACAAATTTATGCCACAGTAAGGCTGGTTACATCCTCGAATCTGATTGGTCAGTAGGTAACTTGTTCAGAAAGTAGTTCCGGCTTTTACATGAACAGTGGGTTGATATTAATGCACTTTTATATAATAAGTGTCTGAGACCTTTAATAAATAAAAGTCACTGAGAAATTTCTATTGTATAAAATGAATAAAACACTTTAGGTTGTGCTTTTATAGAAAAATAATCAACTTCAGGAAAATAATCAACTTTCTTTCTTTCTTTCTTTCTTTCTTTCTTTCTTTCTTTCTTTCTTTCTTTCTTTCTTTCTTTCAGTATAAATACAGTACATCTTATACTAAATGTATTTGTTCTTTTGCTTTACTTAGTCTCACTTTTCCTGATTTCTTCCTTTCTTCCTTTCTTTCTTTCTTTCTTTCTTTCTTTCTTTCTTTCTTTCTTTCTTTCTTTCTTGTCTTTTTTTCTCATAACTTTTTAAAAAGCTTTCTTTCTTTCTTTCTTTCTTTCTTTCTTTCTTTCTTTCTTTCTTTCTTTCTTTCTTTCTTTCTTTCTTTCTTTCTTTTTTGTACTTGTCTTTTTGCTTTTTTTGTCCTTTTTTTGTCTCTCTTTTTCTCATAACTTTTTTAAAAGCTTTTATTTGTCTCTTTCTTTCTTTCTTTCTTTCTTTCTTTCTTTCTTTCTTTCTTTCTTTCTTTCTTTCTTTCTTACTTTTTTGTACTTGTCTTTTTGCTTTTTTTTGTCCTTTTTTGTCTCTCTTTTTCTCATAACTTTTTAAAAAAGCTTTTCTTTCTTTCTTTCTTTCTTTCCTACTTTCTTTCTTTCTTTCTTTCTTTCTTTCTTTCTTTCTTTCTTTCTTTCTTTCTTTCTTTCTTTCTTTCTTTCTTTCTTTCTTTCTTTTTTAAAAAGCTTTTCTTTCTTTCTTTCTTTCTTTCTTTCTTTCTTTCTTTCTTTCTTTCTTTCTTTCTTTCTTTCTTTCTTTTTAAAAAAGCTTTTCTTTCTTTCTTTCGTTTTAAATTTTTGTTTTTTAATTTTTTACATGCCTATATTTTATTGGTCAAAACCAGTCAGACGTCTGCACATTAAACCCAGCAGAACTGAGCCCTGGTTGGTGGTGTTGTGTGTAAAAGTGTATCCTGCGTTTGGAAGTGAAAGTGCGGCGTGACGGCTGTGACGAGGAATAATATCCGGATTTATAGAAACGTTTTTCGTTTAGATTTTATTTTTTTCCGTCGTCTCGATCTGCTTTGCATTCGTGCCATGGCACTGAGAGATCGTTTTATTTTGGAAGATTGCTAGTGTTTTGCTAAATTGTTGTGTCCACAGGAAGAGCAGTTACACTCGTCCGTTCCGCTTCATCAGCTTCGGGGGTGAAAATGCTTTTATGGTGATGAGCAAATAACAATCTCCACTGACACTAAGTGGATTTTGGCAGATTACAGCTGCTGGGAGAAACATAGCGAGCGAGTGACTGAGCGCAATCACAACCATATTATACCTCCTGCTTCTTCAGAACTAAATCCACACACCCCATCACACTCCTCTTTCTCCATCACTCTATCACTCTCTCAGTCTGTCTCTCTCTTCCTCTATCATACTTCCACTCAATCTCTCTCTCTCCCTCTATCTCTCTATCACTCTCTCAGTCTGTCTCTCTCTCCCTCTATCAGACTTCCACTCAATCTCTCTCCCTCTATCTCTCTATCACTCTCTCAGTCTGTCTCTCTCTCCCTCTATCATACTTCCACTCAATCTCTCTCTCCCTCTATCTCTCTATCACTCTCTCAGTCTGTCTCTCTCTCCCTCTATCAGACTTCCACTCAATCTCTCTCCCTCTATCTCTCTATCACTCTCTCAGTCTCTCTCTCTCTCCCTCTATCATACTTTCACTCAATCTCTCTCTTTCTCCCTTTATCTCTCTATCACTCTCTGTCTGTCTCTCTCTCCCTCTATCATACTTCCACACAATCTCTCTCTCCCTCTATCTCTCTATCACTCTCTCAGTCTGTCTCTCTCTCCCTCTATCATACTTCCACTCAATCTCTCTCTCCCTCTATCTCTCTATCACTCTCTGTCTGTCTCTCTCTCCCTCTATCATACTTCCACACAATCTCTCTCTCCCTCTATCTCTCTATCACTCTCTGTCTGTCTCTCTCTCCCTCTATCATACTTCCACACAATCTCTCTCTCCCTCTATCTCTCTATCACTCTCTCAGTCTGTCTCTCTCTCCCTCTATCATACTTCCACTCAATCTCTCTCTCCCTCTATCTCTCTATCACTCTCTGTCTGTCTCTCTCTCCCTCTATCATACTTCCACACAATCTTTCTCTCCCTCTATCTCTCTATCACTCTCTCACTCTGTCTCTTTCTATCCCTTTATCACTTTCTTTATAAATCCTCCACTCTGTTTCTTTCCCTTTCTTTATTCTCTCTATTCATCTATTTCTCCTTTTATCAATCTCTTTATCTTTCTTTTCTCCTATAAGTCTCACTCTATCTCTCCTTTTTTAACTCTATCTCTCTCTCTGTTTCTCTCTCTCTCTCCCTCTATCATACTTCTACTCAATCTCTTTCTTCCTCTATCTCTCTATCACTCTCTTACTCTGTCTCTTTATATCCCTTTATCACTCTCTTTATAAATCCTCCACTCTGTTTCTTTCAATTTCTTTATTTTCTTTATTCATCTATTTTCCTTCCATCACTCTCTTTATCTCTCTCTCCTCCTATCAGTCTCACTCTCTCACTCTATCTCTCCTTTTATATCTATCTCTCTACCCCCTCTCTTCTATCCTTCTATCACTCTATCATGCTCTCTTCTCTCTCTCACTCTCTTTTTTGTCCTCAGTCACTCTCTCTTACCCCTGTTTGTCTCTCACTTTTCCACTCTCACACTTTTGCTTCCTGTATTTGTTTTTTTTTGTCTTCTTTCTTTCTTTCTTTCTTTCTTTCTTTCTTTCTTTCTTTCTTTCTTTCTTTCTTTCTTTCTTTCTTTCTCCTACCTTTTTACCTTTTACTTCCATTATCACACTTTTTTCCTTTTGGTTATATACTCTATATACTATAATAAGATTATACTCTTTTTTTTCATTCTTTCTCCCTTTATTTACTTCCTTTCATTCATCCATCTGATCAATTTATCTCTCATTAATTTTTCGTTCAGAGAAATTACAGTTTTTAAAATAGATCTTTTTTTATTTAATTTTTTTCAAATGTTTCTTGTGTTCTTTTCTGGATAAGTCGTCTGTGCTTACCCTATTTGTTTCCATGGTTACTACATTACTTTATACTTTCTCTGGGTTGTACTTCCTTTTCTTTATTCAAGCTCGACATCTACTCCTGCATGACCACCTTCATCGTGCTCTCCAATGACACGCCAAGGTTGTGTGGGAGATGTGTAAAGTCAGAAGCTGAAGCGGGTTTCTCCTGCACTAGCGGTACGCCACCTGGCGCTCAGTTGTCAATTATCTGTTAATTACATCACACCTACGCGTTTCCCTTCGCATTTAACAAAATGAAATTACAAGCAGAGGGAGGACGTTGATGTAATTTCATGCGTGGCCTGCTGTTGCCAAGCTTCTCCCCCCCCGGTGGAGATGTTATCCTGATAAGCTCCATCGCATCGCCTCTTCCACCTGGGGCTGACTAATGAATCTGCCTCAAAGTACTAACATCAGCATTCGCTTCACTCATCCACCAGGAATGGCATGTGATGGCTGACACCACCACTCCAGCTTCAGTTCCAGCTCCAGCTCCGGTTCTGGCTCCAGCTTCAGTTCCAGCTCCAGCTCCGATTCTAGATCCAGCTTCAGTTCTGGTTCTAGCTCCAGCTTAAGTTCCAGTTCTAGTTCTAGTTGTAACTCCAGTTTCAGCTGCAGTTCTAGCTCTAGTTCCAGCTTCAGCTTCAGCTTTAGCTCTAGTTCTAGATGTCGCTCCAGTTTCAGCTTCAGTTCTAGCTCTAGATGTCGCTCCAGTTTTAGCTTCTGTTCTAGCTCTAGTTCCAGTTTCGGTTCCAGTTCTAGGTTTCTGCTTAAGCTCTAGATCTAGTTGTAACTCCAGTTTAAGATTTAGTTCTAGCTCTAGTTCCAGTTTCAGCTTCAGTTTTAGTTCTAGTTCCAGTTTCAGCTCCAGCTCTAGCTCTAGTTCTAGCTTAAATTCCAACTTAAGTTCTAATTTTAGTTCTAGCTCCAGATTCAGTCCCAGCTTTAGATTCAGTTTCAAACACAGCAGTATTTCTCAGTGATAGTTTCTTCCTTATTCTACATTTTCTAGATGCATGTTATTTTTTATTTTATTTTTTATTTTATACATTAATGTACTTGTTCATTCATTCATCTATTCATTAATTCATTAATTAAGTTGTATTTATTTATGAGTTCTTTCTTTCTTTCTTTCTTTCTTTCTTTCTTTCTTTCTTTCTTTCTTTCTTTCTTTCTATCTGTATTTATTTTGTTTAAAGAAATTGATGTCTGTCTGTCTGTCTGTCTGTCTGTCTGTCTGTCTGTCTGTCTGTCTATTCTTGTCCATGCTTGTTGAGTGTATTGTAGCTCCCTTTGTTTTCTGTCTGCAGTGTAGTGTTTTATGGAAAATTGTTTAAGGAAAGTATAATGGATTAAATATGGATTATTACTGAATGTAATTAGAGGCTCATATGTGGCTATTAATTAAGATTTTCACTGTTAAACTCTCAGACTCTGTTCTTTTAACCAGTCACAAGAAACACACACCCACCCAACCACCCACACAACCACCCACACACACACACACACACACACACACACACACACACACACACACACACACACACACACACACAGTTGGAGGAAGTAATAGGTTTAAAATGATACTGTATGTAATAAAATCAGCAGGAGAGACATGGTCGAGTCATCGTTGCTGTGTGGAGCTGTTTGGAGCTGTGTGAAGATGTAAGGAGCTGTGTGAAGATGTGAGGAACTGTGTAGACATGTATGAAGATGTTTTGAGCTGCATGAAACTATAAGGAGTCTAATGAGTTGATTGAGCAAATAAAAAGAAACAGTGGAGTAATTGTTAACTTGTGGAAAAAGAAGCAGCTTCTGGGCTTTTACGCAGATGACTTAGGGGTGACAATGTATTTGACTGTGCGTGTGTGTGTGTGTGTGTGTGTGTGTGTGTGTGTGTGTGTGTGTGTGAGAGAGAGCGAGAGAGAGGGAAGGAGGGAGAGAGGGAAAAAAGGTAAGACGTTGATCGAGACCAGCTTTCAGCACTGCCACAGGGAGTCGTGAATAAGAAGCAGGCGGCTAAAAGCTCACCTCAACTTTTCCATCTCTGCCTTAATTCTCAGCACACACACACACGCACACACACACACACACACACACACACACACACACACACACACACACACACACACACACACACACACACACACACACCTCCTCTTCCTTCTCCTCTTTCTTATCTTTTTCTCCAGGTTACATATCCTCCTTTTCTGCTTCATCTCACAGTTCTTCATTTTCTTTCTTATGTTTTCTTAAGGAAAATTTTTTTTTTAAAGAATGGGACCAAAAAAGAAAAAGAAAGGAAGAAAGATAGAAATAATGCGAACAAGAATGGGAAATGTTAAAGAAAGGAAGGAAGAAAGAAAGAAAGAAAGAAAGAAAGAAAGAAAGAAAACCTTTTTTTGGGCCACATTCACATTGGATTTCAAACAGACTCTGATATTTGCAGTATAATACATACACCTATACCTATGCTGTGTTTTTCCGCACCTTGTATTCGGAGCATCCACTGATGTTATTCTCTTTATTTTCTGATTTTCTATTGGCACCATTACAACCACCAAGTCCGCTCTTGTAAACGGTATCGCGATCATAAAGCTACGTTTTCATCTTTCCACTGAATATGCAAAACAGCCTTGTTGAGGAAAGCTGGGTTGTTTTATGATCAGTAAACATTAGCATGAATTCAATTAACATTATCACGGCTTTGCATTGATTCCTGTATCACACCGAGCGCTGTGGCTTGTTTAATTACCCTGAGTTATTTTTTTTCCCAACTCTGACAGACCAGATTGGCGTCAAATTAATCATGTATAGATTTAACGCGACAAGCTGATGCCTCTCAATAACGATAATGTGTAATTAGAAATGCTTTTCAGAGCAAAAACTAGGCTTATTATTATAATAGCGTGCAAAATTTCCCCGCGGGCCTAAATGGCTGCAGCGGCTGGGCCCATCACTGCTAGAGGCTGGCTCTAGCGTGCCTTTGGGCGCGACTCCAAAGGCGCTTAAGCTCTTGATTCTGCTAAATGCATCAGAGCATCAAGCCCACCGAAGCTGCTGGTTCAGCCCTCTGCAGGCTCCCTTTGGCGGCTGCCTGCAACTGTGCACTTGATGAATGAATTCAATTATGCGTTCGGGAGGTATTAAAAGGTCGTTTGCTTCCATCCGACAATGGGAGCGGCTGTAATAGACGTTGCCGCCACATTTGCTCGTGATGCCTTACTGTACGTGCGAGACCCGTAGACGCTGTAAAGCACGGATAAGTTACAGCACTAACTTTTATTTAAGTGGAATACCGCCATGTGAAATAGCTACTAAAAGAGCTCCAAAGCTGAAAATCAGGCCAAGAATCCTCAACAAATGTACCGTCCAGAGTGAACCGGCGACGGGGTCGTGAGCAAACGAGGCTCATTGATGCACATGGGGAGCGAAGGCTGGTCCGTGTGGTCCGATCCAACAGACGAGCTCCTGTAGCTCAAACTGCTGAAGAAGTTCATGACTGCTCTCGACTGTTTTGGCAGCAAAAAGAGGGACCAACACAAGGCAGGTGGTCATAATCTTTTGCCTGATTGGTGGTCATTAAGTAAGTAATTAAGATGTTGGACTTCTAATCTGAAGGTCATGATTTCAAATCCCAGCACCACTGCTGGGCTCCTGAGCAAGGCCCTTAACCCTTAACTGCTCAGTTTATGAATGTGATAATTGTTAGTCACTCTGGATAAGTGCGTGTGCTATAAAATCAAATGTAAAAACAATGAGACATTGTTACAATCAAATTCGTACCTATTTCATCATAAAATCATTTTAAAGTATTATAATATGTTTTAAAGTAGGGTCCCTGGTGGTCTAGGGTCCCCGGTCAGGGAACCAACCCCAGCCATTAGGGTTGCACAGGCCTTAGTGCCAGTCCCAAGCCCAGATAAATGGGGAGGGTTGCGTTAGGAAGGGCATCCAGCGTAAAAACGTGCCAAATCAAACATGCGGATGGTCCTCTGTGGCGACCCCTAATGGGAGAAGCCGAAAGAAAGTGTTTTAAAGTGACTATTGAATGGCATCTTGTCTAATGTAGTGTCTAATTTAATCTGACCTCACTTACTGTAGATAACTCTTCTGAAGTTTGGCAGTTCGGATGGAATTACATGATGTTAAAGTATGGAATGGCAGCCATGTTGGTTCGGTTTTTCCTTTTACCTGAAATAAATCTCCAACCTTCCTCCTCCAAATCAAACCGTTAAGCTTCCACCTCCATGTTTGACTGTGGGGGTGAGGCAGTCTGCTTACATCTTCCCCCCTGTTCGCCATCTTACATAAGTTCTTCTCTTACAGACACATATGTCAAACTTGGACTCATCAGTCCACAGAACTTTCTTTCACTCATTCACTGTCCAACTCCTGTGTGTGTCTCCAAAACCATAAAAGACGGGTGACCGGTGATTCCATACTTTTGACAGGCACTGTTTGTATTTAAGGAACCTTAAAACAAATTTCTTGTGTGTCCTCCTATGCGTCATTGTACATACATTACATTCGGAGACTTGTTAATGAAAGAATAATAATCATTGTGAACTTGACTCTAATCTCCCACCCACCACATTCATGACTGTTTTTTGAACCAAGGAATTTTTCAATTAACCTCCAAATATGTAAATATCACAGATTCCTGTTTTGCATCTAAATCCCCATGGTGATAAGCAGCATGTGCTCATGTTTGTGTTTGGGTCCTGTCTCCGCCCCCTGTGCCGCAATTCGCTTGCTTCCTGATTGGGTCCAGCTGTTTTGTGTTAGTGCTTGATTAGCTTGTGTATTTAAATCCTACTGTTTTTATGAATCGTATATCGTCTGAGCATTTTCTTTGTTTTTTTTCGATGCCTGTTGTTTTTTAGTTTTATACTGCTTCCTGGTTTAGATCCCATCTTGCACTTGTGGATACTCCTTGCTGTTGCTGACAAGCTGTTAATTGGCCTGCAATAAATTGTAAAGATTGTTGGATTATGCTTATAAATTATGATAATTGAAACCTTCAGCAATATATGGGTTATATCATATCAGTGATGTAAATCATATGCTACACTATTTGGACAAATCTATCGGGACTTCTGACATTTCTAGACATGGCTCTTTTCCAATCTCTTACTCCAAAATTGGAGGAACACAACTGCATAAAATGTCTTTGGATGTAATGACATTAAAATATTCTTCAAATGAACTAGGAGACCCAAACCTTTGGGATACATTGGAATGCTGACTGCATCCCAGGCCTCCCACCTCATCATTGGTACCTGAATTTATTAACATCCTTGACCACAAACCTGCACAGTTACACTTCATTATCTAGTGGAACATCTTTCCAGAAGAGTGTAGGTTACTATAAGAGCATTTAGGGATTAAATGTTGAATGGCATGTTCATGTAAATCTTATGGTCAGAAACAAGTTATAAATGATTATGAATATGAAAGTCAGAACCTAAACTTTTTTTATCTCTTGGATTTAGTTTAAATGTTTTTTTTTTCTCCAGTTTTAGGCAATGCCCACTTCTGGTTGAAATCATTTACTTGCTATTTTAGGTGTGAACAAAATGCCTAAATTTCTAGGGATTAGGAACCTGTTGGGATATTCAACATTGCTCATTCCAATTTATCGTCTTCATACACATTTTCGGAAAAAAAAACACTGGCGCACGTTTATACGCGCATTTGATTTTTCTTCTATTTTTTTATTCACATGTACACAAAAAGCCTGAAGCACCACCTGAAGTTCCCTTTCATAATTAATCATGTTAAAAAATGTGCTTTATAAGACATGACACTTTAATCATAAACACAGTGTTAAAGCTTCTGGCTTGCAATTAGACCAGTTAATTAGATGTCATATTCATGTAGATGTTAAAAAAACCCAAAAACAACAACAACAAAAAAAACAACAAAAATTCAGAGGATTTCTTATTATTAAACCGAGGCAATAAAGCGATTTTGTGTACCTCATTGAAATATGTCTAATGCTTGCATGCTATTCATTTGCTTAAATTTATTCATGAACAAGATTTTTTTTTACGCACTCTAACACTTTTAAACCCCCCAATTGCATAAATCTCCAGGCTGCAATCTGATTAATCGGATTAAATAAAAAAAATAAATAAAAAATTCACTGATGTAACCAAGTCCTTTTTATGAAAAAAGTGCAATTATTTTATACGATTCGGATTTTTATTTGACAACTGCTGTTAGGCTTATATTAGACTTGCTAGGGGAACCGCGGCATTGCTAAATCTGACCGGACACATTTGAATAAAATGTTGAATAATTTTCAAAAAAAGCAGCCCTGATATTAGTTGTGACTGAAAGACAAAACATTTCAGGTGTATATTAAAGCACTCGCAATATCTGCGATGTTTGATCATGCTCGATTGTGTCTACAGTAACAGCTTGCACAGGGACTTGTATTGCAGGTGCGCCACTTTTAAGAAAAAACTAAAAAAAAGTGATGTGTATAATTCTTGTTTTGTTTGATGAGGTTTTATATAAGGAGATGTTTAACATAGTCTCCAAATGTGAATCCTTTGTAACAGAAAACAGAAGGCTGCCAAGATGAAGAGCTTTGTGGTGTCTTACTAACATAACAAGCTGCATGGATTTATTTCATCATAGTAACCTCAAGAAGAATGGACAGAAAGCGAGGGAACAACAGGAAATTGTTTAGCGTAGATTAAACAACTTTAGCTATGATGCATATAAAGTATGACATGCTAAAATGAGGTCAATATGCTTTGGTCACTGCCTAATTCAAACTCATTTTCCTAAGCACAGCCACCATGGACTTTCAGATCACACACACACACACATACGTATTTAAAGTCATTTAGTAGCCAAATTTTCAGACACATACAGCTAGCATAAAAACTTCAGTTCATTGAACCAGTCTTGGAGAAAATACCTGGGAGTTTAGTGTTTAAGATGTTTCGAAACAAAGGTTGTAGATATAAATCCCAGCATTGCAAAGCCAAGTTTGGGTCTATGAACATGGCCTGAACCTCAATTGCTCGCTGTATAAATATGCTCATTGTAAGCCACTCTGGATAAGGGCATCTGCCAATTTCTCTAAATGTCCCTGTTTGTTGCCAAGTCAATATACAGGTAGGCTCTAGTTTTTCGATCTTACAATGACTATATCATTAAGACAAAATTATAAACTTTGGCTTGGCAGGAAAAAGTAGAAGCAGTATATATGCAGTACGATAGGTTGGGACAATTCCAGGATGTAAGGAATGTTTTATTTAAATTGTCTCTGTGTTAGAGAGGGTATTTTCTTTTGGGTTTCTGGTGTTTTAAAGCCCAGTTTTAGCTCTTGTCTTTATACTTTTTATCGGCATCTCCAGACACTGAAACGAGACGCACCGATTAGTCTCATCAGCTACAAGTGTTGTTTTTACTGCTCGTTTTTCTCGGCTCCACCCTCCACTCATAAACCGGCCCTCATCCACACGCCTGCTGCCGCATACATTTATATAGACTGCAATGTTTATACATTACGGTAGTGTAAATGGCTCTGTTTTGCTAAACCATATACTGTAATGGGTTAAATTATTCTCAGATTACAGTGTAATTACCTCATACGGATCACTATTCTTTAAGACGCCTGGGTAGGCTAGGCTAGGCTAGGCTAGGTCTCGATATTTTCAAGCTATGATGGGCTCATCGGGACACATCTTCATTGTAAGCCAGGGACTACCTGTGTGTTTTTGTGTGTATATATGTGTATATGTCAGAATTAACGTGTTAATAATGCTTTAATGCAAATTAATTTTACTGGGCACTAATTTTATTAACCCACCATTAATTCAGCGTGCATTTTTTTCACGATTTCTATTAAGAATATAAATAAATAAATATAAAAGGGGATAACTTAACCAAAACATTTTTTTATAACTAAACATTAGTTTTTTCTGATGCTCCACGTCTCAAATCAAGCACCAATCCGCCATGATGCACACATCCGGCGATTAAATCCGTCCGTGTGGAAACATTGCAAAAGTCCTGTTTGGTGTCCTGATAATTTACGGAATTCAAAACACCATAATTACTATAAAACATTTACAATATTATTTTGTCTTCATGCTTGAGTTTGGTTTCTGTGTGTTTAGCAAAATCTCCCCAAACTTGCAACTGTATCTATCCAGTACTTTCTTACATGACAAACATCTTTATGCTAATCGCAACTCTGCATAACATCATAACATCGCACTCCCCCACTAATTATTATTCTCCCACAGCAGCACCACCCCATTCCTTACACATACGCCAGATGCAGTGGATACAGATTAGAATGTGAAACCGCTCGTGTGTTTCTTTATTACCCACAGAGAGCGACAGGCTTTAGTTAAAGAGTGCTGGCCTTTCTAGAGCTCTGCTAGTTCAGGTGCAGGAAGTGCGCGCGAGCGGAATGCATGATGTCCGACTCATTTGCGATGCTCGCCCTCACGTCGAGGCCGGAGCAGTGAGGTTGGGTCGACTGTCCGTCTCTCATTAATGCTTCATTCAGTCTGCCACTGCGGCATTGTGTTTATTATTTGTTTGGAGGGGAAGCTTCCGGTATTTGTCATCATTAATGTATTTCAAAGGGCTGAAGGTCAGCACAGGTGGTCCTCCGCTCGAACGCCAGCCGCAACATGATAAAATGTCGGGCTGGGTGTCATGCTCTGGTTATTGAATACTTATTTAGCTTCTCGCCACCAAAATAAGTAAATCACTGTCTTTATTTTCTATGTGTTATTTTTATTTTTTGTTTTTTAAGACAATGCCAAGCTTATAAGCCTGCATTCTGCTTACTTTCCACATGTTCTTGCAGTCCTCATGATGCCTTGTAGACAGAGACTTTATGAATGCTTATTTAGGTTTTACAGACACCTATAATCAGGTAACAACACTATTTATAGGGAAATGTCCTTGCTTATTATGTAAAAATCTCAGCTATTAAATAAACAAAAGCTATCCTTATGACTCCTATTAGGTTTACAGAGTCCTCATAATCCTTATGTAGGTTTTATAAATGTCCATGGGCACTTAATTAAACTGGAATATCAAATCTATTGGCTGTCTATTCTCAGTAATGTTCTGGATGTTTTCCCTATATCTTTATAGTGGCATATTTAAGACAGTGTCTGTCTTTATGGATGTTTATGAAGCTTTTTAAAAGAACTGGCAACCCAGCCCAACAACTATGTATTGAAAATGACATGGTTATGACATATAAAGGGGAGTTTGGTCTTTTTAGGTATCTGTGTAGATTATAATAATACTTTCATAATAGCATTATCTATTGTTTATGACAGTGTTATGTAGGCTTTTATCGTTCACTGTGTAGTGACAGTGATCAATTCAAGACAGGGTTATGACACGTTATGTCAGAAGGACATATGCTAATCATTTCTACATGTCTTTGAAACTGTCCCTTATCAAACTTATTAATCGTTATGATAACTGACATAGTGTCTGTCTTTATGAGTTTTGGTCTCTTTATGGTGATTTTTGTAGGTTATAACAATACTTAGCATTAGCTTTTGTTTATTACAGTGTTATGTAGGCTTTTATCGTTCTCTGTGCAGTGACAGGTAAATAGGTTTTTTAAATATTTATCAAAACATGGTAACGTTGTGGACATTGTAAGCTATAATCATAGCTACGAATGGTTCACGACAGTGACATACATAGCGCTGCATACATAGTACTGACGCGTTAATGTGAGTACTATGTATGCAAATCGTTTCTACACGTCCTCCATTATAAAACCTCTCAATCGTTAAAATTGGCACAAATCCGGACGTATCTGAATGCGGCTCCACGGACGCGGAGCTTCCGATGACCCTAGAATCCCATTAGTCATGCTAACCGAATAATTAGCCGAGGAAACGTCGGAAAGCTTGAGGTTGCAAGGGGAAGACCAGAGGACCCGCAAGAGCCGACTGACAGTCCTGGTCTCTTTTTCAGTGACCTGTGAACTTTTGCTTTCGTAGGAAGGCCACGTTGTATGATGAGGTCAGGGATCGCCTGGTGCTTTATATAATTACGAATCAGGCGCGTTGCATCAGACAGCCGAGCTCGCTTGCAAATGGAGACGAGTCTGGCAGAGCGCAGGGATAAACTGCTCCAGTAGGTCAGGAAAATACATTCACTCTGCGTTTTTTTTCTTCTCCTGTACTGCATTTGCATTACAGACACCACTGAGGAATGAAACACAGCGGTAAAGCGTTCTGTGTGTATGCATGTGTGTGTGTATTAATGACACACAAATATGTTTATTACAGTTGTTACATCTGTTCGAGCTTCGAAGGCCAGCTTTTAATGGCGCACAATTGCGTATGAGACCCGGGATGGTGAAAGAAGGTCGCTCGCTCTGGATTGTGCGACGTATTCGAATTGCTGTATTTCGAATGCCAATGAAACAAATGCGCTGCTGAAACTGATTGGCTGTGGAAAGAATGCATTATGTCCTCAAAATGTGGAGAAAAATGTGCTCGGTGGATTTTATGCACATTATTAATCCATTAATGATACACAGTTACAGAGGGCTCAGAGTCGTTGCATAATCATCGGGAAGCGTAGTCAATTATTGATGCAGGTTAGCAGGAGGATCAGCCGATCCTCAGTGCTGACCAGTTTAAATGTGGCAGTTGATTTTTCCTCTCATTATCACACGGGTTAACATGACTGACCTTTCTTTACTTTCAGATATCTGTAACACAGCGCCGGTGAATTTTCTGTTTCGATTAGTCAGTATTATGTTGAATCATTTCCTGTAACAGCAACTCTGGGTTTAGTTTTAGCTGCAATTCAAAACACAGGTTTGTACAGTATGAGGTGGTATCAACTTTCGAGACTAACGGTGATAACTTGTTACCACGTCTGCGATTTGATCAAGTTAGAACGAAGAGCAAACGTGAAATTCTGCGTAAAACTGGGCAAATCTACCATGTTAACAGCGGGGACAAATCACACAGCAAATCAGTTTCTCAAAACCAATCCCAATCCCAAGAAAAATACTAATAATGAACCAATATCACTAAAAAAACAAATACACTCGTCCCTGCTGTTAAGCTTCAGTATCATCAAACTCTTGATGTCACCCAAATGAGAATAGGTTCCCCTTTTGAGTCTGGTTCCTCTCAAGGTTTCTTCCTCATAACATCTAAGGGAGTTTTTCCTTGCCACAGTCGCCACGGCTGCTCATCAGGGATAAATACACACCATTCACCTTCACTGTTGATTTCTGTAAAGCTGCTTTGAGACAATGTCTCATGTGAAAAGCGCTATAGAAATACATTTGACTTGACTTGACTTGACTTGACTATCACCAATCATCCCGCATTCACATATAAATACAGTAGATACTGTGGCAAACATGATCAAAACAAAATTACATCATTAGTAATATTTTTTATTACAAAAAAAAAGCATCCCGACTGCGAACTCAGAGTACCACAGTTTTAGCTTAATACAGTAAAACAAACAAACATATCCGATACTCAATGGATCAAAACGATTGACCATTCGAAACAGTCAGAATAGTGAAACAGCAGTATAAAACAGGCAGATGAAACAGCAGTTGGTGCTCTCAGGCCACATCTGCAATACAACTGTAATGAGGGTGCGAATAAAAGTATGTAACTTTAATAAGGGGTTTCCCCCTAAAAACCGCTCTGTAAATTTCTTACTGTGAAATTCTTGCAGACTTTATATGAGTTGCGCTCGCCATGTCACACACACACATGCCCCTAATAACAAATACAGATGCCACTGTGACTCAATGCTTATAAGAAGAACCAATAAAGCAAAAAACTCACCAGAAGAGAGCAAAAGCAGTTAGAAGGCGATAACGACTGTTGCTGCCCACAGCACAAAAACACAAAAGAACGTAATGCTTAGGCGTGCGTTTCTTTAAAGCCACAAAGACCGGATGCACCTCAATCACTGAGCCACACAAACTTTCTTTCGGCTTCTCCCATTAGGGGGCGCCACAGCGGATCATCCGCATGTTTGATTTGGCACATGTTTTTACGCTGGACGCCCTTCCTAACGCAACCCTCCCCATTTATCCGGGCTTAGGACTGGTACTAAGAGTGGCTGGGGTTGGTTCCCTGACCGGGGATCGAACCCGGGCCGCAGCGGTGAAAGCGCTGCATCCTAACCAAAAGACCACCAGGGGACCTAATCACTGAGCCACACAGTTGTGCTCAATGACAATGCAGCTCTACGAAAATAGTTGTGTCTTCCCCCACAAAATATCCACAAACATCGCAAGCCCCATTCAAAACACTAAACATGTCCCACATGGAAAACATGCACAAAAATGCCCGGATCCCAGGGTTACTTTATGAGGTTCATATCGACGCAACTGCTAAAGATGATACATGCGAGTGGTGCAGTTGTGGCTACAGTGAAAGGAGTTGTGTTGAATTGTGTTCATTGGGTTTCTTGCTTTAGTGATGCCATTCATTCTCACTGTTTCCTGTCTGTGATTCAGGGCTCTGTTCTACTGCGTTTCTGTGTAACGAATGCTCTAAAATAATGCAATTAAAGTATAATAACTTAAATATTATATTAAATAATGCCTTTTTTTAATTTATATGAGCCATGAATTTAATATTACTGCACCGTAGTGCGGTGTTTGTGTTGGTACAGTGCTGTTAGAGAATAAACACGTGGGAGTTTGTTTAGAAAAAAAAGGATTTTGTAGAGAACAAACAGGATGAAGAAGTGCTGGTTTCTCTTTTCATAGTGTTTGGCCAAAACAATATCCTTTGGAGGGATAGTCTCCTTTTTTATTTGTTAAAAAAACAGCCTGTGTGAGCACTTTCTAACACTTGCCATGCTTGTTCAGCACTTTAGATATCACACTGTTGGTCTTTCTTTTTATTTATTTCAAAATTTTCTCTAAAATACTAATCATGTGATTTTTTTTCCCTCAGAAGGTATACACTCTATACTGTTTTGTACATTAAAAAGAAATCGATTGCACATCCACATGCTGCAGTTGTAAATGTTATGTTGTTATGTACAGTAATTACCTTTCAAGGCTACGATCATACAGAATGCTAAAGTTTAAAGATTTCATACTAAAAGGACGTCTTCGAAACTCAGACCTGCGAAACGCAGGTGCGGAAAAACTGTAGGCGTGTAAGGCTTTCAAATAGTTCAAGAAGTTTAAAACACATCATCATGACACATTTAGCCGCGACATTTCGCATTGTTTAATGCGTTCGATCGGAATACTGCGCTACAAATGAATCAACGAGCGATTAAATATCCTACAGCAATTAATTATTGTTGAATCGAATATTCCATGAAAAATCATGATTCAAATATTTCATTACAAAATCACTAATGATTAATTAACTATACAAATCAATTCATTATTTAATTAATATTCCACTGCAAATGATATGATTAATAATTAGAAATTGCACAATTTTTTTTTTTTATCATGCATGAATTATTCATTTAAGAACTTTGTCATGTTTATTTTTACTTTTTTTAACCCATATATTGTTTACAAGGGAGCTACAGTTCATATCTGTCCACCGTAGTGGACATGATGCATGAAAGAGTTAAATAAATATATCTGTCTGAATTCATTACTAATAATTAAATAATCTATTACAGATTAATTAATTAAGTTGTATTCTCATCCCTTTAAATTACCTAAAAGGGGTTATTTTGTGTATTTGGTATAATTATTTAAATAATGATTTAAATCATTAATATGGTTAATGTTGCGAAATGGGCAAATTTCCATGGATTAAATTTACATTCATGGAATTTGGCAGACGTTTATATCCAGCGTGAATTACAAAGTGCTTTGAACTCTCTACCAATAAATACATGATGCTGGTTCATTAATCCATGGAATGCTCACCTCTGAAAAAAAGATCGTTCCACCACTGAACTGGTGCCAGTACTGGGAGGAGTTAAATCATACTTGAGTAAAAGTACAGATACATTACTGCAAAACCTACTCCTTAATAATTAAAAGTCTTAGAGTATCCGATTTTAAAAGTAATTAAGTATTTGACTCACATTGAACGTAGGCTTAGTTTTATTTCCTAAACAACAAATCAAACTGTACACATCAACACTGCATTAACCATCAACACAACAGCCTCTTCAACACGCCAGAATGAAACAAAGATAAAAAAAAGACAAAGCTGTAAAGCAACCTTTCAAAAAGGTATCTTCAGTTAACAAATAAAATGACAGGATCGTGTCATAAAAGTAGAAGAAACATCAGTATTCACGGGACATATACGATTAAAGCAGATCATTTTATATAAAGTAAAATCAAATATTCAGAGCTGACTGTGATTTAATGCACTGCTCAGTCTCAGAGAAGGGTGATATTTTTATTCGAGCTTGATCTCAAAGTTTTTGGAATGTATTCGAGCTCGTTTTGGACTGAAAATGAGGCCATCGGTGTTAAAAAAGTCGCTCTTAACACTCATTGTTAATTAAAATGTAATTCAATTGAATATAAAATGTAATTGAGTAGAGAGTTCAAGTTTGCTTATATTTTTGTTACTTACTAAAACTAGAAAGTAGCCAAAAATTACCTCAGTACAGTAATGAAATACATTTTACTCAAATACTGTACACCATGGAGATATGTTGGGACCGATTGAGTAGTGGTTGAGGATTGAAGGGAGCTGGGGCAGTGTCTGGTGAGAGTTTGGGGGTTCTGGATTGTTCTTGGCTTTGTTGGCAAGCATCAGTGTTTTTTTTTTTACCTGATGTAGGCAGCTACAAGAAGCCATTGGAGAGAACATAGCAGTTGGGTGGTGTAGGGAACCAAGGTATATTAAAATCAAGAATCATGAGGCTGCATTCTGGATCGCTTTTAGAGTTACAGTAGTCCAGTCTTGAGATAATCACTGATGAAACAAGCCCCTGAGTTCCAGAAACGGATCGAGTAATTGAAATGAGTGTGTTATATTAGCTGTATGAGAAGACCAGGGCTGTTGGTGTTCCATGGTTACCCCAGTGCCTGAAGGTGAGATCAGAGAGTTGAGACGATCTTAAAATGGTGATATTTGGGATAAAATGCAGTTTAGTTTCGCTAATGCTTGGATTCAGCTAATGAGGTAAAACAGGTACAACATTTATAGCTGATAAATGACTGCTCAGAGCTTCAGAAACAATAACAGTTCTAATAAAAAAAGGAAAATTGTAGCTGGATCTATTTTCTAAACTGAATCCTGGTGCCATATTGTGTAAATAAACCACACTTGCAGTGACGGTTGTGAGAAGTTCGTTTCAAACAGTCCATGCAGATTTATTAAGTGGTATCAAAAAGTTTCCAGACAAGCTCTGTTTACAAGAAAGTACATTATTTATCTGCGTGTACACATTATCACCTCCAAAACAGTCTCATTGCACAGCCTTCCTGCGACTTCTCTCTGCAATGGTGTTTAAAACGACGACAGTTTTGAGCTGGATCTTCAGGAAGTCCGCAGTGGCCAAAATATGGCGAGTAGGTTGGGTGCGGAGGTGAGATCATGTTTCACGTGTGGGGAGCGCTCACTGACAGGGTCAGAATAGCAGACGTGACAACGCACAGATTAGCACCAGTCTCACAGCTCACAGCACACTGCCTTATAAAAGTCGGTGCTCCCCGTGACTTTGCGTGCAGCCTTGTGCTGCCATCTGTTGGCGTGTTACAAAACTAGTCTCGAAACTTTCCGATACCACCTCATATTTCAGTTCTTTCCTTTTTCTCGTTCTTTTATCATTTGTTGCATCCTATTTTGGTAATATATCTTGCTTTAGTATTATGAAAACATGATGCTCATATTCTTTGGTCTGTATTTTCTATTCCTTGTTTTAAATGTTTTTGAGGAAACCTAAAGGACAAGGGCTTGATCCACCATACTTTTCTAATAAAATAAATGAAACATGATTCCGATTGTGTGCCTAATAACTTCAATATTGACACAACCTTTGGCGCACCATCGTTTTTATAAGGATCATTAATTATGCCATGTGTCATCATAAGTCTGTGCCGTCGACACCGTTCAAATGTCACCGTTCCGAAGCGTGTTATTAAACTACGCCGGTAAAAACTTCATTTAGAGGCTAACGCGCTTGCACAAGGTCGTTCGAAGGACACTGAATCAGTTCCCTGACCTCAAGGAATTCGTGAATAAAGATATTCATTAGGCAGTCATTTTGAAGCGCTTGTATATTATCTAAGCTTTGAAGTGGAACCGTTTGGTCTGACTCACGCTATCATTTAAATGATGTTTGAGAAAGCAGGAGGAGAGTTCTCTCTCTCTCGCTCCATCTCTCTCACACACTCTTTCTCTTTACACTCCTTTTAAAGTTCCTAATTGAATGTGTCCTTCAACAATCCTGTCACCTTTGTATCAAAAGCTTTCAGATTAAAGGACTCATTACCGAGAGCAAAGAGTGTAAGAGCGCGTTTTTCGGGTGAGTTAAGTGAATCATTCGGTAAAAAGTTCCAGCATTGGCATTAGGAGAAAAAAAAAAAAGCTCCCTGCAGAAAGCAGTTGCAAATATTTCCTTGGAACGATGTGTTCAGTGTATTGATTTTTCAACTTTGCAGAAGATGCCCGAGGTAAAGAGGAGGCGAATTGAATTGCTACTGTAACTTCCCCTAAAGGCTCTTTGCAGGCTCCAAGTTGTGGCATCCTTTCAAATGAAATCCACACAACCAGAAAATGCTAAAACGCAAACCAATTGGCCCTTAAATCACCTCGTGTGTCTGCGTCTTTCACCGCGGAACCGCGACCCGACAATCTCCTGCCATCGGCGACCCGTACTCACGTCTCTCCGTTTCCGTTACTGTAAATCCTGCTGTATTTTTTTTACTTTTACACCTGATGCTAAATGAATGTTGGTGCACAAAAAATTTTTACATTTATAGTATTTGGCGTACGCCCTCAACCATAGCGACTTACGTTTATCTCATTCATTTATCTGAGCAGCTATGGGGGGTTAAGGGCCTTTCTCAGGGGCCCAGGAGTGTCAGCTTGGTGTTGCTGGGATTGCTTTTTCTTCTTCTTTTTTTTTTTGTCTTTGTTGCTTTCCATTGCTTTTTCTTTTTCTTTCTTTCTTTTTTTTCTTTCTTTCTTTCTTTCTTTCTTTCTTTCTTTCTTTCTTTCTTTCTTTCTTTCTTTCTTTCTTTCTTCGTTTCTTTCTTTATTTTTTTATACTTGATCTATCTATCTATCTATCTATCTATCTATCTATCTATCTATCTATCTATCTATCTATCTATCTATCTATCTATCTATCTATCATCTAGCTAGCTAGCTATCATCTTTCTTTCTTGTTTGCTTCCTATTTCTTCCTTTCTTTCTTTCTTTCTTTCTTTCTTTCTTTCTTTCTTTCTTTCTTTCTTTCTTTCTTTCTTTCTTTCTTTCCTTCCTTCCTTCTTTCTTTCTTTCTTTCTTTCTTTCTTTCTTTCTTTCTTTCTTTCTTTCTTTCTTTCTTTCCTTCTTTCTTTCTTTCTTTCTTTCTTTTTTCTTTCTTTTTCTTTCTTTCTTTCTTTCTTTCTTTCTTTCTTTCTTTCTTTCTTTCTTTTTTCTTTTTTTTATATACTTGATCTATCTGTGTCTATCTATCTATCTATCTATCTATCTATCTATCTATCTATCTATCTATCTATCTATCTATCTATCTAGCTATCTAGCATCTTTCTTTCTTGTTTGCTTCCTATTTATTTCTTTATTTCTTGTACTGGACTTTTTTTCTTGGTAACATTAAAATTCTTTCTTTCTTTCGTTCTTTCTTTCTTTCCTTCTTTCTTTCTTTCTTTATTTCTTCCTTCCTTTCTTCCTGCCTTCTTTTCTTCCTTCCTTCTTTTTTTCCTTCGTTTGCTTCCCATTTCTTTCTTTATTTCTTGTACTGGACTTTTTTTTGGTAACATTTAAAAGTCTTTCTTTCTTTCTTTCTTTCTTTCTTTCTTTCTTTCTTTCTTTCTTTCTTTCTTTCTTTCTTTCTTTCTTCTTCCTTCCTTCCTTCCTTCCTTCTTCCTTTTTTCTTTCTTTGCTTGTTTCTGCTCATAAACACTTGTAATTTACTAACACTGATGATTGCACTCATACTGGTACTATTTTTTCATCTCCACAGTGTTGAACACTTTCGGCGTGTTTAATACTGACTGCAGGGAAAATGTGTAAATTCAAAGCACATAAAAATCCTGTATCGAATCCCTGGTTTTAAGCTGCATCCCGTGGTTTTGTACGGTTGAAGCATTTTGTCAAACAGCTGGATGTGTTTCGGGTGCAACAGCTTTCCTCGAATGCCTTTCTGCATGCAGTTTCCTCCATTCTCACGATGCAGTGAATGATCACGTCACCAATTTAGCTGATTAGAGGACGCCTGTGTGTTTAACACTGATGGACAGGAACAAAGTTACTGTTTGGATTTTAACTTAAGGAAGAGTTTCTTCGTTTCTCGTTTTCACTTCATATGAATGCATGGTGTGTTTTTTTTACTCCACATTTCAGAAAAACACGCTGTTCCTTGCTTGACTTGAATATGTAAATTGCATTAAAAGCAAAGCTGTGATGAGAGCCACAGGCGCAACCTGGGCATGCTGAGAGTGTGTGTGGTGTAAGGATTCTCTCATTGTGTATCTGTAACTATTGAAAACTCGCTCTTTATGAAGGTCTGATATGCAGGAGAATGGAGCTCTAAACTGCATCAATGATACCATTTTTTTTTTTAACGCTTAAAATTTTTTGATACCTAAATCCATTCAATCCTGAGTGCTTTAGTATTTTTTACATTTAGAAATGAGTCATTTCACAATTTTTCTCAGTTGCTTTGGAGCATTTTTTGGAATCATTCAAAATATTAGCAAAAACAGTAAGTGCATTTCTTAATGATTAGCACAAAAAGCAGCATAGACTAAATTACCAGCAAAAGCCTTTTCTCAAAATCCTTAGTTCATCTCTTAGAAAGTAAGTATTTGTGTCAATGAACGTCTCATTGCCATCAGAATGACAAGTCCTTTTGCCATTTTTTCACGAACAAGATCGTCAAAATGTTTAGTCATTTTGTCATCATGATGGCGCACGGTTTCAGTATTTCCTGATATAAACTACGATTGGATTTGTTCCCTGGTGGTCTAGTGGTTAGGATGCGGCACTCTCACCGTTGCAGCCCGGGTTTGATCCCCGGTCAGGGAACCAACCCCAGCCGCTATCAGTGCCGGTCCCAAGCCCGGATAAATGGAGAGGGTTGCGTTAGGAAGGGCATCCAGCGTAAAAACATGTGCCAAATCAAACATGCGGAGGATCCACTGTGGCGCCCCCTAACAGGAGAAGCCGAAAGAAAGTTTTTTAAAACTATGATTGGATTTAGAATGATTAGAAATGCAGAAGGCTGAATCTTCTGGATGGCATCTATGAATTTTAACGGCACAAATCTACTGTATGTGGGATATTGATTGCAAAAGACCAGACAGGAGTTTTTCTCCGTTGCATTGTTTTTTTCTCAGATCAGAAATGAAATTCTCAAGGCGACTTGTTCCAACCTCCATGTCATGGAGTCACTTATGTACATGAACCATTTTGCACTCAATGACTCATGCAATAAACTGATGCAGAGATGTTTGGGGGTTAAGAGGTTAAGACTATCCAGGTGAGAACCAGTATAGTATATTTTTTCATCAACATGTCAAACCATTCATAATATAGGAAACAATTGTACACAATGAGTTAAATGAATGTAGGAAAGCATTAGAAGTTTAAAACGATAAACGTTTGCATTTACGACGTGCACAAGTGACTCCATGATGTGGAGAGTTTGATTTTTGATCTGAGAAACGCTTCAAAGCAACTGAGAAAAACTGTATGCGGAGGATTAGTAGTTTTATTCAGAATTTAAAATAATGGATTTAATTTAATTCAATTATAGTAATGGTGCACATCCTTTTTCTGTGGTCGTATGTGATTATGGTCCAATCAACAGTTCCAATTTCTATGTTGTACTGTATAACTTTATCAGGGTTTCCACAGGGTCTTAAAAAAGTCTACAGTTTAGGCCTTAAAACGTCTTAAATTCGCTGTTCTAGATGTTAAATCATCTTGATCAGGTCTTAATTTTCCGATGTTCATGCAACATGCTTTGAATTGCTCCAGCAGCACTTTAGAACGTTTTTTTTTTTAACCATGGTGTTGAATTTTTTTCTTTCACTAGCCAAATATAATTTGCTGTATTACACCTACAAATGAGACCAACATTCAACAGCCAATCAGCTTTCTGTTATTGGCGTGAATCTCTCCTGGTTTATACCACTGACTGAACATTTTCAGTTATGGGGAAGTGCAAATTTAGGGTGCGGCTAAGGCTAACAATGTAGAGGTGTGTGTTCTTGATGTTGTGATATAGATCCTAAATTTCAGTCTTAATGGTCTTATTGGTGAAATCTGCAGAAATCCTGCTCTATATAATCTGCCATTTTGAACATCATTCCTTCTTGCTGCTGATGTGCTTCAGAGCTCTGTTAGCTCTCACCACCTAAATACAGGTTTCATTAATTGACTTCCAGAAGTTCCTGCATCGCATGCTGAGACGGACACCTGTGCTATTTCGTAAGACTCATTATGTTCAGAACTTCATGGGAGTTTGGATGCCGTGGTGCTCTGCAGGATTAAGCTTACACTGTTCACAACTAATGGTCTTTACAATGAGCCGGTTTGTACAGTCTGTGCAAAATCCTGTCCTTCACAACGAGTGAACTGAGAAACTGAAGGTGAATAAAGATGATTTTCTTCTTTGAGTCCTTTCATTTACTTGTTTGCTGAAAGCCTTTCTCTTGTCAAAAGTCCATCTGTCAGAATTCGTTTTTATAACTACTCCTGCCCTCATTGAGTCAGTGTGTGTTCTGGGCCTTGGACAAGTTTTTTTTTTTTATTGTTTTTTTTTTTTTTGAGGGTTTTTTTTCAGCTTAAAACTGATGCGTTATCAGTGTGTTTTTATTTATTTATTTATTTATTTATTTATTTATTTATTTATTTATTTATTTATTTTTTTTTTTTTTTTTTTTTTTTTTTATTGTAGCCGGAATTTGTTTATCTTATAGATAAGAAAATAGTGAAACACGTTGTAATCTCTTTAAATAAAAAAGAATTTAGCGGTTGTAAGCATGCTGTTACAAGAAAGGATCAGCGACTGTGTGGTGCTGCAAAAGTCAGATTTTATGGCCGTCTAATCCTGTGATCTTTTGGCATTTCGAATGGAGCGATGTGATTGAAGGTTGGTCTTTTTAGCAAGCTGTCGATGAATAAAACTCATGCAACATGTATATGTACTGTCAACCATGTCATACCTGTCAAAACTGGAGTAACAGATCTTTTACACAGCAGTCATTCTGACATGGAATAGTAGGACAAATTCAGGTGTTAGCAATGACATTAATTACGGTTCAGTTTATGAGAGTCAGGTTCCTGCTATTGTTCAAGTGTAGGGGGACGTCACACTAAATACTTTTGGTGAACCCAGAAATCAAATAGTTGGCTGAAACTTATAAATGGATGGATGGATGGATGGATGGATGGATGGATGGATAGATAGATAGATAGATAGATAGATAGATAGATAGATAGATAGATAGATAGATAGACTAATTAACAGACTGACAGATGGACAGAATGGTAGACAGACAGACAGATAGATAGATAGATAGATAGATAGATAGATAGATAGATAGATAGATAGATAGATAGATAGATAGATAGATAGATAGATAGACTAATTAACAGACTGACAGATGGACAGAATGGTAGACAGACAGACAGACAGACAGACAGACAGATAGATAGATAGATAGATAGATAGATAGATAGATAGATAGATAGATAGATAGATAGATAGATAGATAGATAGATAGACTAATTAACAGACTGACAGATGGACAGAATGGTAGACAGACAGACAGACAGACAGACAGACAGATAGATAGATAGATAGATAGATAGATAGATAGATAGATAGATAGATAGATAGATAGATAGATAGATAGATAGATAGATAGATAGATAGATAGATAGACTAATTAACAGACTGACAGATGGACAGAATGGTAGACAGACAGACAGACAGACAGACAGACAGACAGATAGATAGATAGATAGATAGATAGATAGATAGATAGATAGATAGATAGATAGATAGATAGATAGATAGATAGATAGGTTGATTGATATTGACATAATATTTTTTATTTATTAAAAGTTGCATCAAGTGCTGTGAACTGTTCACATATTTCTGTATGCAGTCGATAGAACAAAGACATCAATTAAAAAGACAAAACTGTAAACAAAAAGTACTCTACTATTATATAGAAATCTCTATGCCTTTAGCTATTGTTATATGAAAGAAGTCTTACTATGTGCACAAATTATTTCCCAGAATTCTCCACAAATACTTTTCTCAGGGTCACTCAAATGTTTGAAAAATTTCAATGTAAACAATTCATTGTTTTTTCTGATTTATTCAGTCTTACAAAATTTATATTTGGTGAACTGCACAGAGAAAATGGCAATTACTTCTGCAAGGTCATATATACGACTCTGAGGGTACTGAGTCATTCACTTCATTTATTTGCTGTTGCCAGCCTGTTGCTAGTCTGGAATGTTTATCTATTTGTCTGTGTCTATGTGTTGATGTGTTTTTTTAAACACTCGGGAATTGTGTAAGCCGTATTTCCCATCATGTTTGCGCAAACATAACTTTTTCTAGTGGCCACAAGACCTTAGAAGATTTGTTCCTATCTGAGATTTCCTCTTGAGTCCACCTGAGTCTGAGTTTTGATTAAATCTGAAGTAATGATGAAAACTGTAAATAATTCAACACTATTTTTTTTTGTTAGCCTTGAATCATTATATCACATCAATACCGGTGGAAAATATGATCTCACAGTAAATCTTAATTATTCATTGATTGTTGATTGTTGGTTATGCAAATGTTGGGCAATTGAATACATTTTTATGTTGTTGAAGGTGTTTAATATCTAAATATCATCATGTTTAGCAAAAACTTTTACAACCCGGCTGTTTAATTTGAATAAATAAATCAGTGAATGAAATGAATTTTTTTGCTAAATACCAAAAAAATCTAAGCTCTAGCTGACAGGTTTCTTCTGTAGAGCTTAATTTGTAATAGTTGTAGACACACACACAGACACATGCACATTCCTGTGCTTCTTGTTTCATTGGATTTCAAAATCGATCTGCTGCATTGCATGGACAAAATGATTCATTTTTAATTTCACGTCCAGGGGAAGAGAATAAACCTGGCTGGATCTGTTCAGAAGACGACGGAAGGACAAAGGCTCCGCTCTGGTGTCCACTGCTTGCCTGTCGAATGCCTGTCTTCACCTCAAAAGCCCAGGACTGTAAGGTTAGCAATTGCCAATATCTTGAAAAGTCTTCTTTGTGTGTGTTCATACCTGGTTGCACAGTGAGATTACTGGTCCATTGCAAAGCAAACTTTTGCTTCGAACTTTACTTTTTTTTGTAATAGACTAGCAGAAAGTTGTGCCGTTTTGTTTTGAAGACAAATGTCCCTGGTCATTTTAAATTTTTTTGCACTTTGTGAATTTTTGCCATTCCTAGCCCGAGGAAATTGAAACTGTGAACTGGCAGCACCTTTAAAGGTGCGGTCGGACTGTAGGAATGTCTCGCGCAGACATTGCAGAGTTGTGAAAGATAAGTTGACACAGAAAGCTTGCCAGAGAAACTTGCTGGGAAGAAAAGTGGCAATCGATAGCGGCTGTTAAGCCTGGTGAGCCTTTCATAGATCAAAGCCTGAACTTGAGTGAGAGACACATTAAAAGGGTTTTCGTGGTCAGTCGGAAAGGTATAAAATCAATTTGTACTGTCTGTAAGATGATAGCTTGGACTACATTTTCAGCTCTAACGTTGTTACAGGACTTGCCTCCACGTTGCAGGATGAGACACCGAATTACCACTGCCTCCATGGGAGGATGTTATAAAGTGATCATGCAATTACTTTAATGACTGTGGGACACCTGAGCATAAATCAATGCGCCTGCATTAAATTAAGGTGCCGTGCTTCAACCCAATAGCCAGGAAGTTGAGAGCTGTCTGCAGGAACTCAAACCCTGTCCAAGAAATCATTCCTTTATACCATCAAATTTTGTTCTCTTCTATATAGTGTATGCATACACCACGTTCGCCATATTTTCTTTCCTTTCAGTAACCTGTGCTTAAGTACTAAGTACAACAAACGCCAAAGTACTTTTTATATATTAGTACCAAGATACACTATATTTTCTAAAGTATTGGGTCACCAGACATTTCCTGCTATTCTGTATGTGCTTCTTATTCAAAATGTTATAGGACGTCTTTAGATGCGCTATAATAACATTCTGCATTCACTTGAACTTGGAAACCCAAATCTGTTCCAGCATGGCAATGCCGCTGTGCACAAAGCGAGCTCCTTGAAGATCTGGATTACATGCTTCAGAGAGGAAGATCTTGCTGCTATAGAGCTCTGATCTCATCCCTACTGAACACCTTTGGGATGAATGTGAACACTGACTGCACCCCAGGTCTCCTCACCTACATCAGTACCTGCCTTTCATAACACCCTTGTGGCTGAACACAAATATCCATAAACACACTCCAAAATCTAGTGGAACAGCTTTCCAGAAGAGTGGATGAAATTATTAGAGCAAATTGGGACAAAATGTGGAATGCAATGCTCAAAAATCACATAACATATTTATGACCAGGTGACCCAATACTTTTGGCAATATAGCGTATTTAAAATGTCAAAAAGCTTCTAGGAATGATGCAAATAGTATAAATCTAGTATCAATTTGTCAAATCATGTTCACTTAGCTGTTAATGTATTTACAGTACATTTAATTTACTTACATAATACTTAGAACATGTTTAACAATTTAATGTAGTTCATTAAAATATTTGGTACTAATAAATGACCTGTACTTATAGATAATAATAAAATAAATTTTTTAATAGTTATTATGCACAGATTTGAGTGCTATATATAAATTGATTTGTGTGTACTTGCTTCTTGATTCTTTTTTCTGAAAATGGATTAATAATTATATTACTATTTATAGACCCTTCAATATTAAAAATAAATCATCAATGAAAAAAGCACAAAGTTATTTTTTGATCTATTTATTTGTTGTATTTACAATGCATTTATAATCCATTTAAAATTTTGGTACTCATAAATAACCTTTAGTTTTTAATACATTTTTAGAGCAATAGTTAATTTGTATTGATTTGTTCTATGGACGCTGCATATAAATAGGTTTAATAATGTATGAAATCATTGTTATGTTAAAGTATTCTGTGAGGATAGAATATGATTTACTATTTGTGGAAGGAGTCTCCAGTGTCAGTACCACTTTGTAACAGTGAGTCATTTGATTGTAATGTTGCTGTTTATATAATTATGTTATCATTAACTATCTATATTGTTTTGGTGATTATTCCAAGCACTTTCCAAAGACGTTTGGCCCTTTTGGCCCACCACGTTTCCTACCAATGAATTATTATTTTTAGTCGAAATAGTTTTTTAGACATGTTTGTTCTTCTGTGCTCGGTGGTTAATTATGCGCTTTTCTTTCCTTATTAAGAGCATGTATAGAAAAAGAAGTGAAAGGTACAGCAAAACTCAAACACGTATTCAGTATGCAAAAAAAAAATATGTTGCATTTCAGATTTGAACACAATGTACTAAAAAAGAATATCTATTGTTTATTGAGAAAAGGGATGGGGTGAGCTGCCATCAATTTGCCACCGAAATCCACTCTAGTCGAGCGCAGATGGTGGCATCTTAACTGTCGGAGTGTTGGTTAATATTTGTGGCTTTGCTGAGGAGGAGTAATAAGGTAAATGTGGATTAATATGAGCCTGGCTGGCACGAGAGACATTTTCTCATGGACAGAAGGTGGGCTTAGAAGGAATTATTGGAATTATTGTTCTGCTGCGTGAATGACTAAAGGGAAAGATGTACCTTCCCCAGTTTCCTTCAACATCATTCTTTTTTTCCTCTTTAACCTCAGCCTGCTAGTGGCTTGAATTATTCCATGCCAAAGCCTCCAACGTCTTTCTTCAATCTTGGCAGCTGTCTGACTTGGCAAAGTGTTCATTAGTGCAAGGAAGGGAAACATCTGCGTTGTGGGGATCGTGGATGTTAATGACCATGATTAAAACAAATGTGGCCAGAGGGGAACAGGGCTTTAACTACTGCAATATGATTGTAGCTTGATTGTTATCTTTGGGTCATGCGAGGAAGATGAATACAGGACAAAACAGTGATGAACATAGGAGACACCAGTTTCAGTGGTTTCTTCATCAAAAGCTCAGCTGGTCTAACATTGAGAAGCACACCTTCAGCTGTTATATATGGAATTACTTGTATTGAGAATGTGGTATGCCAGTGAAACTGGAGGTTGTGGAAATGCAGTTGCACTGGTTCATTCTTAATTCATTCCCAAATGCATGTTTTCCATTCAGCCAGCTATTATCTCAATATCAACAACTGACCATACATTTGTCTGCTATTATGTCGTTATTGCACAGGCTCAGAGCTCATCCCTTAACTTCTGAGAAAACACTTCACTGGAATTTACTTCAGAAACATATTGAGTGCTTTATAGAACAATGAAAAAAAATCATCTTTATTCTGTTTAGCTCCGATTTGAGAGTACTTTGATACCTGAGGGATTTCATCATGCTTGCTTTGAAGTGAATGATGACATGAAAAAAGGGGATTTTGGAAATATCAGCCATCTTTTCTTTCTTTTTGTTTTTTTTTTGTGGAGAAATGTTGACTTTGAAGTAGTGGAGTTTAAGACTATCCAGGTTTTAACTCAAAACTGAGGAGCATGTGTTGTAATACAGATGGGTGAAAAATGAAAAGAAAACCAACTCTGTTTTGTCAGTGTGGTTGTGGCACAACATGATTATACAAGCATCAGCTAAGGGGAAATATAAGAAGACGAAATGTGAACTTTCCTACAGTACTGTTCTAGATACTTGCAGGCTTAATGCCAAGGTGCACTGAAGTGGTTCTGGTGTTCCAGCACCTTAACACACTGTTTTCAATTTCTTTGTAGGAGAAGCCTACCTTAGATCTGTTTGTAAATTCAGTTTATTTACTTGCTGCAACGTATTTCTGTTTACTAAACCAAGCTCAGGAGTGAGCTTCATTTAAGGCTTATCAGTCATTAAAATAAATTCACCCTAAACAGCTGCACACACCAGACAAACATCTTCCATAAAATAGTACAATTAACCCATATCTAATTATCTTCTAGATTATCAAGATGTTAAATGAAAAATGTAAGTAAATTAATTTAGACGTCTTTGCTGGAAGTCTATCAAACTAATGACCTAAAGATTTAGTGTAGCTACACCTATTTACAGTGTGTACAGCCTGAAGAAAAAGCCATTATACATTACAGGGAAATTCTTCTGTTTTTCCTCGTTAGAAAGTTGTGGTTACATTGCAGTGCCAGTTATGATGTGGCATAAAGCTGGTTAAGAGCCTTTCTCAGGGGCCCAACAGTAGAGTGTTGCTCACATATGGTAGCTTTGTAGCAATGGGGTTTGAACCACTGAACATTTGATCAGTAACCCAGAGCCTTAATCATTGAGCCGCCACTGTCTCAATTTAGCTGCAAATGGTACCTATTATAGCCAGCCACGAAAAGGTCATGGAAAATATAAAAGTATTTTCAGTTAGAGGAAATGTCCTAGTCCCATGAATTAAATACCATTAGTTAATGGTAGCAATTTGAAAAAAATCCAATGTTTGTCCATGAAGTCTAAGGTGATCACCCCATAGTAAAAGGTGTGATCAGAGCAAAAAAGTAAAAAAGTACTACACCTATTTAAAAAGTCTGACTAACTGTTCATATAAAAAAAAAAGAAATGCCGATCAGGCGTAACTTTATGACCACCTGCCTAACATTGTGTTGGTCCCTCTTTTGCTGCCAAAACCGTCCTGACCTGTCGATCAATAACAGCATTAACTTCTTTAGCAGTTTGAGCTACAGGAGCTCGTCTGTTGGATCGGACCACACGGACCAGCCTTCGCTCCCCACATGCATCAACGAGCCTCGGCCGCACACGACCCTGTCGCCGGTTCACCACTGTTCCTTCCTTGGACCAGGGATTATAATCACAATTATAGCCATCACATCAAAATCATTTCGTCAACCTTACGCTTGCCCATGTTTCCTTTTTCTAACTTTGAGGACAAAATGTTCACTTGCTGCCTGATATATCCCACCCATTAGCAGGTGCCTTGATAAAGAAATAATCAGTGATAATCACTGGTCATAATGTTATAATGTCATAATATTATGCCTGGTCGGTGCATGTTCTAAGGTGAATAAGATAAGATAAAAAATAATGCATGATATCATGTTATGAATTGTAAAACCAACTCTTCTCAACTCAAGACCAAATGGTTATTTGATGACATGAAATGTTTTTCATTTTTAAGACATCAGTATCAGGATTAAAATCGAAAAACAACAACCCAGTTTGAGCTAACTACCGAATCAGACAAAAGCCTCGAAAGAAGGAAGTACGTCCTGACATTCTTGATTTCTGATGCGTTATTAATCGCTGAATTCTCACCATCAGCATCGTGATACGTGAGTAGTTTGCCAAGTCGTGTCATTATAGGTTCCCTGGAATGGACTGCGATCTGGATTTCTCCAGGGTGTGCAATCTTTTTGGTCTTTGTTGATCACTTCTGTGTAAGTTGTCGAGCTTTGTGATTGAGTTCTTTGACCGTGGCCCTCGGGTGCTCCTATTGTCCTATCACTCCTGCTGATGTTCTGAGTGGCGAGCGAGTTGCGCCATGCCTCCACCAACCGCCTCCAAAACTCCTTGACTGACTGCCGAGTGCAGATGAGATAGCCGAGTGACACCTCCAGCGATAGCGAACATGCGGACCGAGTCTATTTATAATGCCAGTTGGAGAGGGACTGATATACGACGCTGATGACTTGCTGCTGTGGTGGGGGGAAGAAACCCACACATCTTGATCTGATGCCTGGTATAACCTGACATGAAATATAGATCAAACAACATTTCGGATAAAGGTGCCCTTCTCGTTTCATTCCAGGCCTCTATTGATTTAGGCTTTTCTTATTTTTTGGTTGTTTTTTTGGTTGGGTTTTTTTTTGTGTGTCATCATGATGAAACCTTGCTTCCATTCAGAGCACATAGAGATTACACCTTGCTTCCTCCTGATTTTGTTTTCCCAGTTCTGTGCCATGGATTGTATTAAAAACTCTTCCTTGTACAGCTTTCCTCCTGTTTTGTGACTCTGCCTCTATTCTTCTGCAGCGATATCCTTGTGGCAAACATGAACATCAGGAGCACCCCAAAAGTGCCTGTGCATGTTTAAGAAGCATCAACAAAGACCTGCAGTCATATATCTGCATGCCTTCATCAGGGAAGCTTGGGGTTATTAATTACTGATGCCACAGCCTCCCACCTGCCTGGTATGCCCTGTTTCTCCTCCCTGCCTTGTTATGGATTTGTGTAATTAATGAAGAAGGCCATCGATTTTTTTTCTTGTTGTTTTTGTGTTTCCTGAAGAAAATGCACTCTTCCTTCCACCCTTAATTTACCAGCTGTTTATTCATAACATTCTGTTGTCACCAAGTGTCAAGGCTGAGGCGGGACCGATTTTCCGCCATGTCGCCAGGATCAAGAGAGGCTAAAAAAGTGCGCCCTCTGTATGCTTGTTACGTCAGAGATGGAATGAAGTGTCAATCCGATTTTTTCTTCGCTGTTAGATCACAGCAGGTCTGTCACCAGGACTGTCACGCCTCACACCAATGAAAGCACTATGGTCAGCAAAAGCTCGCCAGGATCTCATCAGCACCCTGGGGGGTGAAGTACTGAATGATTCTATTATATTTCAGTCACTTTTGCATTAAACTAACAGTACCTCGCCTATACTGTACTGGGGGGCATTCACGTTTATTTTAGGACTCATTTGTTGTTGGAGTCCTGAAATCAGGCCGATGATTGGTGTTGTGGTAGCCAGGGGTTGAGGCTCTGGGTTACTAATCAAAAAGTCTGGGGTTTGAGCCCCAGTATTGCCAAGATGCCAATTTTGAGCAATGCCCTAAACCCCTCTATAAAGAATATTTTATTCATTTTTATTACCACATTATCTGTGTAAAGCTGCTTTGAGACAATGGTCATTGTTTAAAGCGCAATACAAATAAAAATGAATTGAATTGATTTCACTGTACTGTAATGTACGAGGTGGTATCAATACGTTTCCAATAGTGCTAACTGGTGCTATTCCGACCATGTGCATTACCACGTCTGCGATTTTATCATGGACAGCAAGTTAGAACAAAGAGCAAATGTGAAATCCTGCATGGAACTGGTCAAATCTGCCACATAGACGTTTTGACATGACAGACGTTTGACATACGGTGATGCTGCAATGAGTCGTTCGAGGTGTTTTAAGTTGCACGTGTGCTTCAAAAGCATAACAGCATCACTAGAAGATGATGAGTTTAAGAGTTTAAGAAGACCTTCAATAAGCTCAACCCCCGAAAATGTTGAAACCATTCAGCAACATGTGCATGATGATCGCCGGAGAACGATTCACAGCATCTCACTTTTGCACCCACTCTACTTGCCAGATTTGGCTCCTGCGGACTTCGCCCTCTTCCCAAAGATGAAGATCCAAGCTCAAGCTCAAAGGTCACCGTTTTGACACCATTGCGGAGATCCAGCACGAATCACAAAAGGTGCTTGACACGATTCGGAAAAAATCAGGACACCTTCCAGAAATGACAGGAACAGGAAACTATTTTGAAAGTAATAGTAAGTAAATGTAGATAAATAAAGTACTTTCTTGTAAAAAAAGAATGAGTCTCGCAAACCTTTTGATATCACCTCATACATTTGACGATATATGCAGTAAAAGCCCCCCTTTTCATTTTGCTTGCTTTCTATGCTAAAACACATCCCTGTAACTCAATGGATTACAAGCAAAACTGTCAGTAGCCATTGGCAGCAAAACAATCTAGAGTAGTTTAGATGGTTGCTTAAATGGGAATGCCATATGTGAGCAACACTCTTGACTTGCTTGACCCTGTGTGATTTGCAAACCACACACATACCTTAGGTTGAGATTCTGATTAGTGAGCATTATCTAAACAGGTGACTTTTTCTCCACTATGCAATGCAGCACTACTGACAGTTTTTGGTTCTTCTCCACACTCTCGCCTGAGGATCGCAACCAGGATTTGCTACATTAATCTCCGTGCATAGCCAGCAGCAGCAAAAACTCTTGACGCATTAGTGTGTTCTGGGAGACAGTGTCTCGGTAATGATCCTGCGTGTTAGGCTACCTTTTTTTTGCTGAGTACTCGCCTGCAGTCATCAGAGCTAGACAAACATATAATGATCTCTCAGGTGAACTTTATTCCCACTGAGCTATTAAAGTGCTGTCGCACGTGGGAAATGGGTTGAATGGGCATTGAATCGAGCAGAGGGACAACTGGTTTTTTTTTTGGTTTTTTTTTTTAGAAAAAGCTTGAAAGGAATAATGTACAACCTAGGACATGTTAATCTTAAAATGATGGGTTGCACTGTGTAATGTTATATCACTGTTCGTGTCTGATTACCTAGACACATTTCTTTTTGTCCTGGGCTTAAATAATAGGCACTTCAATCTCTATGCACTTTTATGCACCAGTAGAGGGCAGTGTGACTCTGGAGTGTAGGTAATGGAGGTCGCGCCAATGCACCAATGTCGAAAGTGCGAGGTCATCTGCATAGGGATCTGAACTGTTGCTTTGACAGTTACGTGCTAATTACTGGACCTCATCACTGCTCCAACAGTGCCTTGAGCATGACAGAAAGTGTCACCCTCTACCCCCATCCTCTACAATTGCCTTTTTTACTGAGGAAGCAGGCAGACACTAATATAACCTTGACGAGAATGGCACAGTGCAACTGGAATGTGCTCATTTAAATATCAGCGATCCATTCAACTTACCCTTAACGGCGCGAGGGTGCTTCACGAGAACAGAACGGTGCTTCGATGCACCCTGCTAACGCCTCGTCTTTTGTTTACCACGATCCTGTGAATTGCCTCGTTTCATCCCCTCCTCCTGTTTCTCGATGCTAATTACACTGTCAGTCCTCTCCACCTGATTAAACCACATGGACCACTGGATAATGTCAAAAAATTAAATGCCTCAGTGAAAATCAATCGTCTTGTCGAATAGTAGGACGTTCGGTTTCGTGACCGGCTGAGGTAAATATGTCCTCTGGCGAAATCTGCTGCAAGTGTCTGAAAGGTTTCGTTTGTGTTTCGGCATTACCCAAGGCTGATAAGGTAGATCCTTTGGAACAAAACCGAAGAAGATTAGGTGATAAAAGCCCCATTCCATTCCTTATCAGAGGGCTTGATTAGTGGGGGTGCTTTGTAATTGAGATTACTGTGAGCTAAATATTAAAGTGCTGTTCTTTATAGCTGCTAGCAAGGCTGAGCATTCTCGGATTTTGTTTAGCTCCTTGGCCACACTTCCTTCTTCACCACAGGGGCCCAAAGACCTTTAAATTTTTTTTTCTCTTCCAGACATTGGACCAAAAAGATCAACCAGACACCTTTCATAGCCTTCACATCTGTTGTTCCCTGCCAAATCTGACCTCCACCAGACTATCAGTCACTTCCAGTCAGGTCCTGAAGGCTAGCCGACATTCTCGTGTTAGCATTTTCTGTTTTAATGTTTGGTATAAAATACAAAAAAAGGTGGGAAATGCAAACTCCTGGCTTCCAGTCATCTCTCTTTATCCTCGTTATATGTATAAAACTTCAAGGTGGCATTGTTGTGCCGTGTCAGAAAATTGGTGCCAGGAGGGATGATGAAACATGCTGAGACTCTCATTGAATTAACTGGCGGCATCATAATCAGATGCGGCAACAGGACACGAGGAGGAAAAAAATAATATATCAGTCCACACATGAATATGAATGCAGCTTTGTGATACTCTGGCAATGTCAGACGCTGCTCAGAGCACTAATATGCTGGAGCACTTGCTGAATTTCTGCCGCCTACTAATGATATGATGTCTGAGATAAACTGAGGAAACATTTTATCGTCATTTTCTGCTTTTTTTCCCCAGCGAGGCCTGTTAAATGATACATCTACCATGAATTTTGTTTATACTGAAATATTAGTAATGTGTTTAGCCATTCTGGTGCTAATTTGTTGGATGGTGGCAGTATTTTTTTATTTTTCCTGTCAGAAGTCACAGCGGGACCATCCTTTTGGTTTTATTCCCTTTTATTTGCTCTTCTTCACCATGTTTCTTGTAAGAATTGTCATCTGTTTATCAAGTCGTAGCTACTGAAGCATCAAACTTCCTTTAAATGCTAACACTGGACACTCCTTCAATGTCAATCAATGACCTTTAACACCAGCCATTTTGTTTTTTTCGCCTACTTGAGGTCATGAAATGATACCATAAGCTCCTTATTTAAAGCTGAATCCGATTGTACGTCTGACTAGGATGCTACGTGACAAGAAACAGCGCTCAGGTAAATGATACTCTGTTTAACAGTGAGCCGCGCAGCATTCAGGCTTCACGCTAGTGTTTACGAAGGAGGAACTGTGACTGTCTGTATTAATTAAAGTGGAACCACAGTGTTTGCGAAGCTTCCTGCCAACACACTGTCGCTAGTTTGCATTCCTCCCCTCGACACCCCATGTATCGAATTCCTATACGCTAAAGGATCCCTAATCACGAGGTGCATGCGGCAGAATGCTGAAACACACCCACGTGTGGCTTTAATGTAAACTTTCTACTTGTCAGCTCCTACTTCGTATGTTCTGATTTGGACATGTTTGAATAGAAAAACCCGACGCAGCTCTAGTCTCGCAATGTGTGAGGCAAAAACAGAGTTTTTGCTGTGGTGCAGATTCAGTAGAAAGCTAAACGAGAAATGACAAACCAGAAAACATAATTTAGTCCTTCTTGAACGTTATATGCTTGTTGATGATGATGATTTGTGTTATTAATTTTGTTGTGTATTTGATTAGCAAATTTTAGATTTGCTGTTATGTTTCTGCTTAGTTGTGTTTTTAGTTTTGCTGTTGTGTGTCAGACTGGGAGCTCTATGTCTGATTTGGAGTTGTGTGTTTAGTTCTAATGTTGTGTGTCTAATTTAGAGTTGTGTTTTTAATTTTGAGGTTTTGTTTTAAGTTTTGCTTTTTTGTGTCTGATTTGAAGTTGTGTGTCTAATTGGGAGTTGTGTAGTTTGGTTCGGATTATTTTATTGTTATGTATCTAGATACTTATTTGTGTTTTAAGTTTTGTGTTTCTGGGTTTTTAGTGTTGATGTTTTGTCCCTGATTTAGAGTTGAGTGTCTGATTTGGAGCTATGTGTTTTATTTACAATTTTGGGTCTGATTTGGAGTTGTATTATTAGTATTATTGTGTATTGGGATTTGCTGATGTTTTATTTGCTGTTATGTTTTTAGGTACTAAGTTGTGCTTTTAGTTTTGGGTTTCCGGTTGTTTTAGTTCTGCTGTTATGTGTCTGATTGGGAGTTGTGTTTTTTTTCAGTTTTCGGGTTGTTTTTAGTTTTGCTGTTGTGGGTCTAAATTGGAGTTGTGTGTCTGATTTGGAGTTGTGTTTTAGTTTTGCTGTCATGTGTCTGATTGGGAGTTGTATTTTTCCAGTTTTCGGGTTGTTTTTAGTTTTGCTGTTGTGTGTCTGATTTGGAGTTGTGTGTCTGATTGGGAGTTGTGTTTTTTCAGTTTTCGGGTTGTTTTTAGTTTTGCTGTTGTGGGTCTGATTTGGAGTTGTGTGTCTGATTTGGTGTTGTGTGTCTGATTTGAAGTTGTCTTTTAGTTTTGCTGTCATGTGTCTGATTCGGAGTTGTATTTTTCCAGTTTTCGGGTTGTTTTTAGTTTTGCTGTTGTGGGTCTGATTTGGAGTTGTGTGTCTGATTTGGTGTTGTGTGTCTGATTTGAAGTTGTGTTTTAGTTTTGCTGTCATGTGTCTGATTCGGAGTTGTATTTTTCCAGTTTTCGGGTTGTTTTTAGTTTTGATGTTGTGGGTCTGATTTGGAGTTGTGTTTTAGTTTTGCTGTCATGTGTCTGATTGGAAGTTGTATTTTTTCAGTTTTCGGGTTGTTTTTAGTTTTGCTGTTGTGGGTCTGATTTGGAGTTGTGTGTCTGATTTGGTGTTGTGTGTCTAATTTGGAGTTGTGTGTCTAATTGGGAGTTGTGTTTTTCCAGTTTTTGGGTTGTTTTTAGTTTTGCTGTTGTGGGTCTGAATTGGAGTTGTGTGTTTGATTTGGAGTTGTGTGTCTGATTGGGAGTTGTGTTTTTCCAGTTTTCAGGTTGTTTTTAGTTTTGCTGTTGTGGGTCTGAATTGGAGTTGTGTGTTTGATTTGGAGTTGTGTGTCTGATTGGGAGTTGTGTTTTTCCAGTTTTCGGGTTGTTTTTAGTTTTGCTGTTGTGTGTCTGATTTGGAGTTGTGTGTCTAATTGGGAGTTGTGTTTTTCCAGTTTTTGGGTTGTTTTTAGTTTTGCTGTTGTGGGTCTGAATTGGAGTTGTGTGTTTGATTTGGAGTTGTGTTTCAGTTTTGCTGTCATGTGTCTGATTTGGAGTTGTGTGTCTAATTGGGAGTTGTGTTTTTCCAGTTTTTGGGTTGTTTTTAGTTTTGCTGTTGTGGGTCTGATTTGGAGTTGTGTGTCTGATTTGGAGTTGTGTGTCTGATTGGGAGTTGTGTGTCTGATTGGGAGTTGTGTTTTTCCCCGGTTTTGGAGTTGTTTTTAATTTGCCGCTGTGTATCTGATTTAGATTTGTTTTTTTTTTGTTTTTTTTTGTTGTGTTTGTTGTAAGTAGCTTAACTTGAGCTCTACCTCTTGATTTCTTTTGAATGGTGATTTCCTTCTTCGCTCTGATCTCCTACGACAGCATTATCCAGAGTGACTTACTATGATCTTTTTTATACAACTAAGCAGTGACAACTCAGAGGCAGCAGTAATAGCAGTGGCAGCTTTATGCTGCTTAGACTTTGTGATACTGGTACTTGCTGGTGCTGGGACCAGTTGGTGCTGGGATTTGCGGGTTCTGAGATTTGAACTCACAACCTTCTGATTCAAAGTCCAATGCTTTAATATACCGAACTATTACTTCCTCCTCCTTTTCTTCAGTTTGTGAGGGAGAGTGTGGAGGTGGACATCAATAGCAGGCAATTACCAGTTAATAACCAGCACAAAAGCTGGTAGCTTTTACTGGTGTGTGGGAGATGTATTTTTTTATATATATGAAGAATTGAGTGTTCATACAAGTGCACAGTAAAGCGTTTGCCTTTGTGACTCAGACCTCAGAGGTTCTAGCACTTCATGTTAGACCAAACTGCACTCTTAAAAGGCAAAGATTTATATGTACTTTTTCAACATCCCATTCCACATGTAGTTCCCATTTACTCTCATAATAACCTCCACTCTTCTGGGAAGATGTTCCACTAAATTTTGGAGTATGTTTGTAGAGATTTGTGCTCATTCAGCCACAAGTATTGTATTGTGTATCACAGCTGTAAATCAAATGTTCCAAATCTTCCTTGTGAACATTAAAAAACCACTGAATTTGCTGTGAATGTACATAATTGTTCACAGGAAAGATTTATATGGGTACATTTTGTGAGTTTCTTTATAGTTTATACCTCTTTAACTTTGTTCAACATACAAAATTGCTATGGATGCCGGCCCGTGACATACAGTTAATACGGACAAGTCAAGTGATGTCACATGACATCATCAACCCTAAAAATAAGTGGAAACACCAAATTATCGAAATATACCCAAGTGACATAACAAAACAGTTGTCTGACCGAACAGAATTGGTATGTGTGCTATCTATCTATCTATCTATCTATCTATCTATCTATCTATCTATCTATCTATCTATCTATCTATCTATCTATCATCTATCTATCTATCTATCTATCTATCTATCTATCTATCTATCTATCATCATATTGTCACTCAGGATAAGGGCATCTGCCAAATGCTATACAATCTAAATGTAATTTGGCAGTTGTTGAGATTCTGACATATGGTTATAATGCAGCGTTTATGAAGGGTTATAATGCCAGTGTTCGTTTCCAAGCTGGCATAAATTTCCTTTTAATGAGTAATTGTGCTATTCTACATTTATTTTTAGAGACACTAACAAACAAACAATGTATATAATCAGCTTTGATTGCAGGTAGTTATGAAGATCCTTCAGTAAGAAATGTAAGTCTGAAGCCAATGGTTCCTACAGGATTTGGGTCAGAGGTCATTAACTGGTGGACGGCGGTCCAGATGTGTACCAGAAAAATCGGTGACTCTGGTTTTCTAAACATGACTCAGCTGGGCTTGTGATCAGATCTGTTAAGGTTTATTCAATCAAATGGATTTATATGAATAGTTTAGGTGAAGAAAGTTCATCGGGCCAGAAGATAGAGATGTTCTTTTAAGAAGGTTATAGACATTTTGTAGCTTTTTTTTAAACGAATGTTTTTTGTGTTAATGTTGCATTCAGAGGAATTGGGTCTCTAACTGTATATATATATATATATATATATATATATATATATATATATATATATATATATATATATATATATATACCTGGACTCATTTGCTGCGGTAGATATTGACTGTGCTACTACACCCGAAAATATTTTCAATGAAATGAAAGATGGTTTGTAGCTCAGACCAAAAAAAGAAGAAATGTAAAAGACTCTTAATTAAAGATTTATTTGAAGTAACATGGCAGTTTTGAGGAATTACTCGAAATGCTAATTAATTATTGAAGCATGCAGCTTGTTCTTGATAGCAACATAAAAAATGCTAAAAATCATGTGTAAAAAAATCACATAGTGAAATTGATTAGAAATTAAAAACTAAAAAACAGCTAACGTTGTTTTACAAACGGTTCAAATACTTTGTTTTAAATACTTACAGTTAATTGTCTCTTTCTGTCTTTCTCCTTCTCAGACACACACATTCATACTGAAGAGAAAAATCGGAGACTGCATCCATATTAACACAAATAACTTGGAAACACGTTTGTTTATCATGCCTACTTTTTTTTACATTTATCCGTCTGGCCGTCTGTCTCCAGACATTGGTTATATAAGTATTTATATATTTGTGTCTGTAATAGTAAATATAATTTTTTTTTTGTGGTACACAGTGTTTTCCAATTTCAATTTCATTTTCTCCTTCACCATGCAGTATTCAAGTGAAAGTGTGCTTGTACCTGCCTGTGTGTTCCCTTGAAAAGATGTCCTTTGCTGTTCAGTTTTACAGATTTTGCATTCATTACTACGTGTCCTGCTACGTACCTCACCATCTTCTTACCTAAAACAATTTTTTTGCCATTTTTTGCATCTAGTGGGAGTTGTTTGGTTACCATGCTTGAATCTAGAATGTGTGTTTGTGTGTTTAATAAAGTAAATCAGTCTAAATTCGATATTATATGAATATATATTAATCGAAGGGTCTGTAGAGGTGTAAAGACTGTTCTAAAAACCCTCGAATGTTAATATAATTAAAGAAAAACAAAATACAAAAACCTTCGTACATTCTCTTTAGAGCATTAATCATGAGGTAGATGCCTGCTTGTTGATCATCATGTTTAATATGCGAGAAATTTATCCACAGCCGAACTACGAAATGAACGTTTCACAGACACCGCAGGAGCGAAAGCTATCTGAAGGTTCAAACGTTCCATCTGTGTCGGATCCTGACGACGTTAATTGCTCATCGTTAACTCATTCTCCCGCGTCAAACATGGGAAGCTCGTGTCGACGTAATAGCCGGCTCGTTTTTTTGTAGACTGCTGCACATTTCCTCTGTTCGTCTGACAGCCCGACGATTAGAACCGCAATCTCGCTGCACGCAAGGTCACCTCCAACCTCCAACATCTGTGTGATTTCGTTTTTCTTCACCCTTTAACCGCCTGCCAAATAGATTCCGTTGCATCTGTAAGTGTCCTGATATGGATGCGGTAAATATCGTTCCATGCGCATGCATCATTATATCCGATCGGGGTCCTATCAGAACGTGATTCGCCACTCTTGCGGGTTCTGGATCTCGTAACCGCGACATATGGGCTGCTTCTGCTTGGAGGAACGAGGTGGGTCACGTCCTGTGTAGGGCACGGGGTGATGGGTACCACCAGCTGTGAACCCCCGGCCTCAAACAGGACGTGACAAATCTCTCTTTAATTAGCTTTTGCCTGCTTTATCAGCTGCACTGCAAAAACCCTGCGTCGAATCCCGCTTTTGTTTACTCACCTGTTTGCTCCCGTTTCTTTATCTTCATCTCTTTTTTTCTTCTTCTCCTTTCTAACCTGGTTCCTGGAGCTGAAAGAGGAGCAGATGGCTTTCAAGAGGAAGTCTTGGAATGATGTGCGCTCCTGCAAAATTGACTGGGCCGAATGGGGCATCATGTTGATATGTAAATCACTTTCTCACTGCTGATGGATGAACTATGCCAAAGAGTCTCTGACTGCCCGTGCTGATACGTTATTTCTAGCACAAGAGTGTTTTCCGTGCGCCTATACAACGCGACAGATTCCATCATTGTACATCCACAGTATTTGTCTGGATCTGTTCCATTCGGGTCAAATCCTCCCTGGCTTTCCGGAAACTATGAGGCTTTGCATTATGTGCACATGTTCACGATTTAATATCGAAATTGCACACATCAGTATTCAGGCCTGGGTGCTATTTAGACCATTTATGGTGGGATTTTGAGGGAAAAATGAAGCAATAATGGAGATACATTGCTTGGTCAAATGTTTGTGGACACCTGACCTTTAGATTTTTGTATTTGTATTTTATTTTCTTTGTATTTTTGAGCATTCGTTTTCACATTTATTTCCCGTTTGCTGTCCAGTTCGTCAGAAAGGTGTTCAGTAGGGTTGAGGTCACAGCTCTGTAGCAGGCCACTCAAGATCTTTCGCGGCAACAATGTAAAGCATATTTTCCTGGACATAATATACAATTCTGTGCTTGAAGATTCTGAAAAATTCCCAATAATTTTGTCTATATAGTGTTAATTAATTAATTATGTGCTTAATTGCTTATTTATGCAATTACAATAATGTGTATCATTATTTTATTACCTTTTAGTAATTTCACTTCTGCATGCATTTACATTTTATGGCATTTGACAGAAGCCCTTATCCAGAGCGACTAATTCATACCACCAAGTAGTTCAAAGTTAAGGGCCTTGCTCAGGGGCCCAGTGATGAGTGGGATATATACAGCTAGAAATATTTATGCAGCAATATAAATATTTAAATGTGTATTTTAATACCTATCTATCTATCTATCTATCTATCTATCTATCTATCTATCTATCTATCTATCTATCTATCTATCTATCTATCTATCTATCTATCTATCTATCTATCTATCTATCTATCATATTGTCACTCTAGATAAAGGCATCTGCCGTATGCTATACAATCTAAATGTAATTTGGCAGTTGTTGAGATTCTGACATATGGTTATAATGCAGCGTTTATGAAGGGTTATAATGCCAGTGTTCGTTTCCAAGCTGGCATAAATTTCATTTTAATGAGTAATTGTGCTATTTAACATTTATTTTTAGAGACACTAACAAACAAACAATGTATATAATCAGCTTTGATTGCAGGTAGTTGTGAAGATCCTTCAGTTTATGGGTTATAATTCTATTATTCTTTGAAATGCATTTTATTTGGTAACTTTGATGAATTATTCAGTGAAACCTGTGATTCTGGGAAACAGTAACAGTAAGAAATGTAAGTCTGAAGCCAATGGTTCCTACAGGATTTGGGTCAGAGGTCATTAACTGGTGGACGGCGGTCCAGATGTGTACCAGAAAAATCGGTGACTCTGGTTTTCTAAACATGACTCAGCTGGGCTTGTGATCAGATCTGTTAAGGTTTATTCAATCAAATGGATTTATATGAATAGTTTAGGTAAAGAAAGTTCATCGGGCCAGAAGATAGAGATGTTCTTTTAGGAAGGTTATAGACATTTTGTAGCTTTTTTTTTTATGTTTTTGGATTGAAAAAAAACATACAAAAAAAAATTATTGAGCAGGGATCTGATGCACGAATGCATGGTTATACAAAAAGCCTTTTAAACTGTTCTTTTTACTTTTTGCTTTAAATTTTTTTGCCTTTTTAAATCCTGTAATCCCTGCATGAGTTGTTTTTTTGTTTACTTTAGGAAATAGGACATCACTGTCTGACATTGACAGACGGCAGACAGAAGTAAAAACCAGACCATACAGCGATTCCACACAGAGCAGTGAAATAAGCCCCCTTGCAGTAGCTGAGATAGACTGAGAGCTGCTATTTTACTTGTGCATCTGGACAGCAGTCTAGCGAGATCTGGATCAGGAATACATTTGTTCCTGCAGGGAATCGTGTAGTCCATTGCTAGGGGTCTCCAGATTGAGTAGACAGCCAGAGAGGACAAGTTGCAATTCACCGGAGACTGGTCAAAGACAAAGCAATCTCCACCTGCAAAGATTGCCTGCATCTCACACAGCTAGACTCTCGACTGACTCGGGCCACAGGCGTGCTGCTAGTGTGTACTCTTGTCATGACTGATGTTTGATTACCAATTAAACATATCTGTCGTAGATGGCGAGGGAGAAGATGGAATAAAAATGAGGCCGGCAGCAGGAGAGAATGTGCTAGATGAGTGTGAGTCAACGAGGTTATTCAATATTCAAGTGTGTGTTTTTTGTGGGGGGGGGTTTGAGGAGTGCTCGAGTTGGACAGATGGCCTCAGGCAGTCATCTGACTCGCTTTATTTTTGGCGTGTTTGTATTCGTGTGTACATCACGCTTATGGCAGGGTTGAAGGCGTGATTGATGTCATGAATTACGAGTGATTGATGCTCACTTTCTTCTGCAGCAACATTAAATGGCATTAAAGCTGCACAGATACTGACACACTGACATCTCCTAAATAAAGCCCCCCCCCCCCACTAAACACCAACACACCACCCCACATACACAGAACTCTTCATGATGCAATTACACAAACCTTCTGCCGTCCCGCCGTCGCTCGGTATTCAGTCTTTCATGAAATATTACGATGGAGATGCTGGTTGCGCTCTGTGAACATCGTAACGCTCTGCCACTTATACGGTCCGGGAGCAGATTTTTGCTAATTATGCAGCAATCCAGAGACACATGGAAATCCAGATTCTTCTAAAGCTATAAAAATCTTTATAGAAATAAGCAACAGGAGGTTGTAAAAACAAAATCGTATATCAGACTGGGCTTTTTTTTTTAATGAAATGCACAAGCACAAGATTATATTAATTTGCAACTCAAGATTTTAGTCTAAACAAAACGAACAGGTTGGGGCCTTTTAGCTCAAGTGAAAAATGTAATAATACAGCATCCAAAGACGTCCTATACAATTTTTAGCCTCGACCTTCGAGGTAACAGTTTGCGAAAGAACTACATATTGCTGGAAAATTCGGTTGTTTCAAGAATTTTGGTTATAGAATATAATCAATACACATTGAAACAAGACATGGGAAATAATTAGGACCTTGAGTAGTTCGAATTTTGACATCAAACAAGATCAATCCTGTTATTACACATGCTACAGCAGCAAAAAAAAAATTGCTTAATATTGGTCAGAATAGGCTCGTTGTATTATTATAAAAAAAAAAACATAATTGCAGATTTATGTGCAGCTTCTGGGAATCAGACTGGAGCAATCAGCATTATTGTAATAAAAAATTGACATACAGTGTATGATGAGACTTCCTGTATAGTGTTTATAACATAATCTAAATTGTACTATGAGCTTAATAACTGAATAGTCGAAATTTCTATATTATATCTATGTTATTTATTGAAGCTGCCACTTTTGGCTGCCACTTTTGGCTGCCACGTTGCCCAGTTGGCTTCGACCTGCACGAATCTCAAGCCAAGTCAGCAGCGACTCAAGTCACACTGGCCTGATTTACACTGACTCACTCTTCAAAAGTATATAAACAACGTTTAGACTGTAGTGTTTCACAGCATTATGGAAACGTTCCTGCAGAAGGAAAGCGTCTTGGTCTACCGTTCACTGGCTGTTTTATTAGTGCTCTGTGTTTAGCCGCTGTGAAAAAGCTCTCAGGCCTACCATTAGTTACTACTTTCTCCAAAATGAAAATGCCTTCAGGAGTGCTGGGAAAGAAAAAATAAATAAAATATGTTTCTTATTCATGGTTTAAAATTGGTTTGCACACACTAGACATGCAGCAATTGGAACTCGTTCTTAACTCCAGGCTTTGATGGGAAAGTCAGCACTGGATAAAGGAGAAGGAAGTTGCTTTAATCCAAAGGGAAATGGTTATTTATACAAAAGGATGACATGAAGCCTTAGAGACATTAGATTTGATGATATTATGATATATTAACACTCATGATTTATTGAGTCAGTTGGATTTGCAGGCATTTGTTTAGGGAAGTAATCACTAGATGGGCCAAAAATTAGATTTTTTTCCCCGGACTTAATTCAACTAATATAATATAAAAGAGGTGGTGCCGGCTCAGTGGTTAAGATGTTGGACTTCTAATCAGAATGTCATGAGTTCAAATCCCGCCAACAGCCCTTTAGCAAGGCCCTTAACCCTCATTTGCTCAGTTGTATGAAGGAGATATAAGTCGCTCTGGATAAGGGCGTCTGCCAGATGCCATAAATGCAAATAATATAATCTATATATTTAATCAATGGTATTAAGCGAACATCTCAGAAAATCAAAGTTTATAACGCTACATAAAGCCTGCATTAGTTCTTCCTGAAAATAGGCATAAATCTGCTGAGACATTGTGTATACCAGCAGGCAATACATTCTGTAAATTCCGATCTCAAGCATACAAACTCCTAAGTCACCTCCTAGATGACATTGGTGTTACTTTATGATTGTGTGCTACAGTTGATGCAGGTACATTAGTATTTGAACTGACTCAGTAGCTCAGTGTACTTATATTGATTTTGATGTGACTTCTCAGAGTCATAAAAATCTACATAAGCAATACTAATATAACATGTCTGTCAGTGTTGAGATCATCATATCACTTATATAAGCACTTAGGCTTGAATTTCCATTACTAGCACTCACTTGGTGAGCTACAGTATACAAAAAGAAGTTGGTGGAGACCTGATCATAAGATTCATATGTGTTTTGTGAACATTACATTTTACATTTGGTGGTTTAGTGGTTAGGATGTGGCGCTCTCACCGCTGCGGGCCGGGTTCGATTGCCGGTCAGGGAACCGACCCCAGCCATTAGGGTTGCACAAACCTTAGTGCCGGTCCCAAGCCCGGATAAATAGGGAGGGTTGCGTTAGGAAGGGCATCAAGCGTAAAAACATGTGCCAAATCAAACATGCGGATGGTCCGCTGTGGCGACCCCAAATGGGAGAAGCTGAAAGAAAGTTTTATCCCTGGTGGTCTAGTGGTTAGGATGTGGCGCTCTCACCACTGCGGCCCGGGTTCGATCCCCGGTCAGGGAACCGACCCCACTCACTCTTAGTGCCGGTCCCAAGCCCGGATAAATGGGGAGGGTTGCGTTAGGAAGGGCGTCCAGCATAAAAACGTGTCAAATCAAACATGCGGATGGTCCGCTGTGGTGACCCCTAATGGGAGAAGCCGAAAGAAAGTTTTTACATTTGCTGTTCTAATAACCTCCACTCTTCTGGGAAGATGTTCCACTAGATTTTGGAGTGTACCTGGGGAGATTTGTATTCAATGTCAGGAACTGATGTAGGGTGAGATGAGGAGACCTGGTGTGCAGTAAACAGGGTTGAAATGAAGGCTCTATAGTAGGCCACTTAAGATCTTCCACTCTATTCCATGTAAAGCAGATCTTAATGGAACTGGCTTTGTGCACAGGGGCATCGTCATGGTGGCTCTTCTAGATGTCCTATACGAGTGCTTGCCTTCAAGTTTGTGGTGACAGTTTGTGGAGAACCACATATGGCCCAATACTTTTGTCCATATACAGTACTGTACATCACTCAGAACTCATACTCAATGATGAACATATTGGCTTTAAATGTAGGTTATTATAAAAGGTGTCATAATACAATATGAATGAATGGCAACAGAAATCTCACAACAAAATTGATCTATATAACTGTAACCATGTAAACTCCAGCATTGGTTGGACAACTTGCAATTTTTCCAAATCCAATAATCTTTTATATTGGAGAAAATGGTGTATACTGTATGTTTTATTTTCGGATGACGAATTCTTTCAGAAATGCTTACAGGCACAATGGAATTATTTCACATACACCATGACATTGAAAATATATTAATGGAAGGTATTAAAAAAAATCTCTTTCTCTAATTTATTTATTCATATTTATTTTGTTTATTTTTTTAGTTAGAAGCCGCACTGCACAATCCAGTCCAATGTGCACTGCTCGGTTTCTCGGCAGCGAGCACGTCACTTCCTCAGGGATACCTCTGGGTAAGTTGAATGAAAACACTTTGTCTATTTGTGCAATAGCAATATTAGTATATTTTTAAAGGGGGAAAATCACGGCCCGGAAACTACCGCACTGATCGATTGGTGGGCGGAGAACAAACGTGCTAAACTCACAAGATAGAATGATGGAGACAAGACAGGCGTCTGTGCTTCAGCTGGTCTGCATCACAGACGTCTGCATCACAGACGGTGTGCTCACTGTCTGAATTCTGAATCTGCATTTGCCATTTCTCACTTTATCCCAAATTACGTTACAAAGAGAGATTTTTTTTTTATTGCTGCAAAAGTGCATAAGACATTAGATTCAAGTTTTGGACTGTAGTGTTTTATTTTTTATTTGATTTATTTGATTTGATTTAATTTTGATTTTATTTTATTAGATTAAAAAAATGTGTTCTTATTGCATTTAAACAAATAGTTTGACATACATTTTCCTTTTTTTTTTTAAATACACTATAATCCCCCACCCCACCCCACCCCACCACATTTTAAATGAGCTACTTTTTACCTGTACTTAAGTAATAGTTCTCAGTACTTTGACTTTAGTAAAATATTGTATTACTCCACCTCTGCCGCTATATTACAAGCACACTGACATTTAAACATAAGAATGCTGTACAATGCATTATATAGAAGTTAATTACTTTTGTAAAGATGACGCCTTTAATTTGAACCCTTTCTTACTTCTAGTGTTCAGAAAGTAAAAGTTAAGATTAGTTCTATTCTGTTTCCTTTCCTCTTCACTACCCAGAAAAAAAAAATATTTTAAGAGTTAATAGGATGTGCAACTGAAATATATCATGCTGACCTATTGACATAGATTTCTGCTACAGCATAAGACCCATGTTAACCAGCAGAACCTTACTTTATTGGTATAATAACATCAGAACAAGACCTAAGGTCAGAATCTCCCATAACAGTAGTTCCTACTAATAAAAAATTCATCTCAGGATCCAAAAAAGCAATCAATATTCAACCTCCCGCTAATTTCTCCTATATATAATAAGCAAGTAATATCATTTTATATAGAAGGTCCACACGCTTGTCTTTGCTCCCTAGTTTTGTTCAATTTATCACATAATCCTAGAGTCTACAGCAGCTGGACAAATCCGATCGCTGCCCTTGGCCACAATAGGATGCCCTTATCTGTGTGTTTGAGTTAATTGTATTTGGGGATATTCTGAATTACTGAGGATATCCTGGGCAGGACTCGGGAGTGGATCTGAAAGAGAAATGACAACATGACGGGTTTTGGTCGGGTTTGTTTCAATGAAGTACAAGCTGATTAATAAGATGAGGGATTAAGTCCAAAGTCGAACACCGAGGCCATTTTCTCGATTGTATGTGCAAATCTGATTTCAAAAAAGAGTAAAAGTGATTTTGATCGGAGGCATTTTAAATGAGGCATTTTAAATGAGTCTAATAAAAATAATAGACAATTTCCAACCCAGGCTTGAAAATATTGAACCTTTTTTGTCATTTGAAATCAAATGTTTTTTTTTTTTTTTATTGAAATCTTTAGTTTTTAAAATAAAAAATTTAAATTTTGCTTAACTCAATGATCGTTTTGTTAAAACCCATAGAATGGCTGACTATTTTCCTTCTTCTTGCATAAAGTATATGGAAACATTGAAGGAAACGTGTCTTTAGCAAGTCACTTGCATTAAGTATACGGTATTTTTTTTCATTTGTATAGCACTTTGTTTTAACATTTTTTTAAGGACATGGACTTCGCAAGTACGGATAATTGCTCCAGAATTGTTTTAAAAATGTAACTAAGATTAAATTAGTATATACCTTAAACAATTTGATTGGTTTTAAAGGACTGCACTTAAACATCCTTCACTCAAAATGTTTAAATATGATCTAAAACCCCCATTCCACATTTAGTTCCCAGTTGCTGTTTTAATAACGTGCTTGTGGAGATTTGTGCACATCCTTCACAATGGTGTTACTAATGTCAGGCGAGATCTTTATGAGGCCACTCAAGATCATCTACTCCAACCCATGGAAACCATATCTTCATCGAGAACTTCATCGATGACTTTGCGAACAGGGTCATTCACATGCTAGAAAAGGTCTGTGAAGGAAAAATGAAAAAAGTCAAATGTCCCAATACTTTTGTCTAAAATGTCCGATATACACACAAACCTGCCCCACCTGATTCCAAGTGCATTATAACGCCTTATAAACACATCTTTTATTGTTTAAAAGCTTTTTGTAATGATGATAATATCAGTGAGATTTGGAAATAAATATTTTAATAGAATTTTACTTATTTTTCAATGTTGGATATATTCATAGATTAAATCTTAAGAATTTAAATATTGCAGTTCAGAAATTGGTTGAATTCAAAGTCACTTTTCATTTCTCACACACACCCACAGAGTCAGGATTATGGCTCTGTATTACCCATCAGCCACTGCACATCACCTCAAAAAGAACGTCTCTAGGTTAACCCTAGTTCCCTGAGGGAACAAGACGCAAAGCGTTTTCGACGCAGCTCAAGTTCCTGAAAAGGAACTCACTTTCACTCTCACTTTCAATGACTGACTGCACCTGGCTTATGTTTGAGGTTAATTAGCACTTGTATATAATCTCTCCTTTCTCAGCACTCTTTGGGTCATGTTTGACTTTCCATGGCTGTGTTTCTGTTTACTGTCTAATGTCTGCGATTATTTCTACAAATTCTGACTTTATTTCTGTCAATTTTTAGTTCTTTTTATAACAAATAGAAGGTAGCGTGAGCTAATTCTGCAATTAGCTTAATGCTAATTCTACAATCTGCTTTGTCCAGTTTGTGAAACCACTCCTAAAATAGTCCTTTATGATTTTATCTATTGTTTTACAGATCGATCTTTTGATTGTAGCCTTTCAATTAGCAATGTATAAAGCTTTTTGCCATTACAGTGATGCTGCCGATTGGTTACAAAAAGTCAGAATTGGGGGAAGTGTGAGGGAAAAAAAATGGAATTGCGGGAAAAAAAGTTTCTATTTTGTGGAGAAATAAAAACAGAATTGAATGAAACAAAGTAAATTTTAATATTGTAATAAAAATGTTATATATAGACTAGTTCAGAATAATAGCTTCTACAGTTCCTCAGAGAGAAATGATACTTGATTTGGTTGTAGATACAGTACACTTATAAAGACATTAACAAGACGGCCTTTTCAAGAAAAGCTGGACATTGTAAGGAAAGGTCACCCAAAGCAGTTCAAAACAGATGTTCAGATTTTCTCATGAACCATTTATACCTTTATTTAAAATCCCCAGGAAAACTGTATTGCACCAAAATAAATGCACAAAAGCGCACTGAAAACCAGACCCCATTTTATGAGGTTGATGCTTCTACTGGAGATGATGTATGAGGGTGGTGCAGTTGTGGCTACGGTGAAAGGCGATTAATTGAGTTTGGTTTATTGGGGTTCTTGGTTTAGTAATGCCATTCATTCTCACTGCATAAGATACCCGTCTGTGATGCAGCGCTCTGTTTTTACTGTTTCTCTATAATATTGATGGCTTTATAGCCGTTGTGTTATAATGATGGTATTAAGAGGAGGATTGACTCAGGAAGGACACCACTGAAGGCCTCGGTGTGAAATGCACGCTACCACTAAAATATAAACATCCGCTACAATTAAAAAAAAAGTGTCAGAACTGGTGTGTGCCGTGTTCTTGGTCTAATCGATTCAGCCTTTAGTTCAGGTGTCATTTATTTGCTTTTTCACAGATAAATGCAGAAAACCAGAGGGAGGATAAGCCTTCATGCTGTGCCTCTTCGATGAGAAATGACTCTAATTACGCCACATGAGAGCCTCACAGGACTTTTCTTGTGGCTTTGATCAAATTAATGACATTGCGTATAAGTCAGCGAGTCAGGCGTCTTTCCACCCCTCCTCCTATTTGCCTCTCTCTGGCTTTGTAGCCTCTTAGCACCTGATACTAATTAAAATATTGATTTTTTTGCTTGAGTACGACACCTTGTCTTCTAAAATGTGCAGCTTTCACCCTTCGCTCACTTTATAGACTCAAGCAGGCTTTGTTCATCGATCGGTTCAACAGAGGAATAGTTTCGATGGTTACCACGGGACAAATTAGCTTGGAGGTTTCTTTGATTTTAAAAGATCCGACTCATTATATTAAGATAAATAATAATCCTATACGCTAGAGGAGAGGTCCGATCTGAAAGCCAGTTCTCGTGAATGGAACACTTTTTTTTTATGACAACTCATGGAACACAATGGAACTCATTTTTATGACATGTCCTCAATTTGTGTGTACCTGCATTGGGTGTATGTCAAATAAAATCCAGGGGGATTTACACTTACCTCAAAGTATACATCTGCGTGGTTGAGAGTTAAGAGCCTTGCTCGGGTGTTTAGCTGTGGAAGCTTTGAACTCACGCCCTTCCGATCTTTATTCCAACCGAAACATCAAGCTTGTGTGTGAACGTGCCAACCTTTTAACATTTTTTTAAGGACTTGGACTTTGCAAGTACGGATAATTGCTCCAGAATTGTTTTAAAAATGTAACTAAGATTAGTATATACCTTAAACTATTTGATTGGTTTTAAAGGACTGCACTTAAACATCATTTACTCAAAATGTTTAAATATCATCTAAAACAGCCAATCGAAAAAGTACAAAAGCCCAAAATGGAAGTGATTAAAGTGAAGTATGCAATAAAGTGTCAAATCTAATGTTAGATCATAGATAGATATAAAGTAGAATCAGAATTCTTGACTGATCCCATAGGGAAATGATTGGGTTGCAGTTGCTCACAGTAGAATTAAAGTAAAGATGAAAGTAAAATAAATAAAAAGAAAATGTAAAAAAATATACGTTATATATTTATTGAAATGAAATGATGGCAGACAAAGTCAGGCTACAATGCTGTTTATACAAGTTATTGCTCATGAAACAATTATTATTGCACTGGAATTATTGCACATAATTGCCCAAGATATTAACATTATACAAGTGTTGCATTAACAGGTTCCCTGGTGGTCTAGTGGTTAGGATTCGGCGCTCTCGCCTCCGCGGCCCGGGTTCGATCCCTGGTCAGGGAACCAAACCCTAGCCATTAGGGTTGCACAAGCCTGTGCACTCTAAGTGCCGGTCCCAAGCCTGGATAAATGGGGAGGGTTGCGTTAGGAAGGGCATCCAGCGTTAAAACGTGCCCAAATCGAACATGCGGGTCATGAAAACGGATGATCCGCTGTGGCGACCCCTAATGGGAGAAGCCGAAAGAAAGTTTATAAGTGTAGCATTAACATTTTATAAATATATCTACTGTATATTATTTATATTATATAGCTTCTATATCATGGATGAGCTGTTAAACACTCAGAGGGAGGAGTTATATACAGTAGTGGTGGTATATACTGTATGTAGTAGCTCACTAGTTAGGATATTGGTCTTCTGATTGTAAAGTTGTGAGGTTAAATCCCATCTCCAGTAAGCTTTCACTGTGAGTCCTTGAGAAAAGCCCCTAACTCTCAACTGCTGAGAGAATTGCTCAAGTCAACCCAAAGGTGTTGGGTTTCATGTAAGTCAATTGCACAGGTAAGTTGCAGTACATGAACGTTGAGATTCCTGAGTCAGCTTTTTTTTTGAGATTCCTGAGTCAGCTTATATATATATATATATATATATATATATATATATATATATATATATATATATATATATATATATATATATATATATATATAATTAAACAGTAGTGTAAGTAAATAAATAATGTTGCACATTGTATGAGTAGTATTGCACGTTGTTAGCCATAAATAAGTCATATTGCAAATTCTTTGTTTATATTTACACATACTTGCATGTAATATGTAAAAGCAGCAGATCAACTGTATAAACATTGAAAACACTGCACAGTGAACTTCAGCTCCATTATACAAGACATTTAGGGTTAAGGTTAGAAAATCTACTCTGTTACTTTTCTATTCTGTTTATAAAGTTTTTCTCCCTTCTATTCTTTTTCAGAGCTGGCAAGTCTATTTGAGTGGTTTTTTTTTTGAGTGTATCTTTTGTCAATTCCTAGTGAGTAGAATATGTTTTTAAAAACAAAAAAAAGTGTCCTGGTGCTTGAAAGTGTCTTCAGCTATCAGTGGTTGGTGGAGTTTTTTGTCAGCATTCATGGAAGTATTTGGGAGCCCTTCAAACTACAAACTACAAAAACCTTATTTGCATTTTTGCGTGTGTGCAAAAAAAAAAAGTTAGAGCACACAATTGTATAACTAGACTTACATTTTTCCTTCACTTGAACTAGGAGACCCAAATCTGTTCCAGCATGAACATGCTCCTGTGCACAAAACTCCATGAAGATATGCTTTACATTATTTAGAGTAGAAGACCTTCAACCCTGGTGAATAAATTGGAATGCTGACTGCACTTCAGGCCTCCTCACCTGACCTTACCTACTATATGCTTTTGTGAGCAAAAATCTCCAAAATCTAGAGGAACATCTTCTCAGAAGAGTGGACATTAATATAGCAGCAAATAGTGACTAAATCCGAAATGTTCTAAAAGCACATGCAAATCTTATGATCAGGTGTGTGCGTTTTTGTCGAAGATCTTTCTTGTATACTATGCAGTTTGACGTGCGATGCCAATAAAGAAAGATACAAGTGCACGAAATGAGTAAAAAAACTGTCGGATTAAATTGAAGGGCAGAATTCGAAACGCTCAACAAGGTCAGACGATCGGCAAACGACATGAACCAGGGACAAATCAATCATTCAACAAAAGGCTCCGTATGAACAGGTGGCAAAACACTGGACGTTGTGGAAACATGGGGAGTTTGAGTTTGAATACACAACATAATTAAGCTGCAACCTTAAAACCAGTGAGGGGAAAAATGACATGTGAGGGAAAACAACCAATTAGATGACATGGGTGGAGACAATAGATATAATTCACATTTGGAAGGTGCCCTTATCCTTATAATGATGTAATTTGTATAATTGAGCAGCCGGGGTTTATACCCACTGTTTTGGATTTGTCTGCCTGCTCCTTCTGTAAAACATCTTCTACCTGCATTTGTATCCACCTATAATTGTTCATGAACGATTAGTTCGTTCAAGAATCAGAAGAACGAGTCGTCTCAAAGAGCGATTCGTTTATTTTCTAGTGGATGCGCACGAGCAAAGCATCGGAAAATCTACGTAGGTTATGGACAGGAAACAGAGTAGTTCATCTCTCGAATCTTCTAGTCCGAATCTTTCTTTCTTATATACGCTACAAAATGCAGTGAATCAGGTTTTTTTTTCGGCCGAATCTTGACGTTATTGTTACAATAATTGAGAGTAATGTGACATAAAAACTAACGATACGGACCAAGAGATATGAAAGGTGAAGCTACTCATTCTGTTTATCATCATTTGTCCTTAGCTGCATTGTCATATTTTCATTATTGGAACTAAAATCAAAGGTCGTGTATGTAGACCTGTTGGGGATCTGCTTATAGATGATGTAATAGTTTCTGTTTTTTTTTCTGATCAAAGGAACGAGAGAAACAAAAATGTCTCAAAAAGGATTTGTTCCTTCTGATGAATACGTTTCAAAGAACCACACTAAAATGACCCAATTTTCCCACTTCTGGCCCCCTGAGCAAGGTCTTAACCCTATAGCTGCTCAGTTGTATTAATGCGATAAATGTGAGTCGCTCTGGATAAGGGCATCTTTCAAAATGGCATAAATGTAAAAAAAATATTTTCAAAATGTACCTCATTCCACTTGAATTTCCTCAGCACCAGAATCCCATGCTCTTACCAAAGGCATACTTGGAAATGCTTGCGTAATAAATTAATAATCCACTCTAAAGAAACAGAGGCTTTTGCTTTTATCAATACTCCCTCGGGGCACCTTGTTCATTAATAATTCATTTCCGATGCAGTGGAGACGGTCGCAATTACAAACTAAGCGAGCTCATTGGCAAGCTCGGCGTGCCTTCGCGCAAATTGGCTCATCCTTCGATGCTTAACCCTAAATCCACCAATTACCAAAAGCTGTCAATGAGCTCCCGAGTTCAAAAGCTTGAAAAGAACCAAAGTGCCAAGTGCAATATTCGCAAAACGGCACTGCGGCAGAAAGGGGAAGACGTCTGTGGACAGCGGAGATTATTCTTTTCTCGAGCTACGAAGCCTAAAAATTGCGTTCAGCCACCGAAACTTCGCCTCAGAATTTCCCTAACATCAACCGTTTGATTTCTAACACAGCTTCCGGATGTAAAGTTAAAGGCTTGAGCGCTTGATAGAGAGAAAAAAGGAAATACTGTAAGGGCCTGCAGCAGCGGCTGCACGAGATTGCACTGACGTATCTTTTAAAAAACCCGAATCCCTTAAAATAACCCCATTCCCAAGTTAGTGCTGCTGATCCTCTTTTGAATTCAATCCAATTCTTTACCAAATCCAATGAGATGGACAAACTCATCAGTACTTGTTTTTGAGGAATGGATATCTGGAATCATGCCTCGGACCTGTCTCTGTTTCTCAGCCAGGAGGCTGTGAAAGCTTTGCCGTTAAGCCAATGCACTGTCAGAATTAATAAGTCTGTGTTTGAGGAAAAGAGAAGCAAAACATGACATCTAAGCTGTATTTCATCTCTCATTTCATGTGTGTGTGCTTGTGTATAGACAGTAGTGGCCATGGACAAATATTGAGGCTTTATGCAAATGTATGTTTATTTTTAGTGAAACCAGACTCAACAGAGAGCATTAAGACAAACTATTCTATGCTTTAAATTAATCATGGTGTTTTAAATTACATAAACAATCAGGGAACCAAATTGGTCTTTTGCTATGTTTCCACACAGACGGTTTTTATTGACGGATGTGCACATTATGGCGGATTTGGTGCTGATTTGAGACTTAGCGCATCAGTAAAACAAATGTTGTAGTAAAAATGTAAAAATGTTTTAATCAATATATATATATATATATATATATATATATTTTTTTTTTTTTTTTTTTTTTAATATATATATATATATATATATATATATATATATATACAGTGCCCTCCACAATTATTGGCACCCCTGTTTAAGATGAGGTCGTGGACTTCTAAAAATTCTCCTTTTTTTTAAAACAACATAGAACCCAAATGCAAAAAAAGAGAAAAATCCAACCTTTCATTTAAGTACATTACTTTGGTGGTAAAAAAATCACACATTTAGAAAAAAAAAAACAACTTGAAATCATGTGTGCCACAATTATTGGCACCCCTAACAATTCCTCTGAAAATTTTGATTGTTTTTTTTTTAAATATATTTTTCTGTAGTTGCTAAGGTTGGTCAGGGTATCTAGGGACTTTTAATTAGTAATTCATGATTTCCTGTTTCCCTGGGGTATAAATATGACGTGACACAGAGGCCTAATTCTCTTACCCATTTGTCAACATGGCAAAGACAAGAGAACACACCATTCAAGTAAGGCAGATGTGTGTCGACCTTCATAAGTCAGGCAATGGCTACAAGAAAATAGCCACTCGCCTTAACTTGCCGGTATCTACAGTCAGAGGAATCATTAAGAAGTTTAAAACAACTGGAACAGTGACAAACAAGGCTGGAAGAGGTCCCAAGTTTATCTTGCCACAACGCACAGTGAGGAGGATGGTAAGAGAAGTAAAAAAAATTCCCAAGCTCACCGTCACAGAATTGCATCAAAGAGTGGCATCTTGGGGTCACAGAGTCTCCAAAACAACCATCAGACGCTCTCTACATGCCAACAAGCTGTTTGGGAGGCATGCAAGGAAAAAGCCTTTTCTCACTAACACTCACAAACGTAAACGTCTGGAGTTTGCTAAGCGGTACTGGGACTTCAACTGGGATCGTGTGCTTTGGTCAGATGAGACTAAGATTGAGCTTTTTGGCAACAAACACTCTAAGTGGGTCTGGCGTAAAACAAAAGATGAGTATGCCAAAAAGCACCTCATGCCCACCGTGAAGTATGGTGGAGGATCTGTGATGCTGTGGGCCTGTTTCTCTTCCAAAGGCCCTGGGAACCTTGTTAGGGTGCATGGCATTATGAACGCTTTGAAGTACCAGGATATTTTAAATAAAAACCTGATGGCCTCTGCCAGAAAGCTGAAGATGGGTCGTCATTGGGTCTTTCAGCAGGATAATGATCCAAAACATGTGGCAAAATCTACACAAAAGTGGTTCAGCAGTCACAAACTCAAGGTCCTCCCATGGCCATCTCAGTCCCCAGACCTCAACCCAATCGAAAACCTGTGGGGCGAGCTAAAGAGAAGAGTGCATAAGAGAGGACCCAGGACACTGGATGATCTAGAAAGAAGAATGGTCAAAAATCTCTCTCTCTGTGTTCTCCAATCTTGTGAAATGTTATAGGAGGAGATTAAGTGCTGTCTTGTTGGCAAAAGGAGGTTGTACAAAGTATTAACATCAGGGGTGCCAATAATTGTGGCACACATGATTTCAAGTTTTTTTTTTTTTTCTAAATGTGTGATTTTTTTACCACCAAAGTAATGTACTTAAATAAAAGGTTGGATTTTTCTCTTTTTTTGCATTTGGGTTCTATGTTGTTTTAAAAAAAAGGATAATTTTTAGAAGTCCATGACCACATCTTAAACAGGGGTGCCAATAATTGTGGAGGGCACTGTATATATATATATATATCAGGGCATGAAATGCAATAAAATAGATAAATAATTAGAATTTATATCAAAGCAGCATAAGATTGAAATGGGATTTTCAAACAACATCATTCCAGATTTAGTCCTCATATGCTATTACAACAATTTCTACTCTTCTGGGAAGATGTTCCACTAGATTTGGGAGGTTTGTGCTCATTTAGCCACATGGTTGTTAGTAACGTCAGGTACTGATGTACAGTAGGTGAGATAAGGAGGCCTGGAGTGCAGTTTACATTCATCCCAAAGATATTCAGCAAAAAGATCTTCCATTTCAAACCATGTAAACGCCATCTTCATGGAGCTGGCTTTGTGCACAGAGGCATTGTCATGTCTAAACAAGTTTGGGTCTTCTAATTCTAGTTAGAGGAAAAAGGTTGCATCAAAAGACATCCCATATACAGTCATTGTGTACCTCCAAGTTTGTGGTAACAGTTTGGAGAAGAACCACACACAGTATATTTGGAAAAGTCAGATGTCCCAATTCTTTTGTCTATATAGTGTATTAAGAGCAGCAATTAAAAGAAGTTTGACACATATTCAAGGAAAAATACCCATAGGAAAGGGAAGGTAACAGATCTGTAACTTTAGATTCTTTTGAAAAGTTTTCTGTTTCTCTTTTCCTTTGGGTTTCCAATATATTTTTATTTGTTTTTCAGGTTCCAATCATTATTTAAGTAACTGTGTGTGTGTGTGTGTGTGTGTGTGTGTGTGTGTGTGTGTATGTGTGTGTGTGTGTGTGTGTGTGTGTGTGTGTGTTTGTGTGTGTGTGTGTGTGTAGTACTTTGCTCCATGTCGTTTTAGTGATATCATTCATTGCTCAACACAAATATTGTAGTTTTATTATCAATCTATTGAATGCTGACTGGCTCCCTGTATTTACCTCAGAACCAAGCAAATGTACTTTTTTTCATTCCAATTAATCATTGGTCCAAAAACGAAAGCTCGACGTCTATAAACCGTACCGCAAACCTTCAAAAGATCCCTTTAACTCCAGCAATGAAAAGATTTCTCAATTTAAAACACGAGTAAAGTTATTGAGATGAATCTCAAAAGGCATTAGGCACAGTAGTTAGGAATGTAAAAGATCCAAGAGAAAGATGACCTTGATTTGAACGGATATTCGATTTCAACCTCACGCTCAGCTTTGAAACTGAAATTGTTGACAGGCAAAAAATATTGTGGCTAAGAGGAAAAAAAAGAGTGAAAATTTGATCAAGGCAGGCGGTTTCGAGCATAAGTATGAAGAGGAAAAGGGAATCGTTTCAAATAGAGCTTCAGACTTTTTTCCTTTTTTTTCTTATATCTGACAGTAGAGCACAGGAGCAAATCTATGATCCCACATTTTGTCATTATTTCCATCACCATTTGGTTCACCTTCTTGTCCACGGGACCTAGAAGTAATCCAGAACTTAGATTGGTTCAACGAAATGCTACTGAAGCGGCTTTGATGATAGCTCTGGCTAGAACACACAGTACAGAGATCTTCAGTAGTGTAATGACTGGCAAAGTTTTCTACTCTTATGTAATCTAATTTTCTGCAGCCTTCAGATGAAAAATAAAATCACACAGTTATTACTATATTTTATATCTTTTCTCCTCTCAATAATGGTTCCTTTTTACTGACATTATATATCTGATATCTTGGTTTTAAATATCTGATGCTACTCAAGGTCCATATAAAATCCACTGACAACAAACATGTATAATCGGTATCTCACGAAAGTGAATACACCCTTACATTTCGGCAACCATTTCAGTATTTCTGCTCAAGGGACAATACCATGGAAATAAAATTTGGATATATATATATATATATATATCAGAATAGTCAATGCGCAGCTTGTACATATAGCTATATCAACATATAGCCATTACTGTCAAAATAGCTAATTCTTTTGTCAAAATGTAAGAAAACTAAGTGATTATCCACTGTATGTCATGTAACCATGCAAAGCCACATGTCTTATTAATCGTTCATTTTTGCCAGGACCATAAAATGTATATATCTTGTATTAGAGCAGTTTAAATGTGACATTTTGAGTGCTTTGTGGTGCTTTAAGTACAGTTCTCTCATACTGACCATTTGAGGGGTGTACTTACTTTTGTGACATACACATATGTACATACATACACTTGGTAGAATATTATAGAATAACAATATTCTTCTTCTTCTTTTGGCTTCTCCCATTAGGGGGCGCCACAGCGGATCATCCGTCTCCGTACCCCCCTGTCCTCTACATCTGCCTCTTTCACACCAACTACCTGCATGTCTTCCTTCACCACATCCATGAACCTCCTCCTTGGTCTTCCTCTTTTCCTCCTTCCTGGTGGCTCCATCCTCAGCATTCTCCTCTGCACATGTCCAAACCATCTCAATCTCACCTCCCTCACCTTGTCTCCAAAACGTCCTACATGCGCTGTCCCTCTGATAAACTCATTTCTAATCCTGTCCATCCTCGTCACTCCCAACGAAAACCTCAACATCTTCAGCTCTGCTACCTCCAGCTCCACCTCCTGTCTTTTACTCAATGCCACTGTCTCTAAACCATACAACATCTCAGGTCTCACCACAGTCCTATAAACTTTCCCTTTCACTCTCACAGATACTCTTCTATCACAAATCACTCCTGCTATCACTCTTTTCCACCCACTCCACCCTGCCTGCACTCTTTTCTTCATTTCTCTAACACACTCTCCATTACTTTGCACTGTTGACCCCAGGTACTTAAACTCATAATAACTTAATATTGTACATTATACCATATTTTAAATAATCCTTTTATCCTATTAATCTTTTTTTTTTTCAATTTTATTATACAGTATTTCTTAATGTTACATATCTGATGGTATTCTTGCTCCATTTGACTACATTTGCAAAAAATAAAAATTCTTCAGTCCATATTTTATTCCCCTTGGTTGGCTTAATGGCATATTAATAACTACTAAAGCATTTACCTCAGTGGCTACATCTTAAGTAAAATCTGGCAACCTCTGGGACATTGCACAGTTCATTTCTAGAAACCGACCTGAGCTGCATAAGACAACTTTACGTATGAGCAACTTTTCACTGGAGGACATTTTTGCAGAACTTCTTCAAATTAAATGGCTGACTCAGGTTAAAAATAAACAGCCTCGTAATGTTTAATGTTAACCGTATGGATTGTATAACACTTTACTACACTGTATATTGACTGGTGAAAAAAACAGACAAGTCCCCTTCGTAGTAGTTTATAGTGTGAAGAACATACAGTATTATCCTAATGTGCATTTGATATTCGGTTTTAAAATTGATAATTTTACATTTTCACCATATCAAGACTGATCCAAACTCAGGATTGAATCAGTCTTGATATTGTGAAAATGTAAAATTATCCATTTTAAAATTGAATCCATTTTAAAATCCATCTACTATCAAGATGGACTGGTTACCCTTTTAGGTGTTAATGAGTCTACGTGTAGAGTGTGTGTGTGTGTGTGTGTGTGTGTGTGTGTGTGTGTGTGTGTGTGTGTGTGTGTGTGTGTGGATCTACCATCCTCCTGATAAAAATGACTGATGATAAATGAATACAATTCAAGTCATGATTTATTGAATGTATCTCTTCTTCACATAAGCTCGAGAAGTTCCATCTACATGCGTATCATTATATAACAGCAAACAGACCGCAAGCACTCAGACCTGCATAAGTTCTTGAGTATTTTGTATTCTTTTGCTGTGTTTCTCTCTGCTTCATTCTCCCTCCTATCCTTCCCTTACCCGAGCACGCTCCTGCACTGGACGTGCTGAATAACTCGTCTTTATGTAACTGTCTCCCTCAGTGATATCTCGGCTTTATGTCTCTCGCAGGTAGCGAGCGGAGGAGATTGTGCACAGGGTCATGTAGAGATTTTCTCTCTGAATCGAACTACTCCACGCTCGGTGAAGAGCTTTCAGGTGCGAGCTGCTGTTCGCTGTTTGGAGTTTGTGTCTGAGCCCAGTCATTCCGACGACGCAGATCCTGCTCTCCAGAATGCCCCCGCTGCCGTGAACACAGTCTGCGTCGGCCTAAATGATGGCAGGTAATGTAATTGGTGTTGAGGTAGAAGGTTGAACGTTGCTCCAACCAGCAACTGGTGAAAACTTAACATTTTTGGTTCAATCTAGAGCTCGGGGTTAGAATCTGTAAAGACTTTCCCTTGTACTTTATGTGTCAGTGTGGAGATTTTTTTCATATTCAGCATCCAAAATCATGCTAGCACTGTAAGTGGATTAGTGACACCAAATTGCCCAAAGGTGTGAATGACCTTGTAAATAATTGTGAAGCGCCCTGTGATGAACCTGAATTCCCATCTCACCACACGCATTCCTGGCATCCCGATTTACCCAAACACCAAATAGCAAAGTGTGTACCAGATAATAGTTTCATCGATCGCGTTTCATCGATCTCCAGTTGCAACAGAAATCATATAAGCACAGACAGGTTTCCAAAGCTCGTGCTTTTTTATTTTTCTTGGCAACAGCGTTTCGGGTTAGTCAACGAAACTTAGAAATGAGCATTAGAAAATAATAAGGACATATTCCTCGGTCTTGCACACATGCAGTAATAGCTGAAAAATGCGGCGGCAGGCTATTCCCAAAATGCCGCTCTGCTTTTAAAGGAGCCACAACATATTTCACCCGTTACACCGTGTAACAGACACTGTCTTTCGTTAAAGCCTGTGTAAAGTACATTAGTTTCAGTGACTGCGGCTTATAGACAGGTGCGGCTTATTTATGTTAAAAATAAAAATATTTGTCAAATTCAGTGGGTGCGGCTTATATATGTGTGCGCTTTATAGTCCAGAAATTACGGTATATATATATATATATATATATATATATATATATATATATATATATATATATATATATATATATATGTGTGTGTATAATATGCTTGGATAAATAATGCTAATTAAAAGATTTTTCATCTTTTTTTTCCTCACAGTATTCTGGTCTATGGAAGTATGGACACATCAGCTCAGTGTCTTCAAGACATTCGGAATACTACAGGAACTCCAGTCCTGTGTCTCAAACATGCCTCAAACTTCCTGTTCGCAGGCCTGTGGGACGGCACACTCCTCGTCTATGAGAGAGCGCCTGGAGGTACGTGTTACATAAGACCCGAAGCAGAATTCTATCTGATCTGAATTTTTCAAAGGCTGCCCATGTGTATGCAGCATTCACTTCAGTGTCTCTGTTTTTTTTTTTCTTTTTTGTTTTTTGAACCTGTCGGAAACTGAGCCTTATTTTCCAAGTGGTACATGAAGCACACATTTTCAAAGAGAAATACAAAAAAAACCACTATAAATATGAAGTTAAATAAAGTTATTGTAGCTTGGGTAAGTATTCACCCCCTGTTGACATGTTTTTTCTCTTTTGTATTGGACCTGAAGTGTTACAATCTATAGATCTTATTTATATAATCTATATAGGAACCTATACATATTATATTATACATACTATATTCTGCAAATATACATTATTGCCATTATCTGTATCGTCTGTCATCTACTGTCTGTTTATACTGCATCATTCTGTTTACCTCAATCTCAAGTACTGGGACACCTCACTTTTCCAGCCATATTTGGTTCTTCAACAAAATATTACCACAAATTGGAGGCTAACAATTCTATAGAATGTGGTAGCACTATTTCCACAAAATGTTGCCCCAAACCTGTTCCAACATGACAATGCCCCTATGCACAAAGCCAACTCCATTATCATATAGTTACATGGTGTCAAATGAAAGACTTTGAGTGGCCAATTATAGAGCTTTGACCTCAACTATTGGGCAACTTTGGGATGAATTGGAACACTGACTCCACCCCAGGTCTCCTCACTTCCCCTACATCAGTACCTGACTTTATTAATGCCACTATGGCTGAATGCGCACAAATCGCACAAATCTAGTGAAACATCTTCCGAAAATATGGACAAAATGTGGGACAGGATGCTCAAAAAACACATATGAATCGTATTGTCTGGTGTCCAGAAACTTGTATCCGTAAAGTGTATATAAAGGTTGTACAACAATAGCCAATGACTCTACAAGAAGTAAAAAAAAAAAACAATTCAAGTGATTCCTAAGATGATGCTACCACCACCATGCTACACTGAAAGTATACTGTTCTTAGCGTACACATAGGGCTCATATATATACACATCAAAGCTCAGATTCTGTAGAGAACTTCAGAGGACCTTATTCCACATGTTCTCTGAAATTCTAGCATGCTTTTGTCTTATAGTAATTGTGATATAGGATTTCACACTCTTCTATATTCCAGATTTCCAGGCCTTGTGATCAACTTATCTCGTCGATCTCTCCAACTTCTTCAAAGCGACAATTCTGCCAATGTCTTTCCTTTCTCATTTACAATTTATTTTCCTTTAAATAATGGATCTAATTGTACTTCACAGTATTTTCACATTTGGGGTGTGTTTATTGTTTGTTTTTATCCTAATTAGTCTAATTAGAGTGATAATTGCGGCTACAGGTGTTTATAATATTTTAGTGCAGCTTGCTTCATTGATATTCGATAATAATAGCTTTATGTTGAACAAACATACGGTTCATGAGGTATTTTCCTGAATGGGAATACCATTATATGTTCTCCTCAGGAACCTATATTTTCTATGCTGTCTATAATTTTCTCTATATATTTTTGTTTATAGCACTTTGTGCTACTGTAGGCAGTGTCTCGTATTGTGTTTTTTTTTTTTTCCACTAATGAGACGAGGCACTAAATGGAAGGGGGGTAATTAAGTGTGATAATGATTATTTTATTATGTCTGCCAATGAAAAGGACTAAAAGTGTAATCAAATCAAATTAATACTACAAAATGAGTCTGATTGTTTCCATATTCTATTTGTTCGTTCATCAGTGTCAAATGTTCCAGGAGTCCCTTTTTGTCTAAAAGCATGTTTGAGCATGTGTTGCGATTTGTCATGTATTTAGTACTCAAGCAGAGATGAGTCGAAACGAGACAAGCTGAGACGAGCTCCCATTTCTGTATTAGTGAAGAATTTAATTCAGTTTCACCCTGAAAGGAAACGATTATTTCTACCTTTAGCTGTGCCGTACTTATTTGTTGTAAGTAAAAGCAAAGCGATGACAATGTACGAAACTCTGTACTTTATATTTTAGTTTGAATTATCCTAAACATTAGAAACTTTCTGTCGTTTTCTTTGGCCTTAATCTTCCCCTCGCCCCTCGCTGTTTTCTCCCCGTTCCTCCATTTTTCATTCTGCAGTGTCTTGTGTGTTACCAGTCCAGAGGTCTATAGAGTTTACCGGGTGGTGCGTCAGTAATAATGGTCCGTGGGGAGACACGGTGCTCCGTGTGTAGTTAAATGGAATAAAACATTTTTTCGAACTACATTAGGAATCGTTTCAGTCCTACAGTGTTTACATTGGTAATGAACACTTTGTAATGCATTATACTATACTATATAATTGAAACATGAACTCAAAACTTCTCTTGTTGAATATCACATCAATGAATGTTCCTCATTCTCCACTGGGTCACTGTGTTTTCATTGTGTGCATTTGAAACCAAAGAAGCCTGCCATTCATAATATGCCAGATAATTAACCTAAACATTCGAAAGGCATTGTTGGGATATTCCTGTTTCAAAGGCAGAAATAAACAATTCAAAATGTTAATTAAATGACTCGCCACACTTCCTTATTTAATTTTGCTTCATTAGCAGGCCGTGGAGGTGCAGCGGGAGCTCATGCGACGCACTCCATCTAATCACGGCCTGTAATTAGAACTTGAAGAAAGAGATCTGCTTCGTTTGGAGAATAATTAAGAAAAAAGGAGGTAGCTGGAGGGGAAACTTTACATGACAAAATGCTCGCATCGTTAACCTGACTAGCAAGAATGCGAAACATCGAGTGAGGTCATGAGGTGCAGACCACATACGGGTTTCATCATCAGGTGCGATCCTCTTGGATTCGGATTGCAGCTCGAAATAAAATGGCACTTTTGTTTATTTGGCTCACAAACACAGGGATATACTCTTGAGTGCTAATGGAACCAATTTAGCTTAAGTGACTTGCCTTGAGCAAATTAGCATGCAATACTTTTTTTCTGTGACTATGCTATTTGATGGGAAGTGAATTTGCTAATTGAATGGTTTTAACTGCTTTATCCTACACACCTTTTAATATTTGTTTCTAGAATTTCTTATCTAATCATTTATTATTTATATTCATGGATTTGTAGGTGAGATGTGGAACCCAAATACGTCTCGAAAAGTCTTAGTTGGCCGTGAGCCTGTTCAGAGATTGCTGGCTTTAGAAGACTCCATATGGGCCAGCTGTGGCAACTCGGTCTCAGTCATTGATGTCTCCAGCCTGTCTACTCGGGTAAGGTTTTTGCTTTTAAAAAATTCCTATTTATCAAGCTGTTCTACTTCATTCTCTTCTAAAAATAGCATATGGAATAGTGCGGGTCATAACTCAGAAGTGCTTGGCACCCAGTGACGGACAAATTAGATTGTGTGTAGATCGATAAGGCTATAGCCCAGCCATCCATTGCTGTTGTGGTCACACTCTCTCATTTGGGGGTTTGTTGGCTGTCACTTATAAACCATACTGGCTGATGAAATAGACTGGACCTTCTTCTAATCTTTCTCAAAGGGCAACTTAAATTCAGAGGCAGACATACCCTGAGGTGGTGCTTGGAAACCTGAGTTTTTTTTAGGGCTCAATCCTGAACTCAAAAGGTTTTTCTTTCTTGAATCAGCTGTTTGATCATCACTATTTTTATCATTCAAACTTGAAAGCTGTAGAGCATTGGCGCCTTGAGTACCATCTCAACTGTGCAGACTGTTGACCATAGAAACCCTGGAGAGCTGCGCCTATCTTTATATTTTTCTTAAAAAAAAAAAATGTATACCTCTTCACTGGGTGCACCAGCCAAATAATACCTTTTTTTAAATAATGCCAAATAATAATTTTGTCCACGGATAGAGCTCAATCTGGCTTTTCAGTGCCACAATGTATGTGCCTTTGTGAGGCTGTCTGCCTTCTGACTTCAATATGCTTGCTGAATGAATATAATCTGCATGAAGAAGGGCTACAAGGACTTTATTGCAGTCCACAGTTTCTGCAAAGGAAGATGACTATGGTATGTTTGATATGATACTTACTTTTCTATTGCATACACTTGGAAACATGCTACAATGGCATCCACTAGAAGGGTACCTGCATATGTCTAGGTTACTAATAGTATCCAGGTTTGAAAACTTCAGTTAATGCGTTTTTAATGCCCAAATTCAGTGATCTGGCATCAGGAATGGAAAATGTCTGTGAACAAGACACGTTTTTTGCATTGTTTTTTAGGAGAGAAAAAGGGTATCCCCCCACAAGGCCCAGTATAACTGTGCAAAAGACATGGTCCTTTTTAAATGCTTTCCCATACTAAAACAAATTCAAATTCATTCTCACACTCAATTTTCTGTAAAACTTATTTGGGTGGTCTATGTGGTTATTGGAAATGTCTTGGTAAAGGTTGTGTGTAGAACCATATCACAAAGTGTTTTCTAGATTACAGATTTTTTATCCATTCTTGAGAAATCCCATTATTATTTTGAGTGTGCTACAACCTCTGCAAATCCCACTTGGTTTAAAGAATATTTGTAGATGTAGCAGCATTTATGATCCATTAACAAGATCTTTTTAGGATTTTGAAGAGGCATTTTGGGGTTAAAAAGAGCCCAGAGGACCCCAGAGGAGCATATTCACTGTAGATGTTTGTGATATGTTCTTCAGGTAATAATGGTTCTACCTAAAACAGCTATCAAGCCAGAGAAAGAATGAATTCCAGTAGATTTTGGTTTAGTGAAAAATATATTGCATGTATAACAATATATTTCTATGTAGATTATATTTATAGAACATTCAGATCAGAAAGTTTTCAAAGTTAGGCATCATTTCAAACTAAAGAAACTAAAGAAAATGCCATACAGCGTGTTTACCGTTTTTAAAGTAACTTGAAATGTATTTATATATTTGCATTTTAATGTAAGGTGGCAATTAAATGCATTTAATGGAATTAGTTTTTCCAGATAATCTTATATGCAATTTTAGCAATAAAAAATGTAAAAAAAAATGTAAAAAAGGAAACAAATTACTTATTCATTTTAGGAGGTCTGTCTTAATTTCTCTTGTATTTTTAAGTATTGTTCTTTAATAAAATAAACTACTTTTTATCCAATTACTCGATTAATGTTTTATGAGGGTTCCCTGGTGGTCTAGTGGTTAGGATGTGGCGCTCTCAATGCTGCGGCCCGCGTTCGATCCCCGGTCAGGGAACCAACCCCAGCCACTTTCAGTGCCGGTCCCAAGCCCGGATAAATGGGGAGGGTTGCTTTAGGAAGGGCATCCAGCGTAAAAACGTGCCAAATCAAACATGCGGCTGATCCGCTGTGGCGACCCCTGATGGGAGAAGCCAAAAGAAAGTTTACTCGATTAATGTTTTATAGTATATGTACACTTTATGAACAAATGTATTGGGACACCTGACCTTTTCAAGTCAAGTCAAGCCCATTTCTTACCATACGTGGTTCTCTAAACTGTTACCACAAAGGTCGAGGCACACGATTGTATAGAGTCTTTGGATGTGGTATAATAAAATCTTGCATTGGTTTAAACTTAAAACACAAACCTGTTCCAGCATGACAATGTCCCTTTCCACAAAGCGAGCTCCATGAGGATATGGTTTACATGGTTTGGAGCTCTGACCTCAACCCTACTGAACACCTTTGGGATGAATCTGAACGCTGACTGCACCCCAGGCCTCCTCATCTCACCGCCATTACTGCCTGACTTTAACACTCTTTTGGCTGATGAACATAAATGTCCACAAGCACACTCCAAAATCCGTAACATGTCGAAAGAGTCGTGGGATTAATGTCATAAGTATTTACCCCCTTCTGATGAGGAGATGATGCGTATAATGACAACTGGTGCCTCTTGACATTCAATGAAAGACTTCTGTATTTGTATCAACCACCCTGCTGTGAAAGTAAACAAAAAACAGGATAGAATCCAGCAGTATATATCTTTTTAAGGGCTGTTGTGCGACAGCTTTTACTTGTCTTCATTTGGGAACCTAGGAAAGAATCCAAGCCGAATTCTCCTCACCAATGTACGATGCGCTACAGAATGAGAAATGCACCCACAGCCCAGGCAATTCAATTAAAAGTGAAAACCCATCAAAAGCAGTCTTACTCATCTCCCCCCCCACTCAAACAAAAGTAGGTGCCTTTGGCAAGGGCACACATGAACAGGTGCTAATCCCCATCTGATGGTATATGGAGGAGAGAATGGTGTTGTTTCCTCTTACTAAATTGCCCTTACCAACTAATCTCCATCACCCTTGCACTGGAGAACTCACAGTGGGAGCTTTTCAGTGATGGACCTCAAGGGCCTGCATGCAGAGGCTCGATAAGGAGCGCTGCAGTTCTCTTGTACCTCATTAGGGCAGTACTTGTAAAATGTCTCCTCTTTCTCATTATACAAGAGGGTCTTAAAAGGCTCTTCCTTTTTTATAGACTTTTTTCAGAAGCCAGAACAGATACAGATTCAGAATAGATTTTTTTTTTTTCCCACTACTTTTATGCCTTTCGTGTTCGGTTTTCTCGATAACAAAACCCGATATTTGAGTATTCAGCATGTAATGTGTGGAACAGTTGCATGAGCATGCCATTTGTTCTGTTCCAGACCTACACCATAAATTTTTTACAATGAACATTGTCTCAAAGCAGCTTTACACAGATAATGTGGTGATAAAAAATGAATATGTTCTTTATAAGTAAGTTTGTCCCTGAGGAGCGAGCCGGTGGTGACTGTGGCAAAGAAAAACCCCCTGAGATGGCATAAGGAAGAAACCTTGAGAGGAACCAGACTCAAGATGGAACCCATCCTCATCTGGGTTGCACCGAATGTCCATTTATTGCAGATATACGATGTTGCGGGATGCAGTAATGGTAATCAGTAGCAAACTATAGTCCTGAGTCATTGTAGCAGACTGTTTACATTAACTACAGTCTAAATCCATCCTCAAAGCTCCTGTCTTTACTCCAGAATTTCATGGAACCACCCAAGGCGTTGATGAGAGGATGCAGTCTATTGATCTGCCTTGTATATTTGATAGGCAGAAACAGATGTACAGTACAGACCAAAAGTTTGGACACACCTTCTCATTCAAAGAGTTTTCTTTATTTTCATGACTATGAAAATTGTAGAGTCACACTGAAGGCATCAAGGATCAAGGGCTATTTGACCAAGAAGGAGAGTGATGGGGTGCAGCGCCAGATGACCTGGCCTCCACAGTCACCGGACCTGAACCCAATCGAGATGGTTTAGGGGTGAGCTGGACCGCAGAGTGAAGGCAAAAGGGCCAACAAGTGCCAAGCATTTCTCGGGGAACTCCTTCAAGACTGTTGGAAGACCATTTTAGGTGACTACCTCTTAAAGCTCATCAAGAGAATGCCAAGAGTGTGCAAAGCAGTAATCAAAGCAAAAGGTGGCTACTTTGAAGAACCTAGAATATGACATTTTTCAGTTGTTTTACACTTTTTTGTTATGTATATAATTCCATATATAATTCCACATGTGTTCATTCATAGTTTTGATGCCTTCAGTGTGAATCTACAATTTTCATAGTCAAGAAAATAAAGAAAACTCTTTGAATGAGAAGGTGTGTCCAAACTTTTGGTCTGTACTGTATGTAATATATATCTATATAATTACAATAGTATACAGATACTGAACTACAGGATTCTTATAGGTAGTAAAAACAGTAAATCTGAGACAATAAGACATCAACGGTTTAGCAATGCAGTGTAGAGATCAATAAGGTGATGGTTGTTGGAGAAAGAACTGGCCCTGAACCTGCTAGTTTTGGTGCAAATGGCGTTGTATCTCCTCTTAGAATGAAGAAGGTTAAACAGGTATGATGAAAACAATGGGATGGGAGGAGTTTCAGATGATGTTGTGTGCATCTAAACATATGAAGTGGTATCAGAAAGTTCTGAGACTAGTTCTGTAAACAAGAAAGCAAATTATTAATCGTTGTTTACACACTATTACCTTCAAAACACCCCTTGCACAGCAATTCAGCGATCCCAAGTTTCCTTCCACTTCCTGGAAGTCTTTAATTCGAAGCGTTACCTTCTGCTATTCGAGCTGGATCTCTATAATGGTGTCAAGCCGAGCTGGATCAGCGGAAGCCAAATCTGGCAAGTAGGGTTGATCCGAAAGTGAGATCATGTGCTGATCACCTCACTCTCCAATGGGGAAGATGCTCAATGGGAGGTAAATTGGTGCCATTGGTGCATTGGGCAGTTTCATCACCCTTTGCAGGGCATTTCTTTTTCAACCGCATGGAGCTGCTGTACCACATAGTGTTGGAGTTATAGCAGTATAATCGTACTAAAAAGTTCTTGAATCATAAACCTTATGCTACAAAAGCCTACAGAGGACTACTGAAGCCATTCTGCGTATATATATATATATAAATATATATTATTATTTTTTTTTTTTTATAATATTTTGTCAGGCACATGGTTTTAACTGCTTTACTGGAAAACCATTCTATTACTTTTTCTTCCCCAGTCACAGTAAATAATCGCAGTCATACTGCATGTAATGCAATACCACTGGGATTATTACACACATGTACACACATGTAATTACAAAATTAACTAAAAAAAATTATCATAGTTTTACTTTAGGATTCAGGATGGTGAAATCTACCAATTACACACAAAAAAATTTTAAACGCTTTATCTGTGTGAAGCTGCTTTGAGACACTTAATTGTTGAAAGTGCCATACAAATAAAAATTTGTGAAACTGGATTGATTATATTAACGAAAGATGGTGAACTCCAGACCATAAGAACATGATCTGTGCATTTTAAACATCCCAATTCACATTTAGTCCCCATTGGCTGTTGTAATGATTTCCATTCTTTTGGCAAGATGTTTTACTAGATTTTGGAGTGTGCTTGTGTTTTTTGTGTTGTGTTCATTCAGACACAAATGCATTGGTTAAATCAGGTACTGATGGAGGTGAGGTGAGGAGGCTTAAGGGTGCATTGAGCAGTTCATTCAATTCCAAAGGGGTTCAATAGGGTAGAAGTCAGAGCCAGAAATGGCAAAAGTACACACATCCTACATCCTGTAGAAGTCTGATAGAAGACTCTGGTAAAAGTTAAAGTACAGACTACACTTTTACACTCAAGTTAAAGTAAAGACGTTTGGGCTCTGACATGTACTGAAGTAAAACGTAGCTGCTACTACTACTGTTTGTGTCACACTGGTACCTGGACCACATCATATTAATATATTAATACGAAAGAATTTCACGTAATACCTTGTATACGTTTCCTAATGAATGTATCCCGGCTGAACATCCACCATATAAAACACAAGCAGAGAAAAGATGATGATGATCATGTGATCAGGAATGTTTCTGTTCTCAGTCATGTTTACATCACTGACTCCCTCTGTCTCATCCACAACAACCCCATACTTCCTTCTGCTTTACTCATTGTGAGCTTCGTAATCTAGCCTACGTCTGTGGTGTGTGAGAACCAGGAAATGATTCACGAGTGGTAGATCGAAAAAGCCGTGCAATGACAAGAAATAGAGTGATGGGCTGAAAAAGGCATGAGAAGAAAAAATACTGACTTTAACCAAATAGATAAAAACTAAAGTAACGAGTCTGGTTTGAAAATGTAAGAAGTAGAAAGTAGAGAGATTTGTGTCAAAAAAATGAAATGAGCGAAAGTAAAAAGTTGTCGGAAAAACAGTTAAGTAAAATACTGATACCAGGAAAATCAGTACAGTAACAAAGTATTTCTGGTCAGAGCTCTATAGCAGAAGATCTTCCACTCCAATTCATGCTAAGCATATCTTCATAAAGCTAATAATGCTGGAACATGTTTGAGTCTTCTAGTTCAAATGGGGGGAGGGGACATGATGCCACAACATCCATAGACGTCCTATAGAATTGTGTGCCTCCAAATTTGTGGTAAAAGTTTGGGAAAAAAGCACATACGGTGAAAAAGAGTAACAATCACCAAACTTCTGTCTAAAGTGTGTATTTTATTTGAGATGTAGTTTCCTGAATAATATATAGTATCTAATTCCCTGCATAACCAGCTGAGTGTAAGGCTTTCACACAAACATAAAAACAATATAGGTACTTGATTGTTCTATTGGTAGCTTCATTTAAATTCCCGTGAGCTCATCTGTATCTAAACCCATAAATAATCTGAGCAACTTTCTACCTCGTGGAAACTTTCAGCTGTTATTTAGCAGTAAACAGTGCACTGTGGAGGAGAACAGAAGTTAAATGTGTTTAAATTGGAACCAGCATGGCCTTCGAGATCATTAGGAGTCTTGTGGGGTAGCTTTGCTGCGAGTCTCCAATAAAGGGCGAAAATGACCCGTGGCACATCTCAGTCCAGCCTCGCGGGGCTTCAGGCAATAATGCGTTGTAGTGCCACTTATACTGGGAACGCGGTTCATGAAAACAAGCCCTCGGTCACTCCACACAGCACCTCATTTATGTCTGTGTTGTTCACTCGACAGACTTAATGCTGCCAAATGCAGGCTCGGGTGTCTGAGCTCCTGCTGTCAGAGGAGGATTGTCGTACTTCGTGTGTATGAACAAATCCTTGCTCTTGGGTTCAGCAAGAGAGAGTAAACAATCGTAGGGGAGGGGGGCATATATATATGTGTGTGTGTGTGTTTGTAGGGAAAGGTTTTTTTTTGCTTTCTTTCTTTTTTTTTTAAGGAACCGGTGCCATTACGGATTATGGTTTTTTTGTCTTTTCCTTTTTTCCAGGTAACAAATGAGTACAGTAGGTGGGGGAGAAAAGAGAAAGAAGGAGGGAGGGGGAAACGAGTGAGGAAGAGAGAGAGATTACAGTGTGTTCCTATGCTTCAATGAGCTCTCTGAGTACTATGTCCCAATTATGTCAGTTTTTTGAGCGGTCTCAAGGCTTCGCTGGCCTACTTATAAACCATTAGTGTATAGTGTTTGTGTAGTAACTCAGCTAACTGCTGAATTTAGGTTGGTTATATTAATGTTGTATTTATGCTGCTGAAGTATTTTTCCTAAGAATTGTTTTTATAGTACAGTAATTTTATGCAATAAAAAATAAGAACAATAATAATAACAGTCTTGTCAATGTTTGATAAATCTCAATATAGGTGAATGTAATTTTTGTTTTTCAGAAATATTAGCATTGTGAGCCAAACATCCCCCTCAGTTTTTGTGTTTTAACCCTAAAAAGATTTTTTTTCAACATTGCACCTGTCAATTCAAAACTCAAGTCTATTTCCCAGCAGATACCACAGCTTTTAAATATGGCCACCATGTTGGATGGAACCCAAAACCATAACCCTAAACCACACTCTCCATATAAAGTATACACTCAGCGGTTAAGATGGACTTCTGTTTAGAAGATCATGAATTCAAAGAGTTTAAGGGCCACTGCTGGGGCTAAGGCCTTAACTCTTAAGTCCTCAATTGAATAAACTTAGATAATCATGAGTCCCTCTGAATAAGGGTGTTTGCCAAATACCTTAAATGTATACTGTATGTTTGTCTTGTTTCTTTCGATCGGTATTTGTATATACTTTTTCAGACTTATCCTGTTTCAGAACCACCTGCCCGTTATTGGATTTTTGGCATGAAACTAGATATGAATATGAATAACTTGCATCTGCATATATGACTCAAATGTCTTAACACTAAATCAGTTGTCATACCACAGAATTGTATAAAAAAGCAAGTCTAATTTTGTTCTAAGCCCAGACTGTAGATTCATATCACCTGTTTTGTGACAGTCATGTGGAGAAACAAAAATGACACACTTTGTCCGATCGAAGTCCAAATAACACCCCCCAAAATAACGAATGGTATGTTTCTGGTTTAATTTTTCACATGAAAACACTGCAAGAACCGACATTAGCATTGCATACTTTTTTTTTGATGAATGTATCTGTCAATCAGTTTGTAAGTGTGTTTTTTCCCCCCCTCATAATTTCCGTAAAATGATTGATGACACCTCTACTATAACAGTAAACTATTTCCTATTGATTAATACTCAATGCTAACCACTTCTCTTTTCCAGAGGTTTGAGGTTCACCAGGATCCCAAGGTGAACGTCGCTCACATGGTACGAGCCGGGGGAGGGGTATGGATGGCGTTTTCTGAGGGTTCCTGCATTCGCTTGTTCCACACTGAGACCCTGGAACACCTGCAAGAGATCAACATCTCCACACGCTCTTCATTCCACAGTTCAAGTGAGTCGAGTACACGATTATAATTATGCAAGTTCTAAAACAAAAGAGAAAACCACAAGCATTTGGAGTTTCCCTGCTGTGAAAATTGGAAAGGAAGGCAAAAACAAAGTCGTACTGAGTCTTAGAGGCTACTGCATCTACTGCTGTTCAGCTTTTTTCTTTTTTTGGGAGGAGGAGGGGGGGGGGGGGGGGGGGGGCTCTGTTTATTTTATTACACTCTTAAAATTGTAAGAGACAACTGGAGACTGTATAATCATCTATTCCAGAGCTCATTTATTATGACCTTACTGCTTTGCCTGCATTATAAATGATCTTCAATTAAAAATGTGTTTGTAATGCATCACAACAAAGGAGTTATTTTATACACCACGGAACGAACAGGGTTTTATAGATGGGCTAGATATAACTCCTTGGTGTACCATGATGCGATAGTCCAACACTAAGCAGAGCGCCCGCTACCATCCCGAAGTTGAAAGTTTTCCAAATAACAGCTGGGGTCTGAAGTGATTATTATTATTTTTTTTTCATATGGAAAACTGAAAAGCACAATTTTCTCAATCCAAGCCTTAAATTCATTAAGATTTTAATACAGACATAATTTAATAACTAGAATGAATATTTGAATGCAAACCCTGCAACTAGACCTACTGAGAGCTATAATAGAAAATGATGAACACCCTCTGACCAATTACAATAAAATACTGGGGACCCAGATGAGTTCGGGTACCCGATTGTTTCTGGTTCCTTTCCAGGGTTCTTCCTCATATCGTCCTTTCCGCTGTCACATCTGGCTTGCTCATAAGGGACAAACTTATAGATGATTTTTGGGTTATTTAACATTATGAATTTTTTTGTGGGTGGAGCTTAGGTGGAGGCAGAAAGATTGACTAACCCTAGCTATTAAGTTTTCTTAGTTAGTAGTTTGTATGTAAGGTCATGATTTGGTCATCTAAAACAAATTTTGAAAAAATTACTAAAAGATTCTTATAATCGTTGGTTAAAATCTGTAGTCTTTCATCATTAGTTTTACATGTTCACCAGCAACCGATTGATAGGCATTTCGATCATTTTTTCCTCCGTTGAAATTCCGAGTTCGAAGACTCTTTCCTGCAGTGTGACTTCTCCTACGATGAGCGTCAAACCAAACCAGATGACGCCATTAGGGCAAAAACTTCAAACCTCAGGAAGAATGTCAAAGGTGCACAGTACAGCAAGAAGAAAAACGTATTGAGTTATGGAGGGAAAAGAAGTGTTTGTATGACATTTCTATTATCAAAGAAAAAGAACGCGGGTCTGAACGTGTCACAGATTGATGACGTAAAACTTCGGCCGAGTCTTTTTTTTGTGTTTGTCAGTTTTTGTCAGACAGTCTGACATTATGACAACTGAGATCCTACAGTGAGACATGGGGACCATGTTCGTACAGTCTGACAAGCAACAATCGCAAAGCACTATTAAATATCACACAGAGTTAACGGACGAAACCAGATCCGACTCGTAAACAGATTTGGCACTGCAGTGGCTGTAAAGGAATACACTTTACTCGCCTGGGTCTTAACGGTTATTAAGATGTATATATGTTTCTGTTTGAGTAGGCAATTAAAACTATATGTACAGCTACATTAGAGTAAACTGGACCAATATCAATATCCCGATTCTGGCATCAAACCACACGACGAGATGATATTTGCGTTCCTTGTGTAGCCGAATCTGTGCCTCTAGTTTTCATTTTGTTTTCCTCCAGTTGGCGCCATGATGTAATCGTGACATCGGCACTAAAAGGGTCTATAGGAATAATAATAATATGGTATAGGAACAAATTTCTGAATATAAATTGTGTATTATGAATCAATTTATGTCTGTAAAGCTGCTTTCCACGTTGCTAAACTGAATAAAACCGAATGCAATTGAACCGGGTGTGTAAAAATGGCATCAAAATATATTATATACTATTCATGTCGGCTGGATCATCTTATCTCTGACAACAAAAGGCGTATGGGAGAAAGTCTGAGGCGACTCATACAAGCATTTCAATTTTAGGCCAAGTCTATAATCGTGTAACAGCCTGCGATTGTCAGCGATTTATTCCGAACATCTTAGATAAATGTGTTCCATTAGATTCCGTGATTCGTTCTTATCTGCTTCCTCAGTTGAGGTCGTTCTGAAAAGACACAGCTTTTTATTCATCTTTTGAACACACTGTCTATTTTATTCAGTAAAGGCACATCCTGATGGACACTCTGGAAATGATTAAGATTCAAACAAATTGTGGTGAAAGAGGAATAAATCCAACACATTCGCACCCCACATCGTAACATATCGACGCTGTGGATGTTGCGTCCGACGGCGTCCACATCCGACGCCGAGGGTACCCCCTTCGCGTCGTTTTTCGACGTAGAGGGACGGGAAACCCTTCCCGTCGCTTTTCGACGCAGATGGACGGGACCCCATTTGCGGGTTACGGTTAGGCTTTGGGTTAGGGTTCGGGTTAGGGTTTGGGTTAGGGTTAGGGTTAGGGTTAAGGTCATCTTCAGTATTTTTAGAAATTTTTTAATTAATCCTATACACTTATTATGATAGATAGGACAGTGATATAGGACAGCGATCTGCATTGAAAAGCGAAGCACAGGGGCTTCCATCCATCTGCGTCGAAAAGCGACGCGAAGGGAGGTACCGTCTCTCTACATCGAAAAGCGACGCGAAGGGGGTACCCTCAACGTCGGATGTGGACGCCGTCGGACGCAACGTCCACAGCGTCAATATGTGACGATGTGGGGTGAGAATGCGCTGATAAAACATACAACATACACGGGGATGTGGTGTTACAGGAAAATAACAGGTGGGCTGTGCATTTCGGTGGGGTCCCACCCGAGTTAATCAACCTTTTAATACCATATCTAGAGTGCCACAGCTATAGAAACGATGAATATTATTAAGAAACGCGGTAGAACAGAGCGCTGCATCACAGACAGGAATCTCATGCAGTAAGAATGAATGCTTTTAGTAACGCAATAAACCCAATAAACACAATTCAACACGTCTCCTATCACTGTAGCCACAACTGCAATAGCATCGATATTAACCTCATAAAACCTCCTGGTTTTCCCTGCAATTTTTTTCATGCATTACGGTTTTACTGGGGATTTGAAATGAAGGCAAATTGTGTGTTTTTTCGCAAATTCTACTTTAAAAAAATACAAATATGAATGTTTAATGAAAAAGCTTAACACGTGTTTGGATTGACCTTTCCTCATGATGTCCAACTTTTCTTGAAAAAAGTCTCTTGAAAAGTCATCTTGTAAATATCCTTCTAATTGTGTCTGCGACCAAATTAATTTCTCCTCCTCTGTCAGCCATTGTGGAATAAAAAAACAACTATTAAATCCACATGAATATATTTAAGCTTATGCAGTTCATGTGATGGCTGAAATCTGTTTGAATAGAAATAAAGAAAACAGGCTACTGGGAATAATTTAATACATATTCATGGACAAAAATATATTAAAACGTAAGTTAGTGTTTCTGATTGATTTTAGGCCAGAAGAGAAGGCCTTGCTGACCCTGATGGCCTTCCACTAGAAAATAATCAACTTATAATCAGCTTCACATGCTGCAGCACCAATTTGCTGATTCTTTTCTTCTATTTTTCGATTCGCTTTGTTGTGTTTCATTTATTTTATTCTAACGATCGGTTCTTTACTTAATGTTAATTGTACGCTGCTTTAATTACATCACTTGGCCGAATAAAACAGCTTACAGAAAGATGGTTCCACTATTTTCTTTTTGCTCTTTTTGCAGCAACATTAACAACCCCCCCCCCCCCCCCCCCCAAATGCTCATTTGCATAAACATCACCCTTCATTCAAAAGCATTCATCTAACTGGAGACTGGAGAGTCGACGTACAAACGAGCAAGTTCGGATGTCGGTAAATCACTGAAATTTTCCTTCAGAGGACGATGTAGGTACTTCCGAAAGGAAAAAAAAAGAACAGTTGAAAAGAACAGTTGAAAAGCACAACTGTTTCCTTTTTCCGTGTGTTCACAAACACACGGAAAAAGGATAGATGTGTCTGCAGTTATCCAAGATAGCATGTGAATGCTTTCATACTAAGTGAGCAGCAACTCTGTCTAAAAAGTAGCACCGGCCCATTTTGGTTTCTCAGTAGAGTAACGGTAAATAGCTGAATGTCAGGAAAAAAGAAAACGTATAAGATTGACTGCTATTCAAAGCATAGAGGCACAGAGACGAGTTCCTGCAGTCTGGCCATGAACTTTTAGCCGGGGCTATTTTGTTCCCACCTGAAGTGAAACAACTGTGAGCACTTGACGTTATGGAAAACTGTGTCCATTAACGTCAGAAATATAAATGTCAACTTTTTTATTTTTTTTATTTCCTGTTTGGTTTTATGTCATACTGGTTTTCCATGTTTTCCCACAAGATATTGTCAATTAATCTGGAAAATGCTGTAGAAAAAAGGCATCATTATTTTCTCCAACTCAAGTTTATATAATTATTACAAAGATATTATTATGCTAATGGTACAGCAAATAGCAGGAATTTAATAGTTTCTTATTCCGATATCCTTTATATGCTTAATTACAAAGGTACTATTACTGCTCATTAGACACAATTGTGGCAAATTATAATATAAAAAAAAAAAAAAAAAGGGATTTGCTAGAAATCATCTCCTCTACCGGACTTTAAAAGATTATTCATAGATCACGCCAGCTTGCAGCGCTGCAGTGCTCTTGTCATAGCAGTGTGTCAGTATGTACATTACTGTGTGTCACTTGTTTTGATTCATGTTACGTCTCCGCCCATGTCTTGTCATTTATCATTGCCCTCACGTGACCCTTTAGCTGACTGTTTTTGATTTATGTAATGAGTTTGTATATAAAAACCCCTTTGTGTCTATTTGAAAAAGTTGAGCCATTTTGTTCCAGGTTTCATGTTGCACAACTCGTTTTTTTTCAATCTCTTAATGAGGTGCGGTAGGGTGCCCCCACCGCACTGTTGACCCCAGGTACCTGAACTCCTCCACCTTCTCCACCTCTTCTCCCTGCAACCGCACCCCTCCATTGCCCTCCCTGTCATTCACACACATGTACTGTGTCCTACTCCTACTGACTTTCATTCCCCTTCTCTCCAGCGCATACCTCCACCTCTCCAGGCTCTTCTCCACCTGCTAACTACTCTCACCACAAATAACAATATTCTCTGCAAACATCATAGTCCACAGAGACTCCTGGAAAGGGCTCAGAGCCGATCCATGATGAAGTCTAACCTCCACCTTGAACCAGTCTGTTGTTCCTACTGCACACTTCACTGCTGTCACACTGTCCTCATACATGTCCTGCACCACCCTCACATACTTTTCTGCCACACCTGACTTCCTCATACAGTACCACAACTCCTCTCTCCACCCTTTCTCTAAATCCACAAATACACAATGCAACTCCTTCTGACCTTCTCTATTCTTCTCCATCAACATTCTTAAAGCTAATAATGAGTCTGTGGTGCTCTTCCTCGGCATGGAACCATACTGTTGCTCACAGATGGTCACCTCTTCTCTCAGCCTGGCTTCCACTACTCTTTCCCAAATCTTCATGGTGTGACTGATCAACTTAATACCCCTGTAGTTACTGCAGATCTGCACATCTCTTTTATTCTTAAAGATCAGTACCACCACACTCCTTCTTCATTCCTCAGGCATCCTCTCACTTTCCAGAATCTTGTTAAACAATCTTGTAAAAAACTCCACTGCATCTCTCCTAAACATCTCCATGCTGTTAACAGTATGTCATATGGTACAATTGACTTTCCACTCTTCATCCTCTTAATCACTGCTCTCACTTCCTCCTTAGTAATCCTATCCACTTCCTGCTTCACCATCTCCACATCATCCAACCTTCTCTCTCTCATTTTCCTCATTCATGATCTGCTCAAAATACTCCCTCCATCTTCTCAACACACTCTCCTCACTAGTCAACACATTTCCATCTCCATCCTTTATTGCTCTAACTTGCAGCACATCCTTCCCAGCTCGGTTCCTCTGCCTGGCCAATCGGTATAAATCCTTTTCTCCTTCCTTAGTGTCCAACCTCTCATACAGCTCCTCATATGCCTTTTCCTTAGCTTTCGCCACATCCCTCGTCACCTGCTTCCGCATCTCCTTGTACTCCTGCCTAATTTTCATATCAATCTGTCGATCCAAATTCTGTTTTGCCAACATCTTCCTCCACAATCTATTTCCAAAATTTTCCATTTCACTACACCATCTTCTATATCCTTAATTTTTTATAACTACTATCTGGGTGTTTGTTGGTGACTTTTGACAGTGTATCTTATTAATCCTATTAGTCACTGATGATTCATGGAATATATATAAACAACAGAAAGGTTAATTTAATTATACAATTCCTGCGTGTATTTAGGAAAGATTCATAGTTAATGCTGGTATAAATTTTAATAATGAACCTACACAGTTCAGCTTTTCCTATAAATCCCCATAAAAATGGGCACAAACAGTGGCAAATAAGTAGAAAGGCTTATTATGGTTTCAGTAACAAGCAGGGGGAGAGATTAAATACAGCGAGTACCATTCAGTGGGCAATTATGTGGGCAGATACAGGCTGTTAAGATCTTCAAATAATAACAAAATGTTTTTCTGTTTAAAATAGAAGATAATCTGAGTAAATATAATGGCTTGTTTTTGTGAGAAAAGTTTTGAGAAAAAAAAAAAAAAAAAATCCCCAAAAAACAACTCTGTACTCAAGCAGATAGTCGAGTCGGAGCTCTTCAGACCAAACACTCAGAAGGTCAGTGAAGGTCAATGATCTCAGCTCAATTCGTATTTAACTTTAAAGATGGTGGAAGTACTGAATTAGTTTTTGTTTTTTTTAGAGCAAGACGTCAGTGCCTCTACAAATACGAGTCTTTAGGACATTGTCCATGCACAAAACCTTTATTAATAGAGTTATCGGGAAGACTAAAGTCTGAATGAGACCTCCTTTATCCTTTGGCCCTATTGTCCAAAACCTCTAAATGGTGATTCATTCCTCTGCTTGAAAGTGTTATTTTTTTGGTAGTTTGGACTCTGCCTGCTCACTCCTTGAGGAAGGCCAATGAATAAGCAGCTATCTTAAGATTCTGAAATACATTGATGGAGTCATGTGGTTTTTAGAAGTAATTAATAAAAAGGAAAAGACAGAATAAAGAAAGGAAGGAAGGAAGGAAAGCACAATGCTTGAGACACAGCTCTCCATTAGCAAGGTTGCTATGGCAACCATCTTGTCTTAGCTCCAGCAGCCCTGGCACATTGGTAATACGCCAGTTTTGCCCCTTGCATCTCTTTGTGTCTGTGTGTGTTTCTTTTTTTTTTCTTTTGCATTGTACCCAATTGTTTATGTTCATTCATTCATTCTTTCTTTATGCATTGTTTTCATCTTTTCTTTTTTTTTTCCCTGCTCGCTCACTTTTTCCCCAAATGCCACTAACAAGCTTCCTTGCTGTGTTCTGTGTTTTCTGATACATAAAATATTTACCAGCCCACCCGGTGTGGTTTTTCACACTTCACTTTCGGTGGTAGAAGCCTGTTTGCTTGTTTGAACATTCATTATGTAAGTGGAGCTGAAAAGAGGCACAGTTTGAAAGTAGTTCTAAGACCTTGTCACTTTGGCTGCATTAACGATTAGCGCTCTTCATGCACAAGTCTGATATTTTTAAAACTTAAGATTTATACGAGAGAATATCTGATTTTCTGATTTTTTAACTGTTACCACAAAGTTGCAGGCAATCGATTTTATAGCATGGAGTCTTAAACCTGTTAAAGCAAGCACTTTGTCTTCCACTCTAACATCTCCTGCTATAGAGCTTTGAATTCAACCCTATTGATCACCTTTGGGATGAACTGGAACACTGACTTCCTCACCTCAACTACATCAGTACCTGACCTTACTAACAACCTTGTGGATAAATGAAGATGGGGACTAAATGTGGACTGAGTGGACATACAGTGTGTGAGGTAGCTAGGTTTTAGCTTATTTATTACACACAATTGTATATAGGATTAATTACTAGGTTACTGAAACGAAAATATTTTTAAAATAGACCAGGGCAGTGTATTAAATAGGGAAAAGATTTGGTTGTTTCTTGCTGGAAATTTTGATTAATATTATATTCAGTACAATTGAAAATCCAATCTAAATTCAGGAAGCCATGTTCTTAGATCAGCCCAAACCAAAGGTAAATCCATCAATCTCCAATCCATCTTTTGACACCATTGCAACTTTTATTTCTTGAAGCTAGGACCAACTTTTTACTCACTTCATTGGAATTCATCAGAAAAAAAGAGAGAAAAAAAAAGTTGACATTGAGTCAGCTACCATAATCTATTGAGTACAAGTATCGAGTTTCCATGAGTCTTAAAAAGCAAAAAAATTATAATTTCTAAAATTATGAAATAAAAGTTTTAGGGCTTAAAAAGTCTTGTGTCTAATGTTAAATTCTAATGTTAAACAGCTCTTAATTTTTCTGATGCCAACTCTAATCCTCATTGAAATGCCCATACGGCACTTTAGAATGTTTTTGTTTAGTTTCCATGGTGTTGCTGTTCTTTCTCTGCTAGTCCAAATAAAATTTGCTGTATTGCAACTACAAATGAGACCAGCATGCAACAACCAATCAGCATATTAAAGCAAATCTCTTTTGGATTGTACCCACAGATGTAAAACGGATTTTAATTTTCGTCTATGGCGAAGTGCAATTTTAGTGATTCTTGGCTTGAAAAAAAGAATGTAGGGCTTGGTTAAAGCTAAGGCTAGTTGCTAACAATGTAAATCTCATTCATAATAGTCTTAAAAAGGTCTTAAAAAGTCCTAAATTTGACTTAGGGAAACATGCAGAAACCCTGGAGTAGTGTTGACAGGGTTTGGTATTGATGTTGGTTGAAGTTTATAATTGTATTTGTATTTTATAATTTGATATCTTGAATCTTGATATTGTTCACTAGAGACACTTTGCTATACACTTTGCTTGCCTTCGTCGTTCGTCGATATTGTTGACCATGTTGTCTGGAAAAGTGGTAGCTCAGTGGTTTAGGTGTTGGACTTTGGATTGAAGGTTGTGAATTTAAATCTCAGCAACACTGAGCTGCCACTGCTACGGGTTTTGAACAAGGTTCTTAACCCTCGATTGCTCAGGTGTATATAAATTAGATTGTTGAAAGTCGCTCCGGACAAAAACACCAAGTCTGGCAAAATGCTCTAAAATGTCAATGTAAATGCCTGTTCATTAGTGCATTGGTGTCACAAAGTATCAGATGTTGGTACCAGAGCATGAATACATGGGTAATTAAGAGTGGAACTGAGGTAGTGAAGATGCTGAAATTCTAATCTGAAGTTTGGTCAAATCCCAGCACTGCCAAGCCGCCTCTGGGCAAGGTTCAGGTAAACCTGAAGTTGCTTAATTGTATAAAATGAGATTGTAAGTTACTTTGAATATGACTGTCTGCCAAATGTCATTTGGACAGTATCAATATAAAAGCATCATTAGTTGTATTCTCAAAAGGCCAAGATGAATGATTCACCTGGAGGGCACTGATTATTGTTCATGATTTTAGTGTTTTGTTTAAAGGGATACATTTGGCTTAACAATGACCATCACTTCAGTATAATCAGGACTTTGGATTTGAGCTTTTAGATATGACTCGAATGTCCAAAACCTTATTTTAATGTGGTCTATATTGAGTAAAAGAACATCAGAATTGACAGACAAGGAAAATACAGCCTTTAGACACCCCATAAAAAAACATTAAATCGTCCATTCAGACATTCTAATGCTGTTTGCTTTTGCTTGCTGGCTGTGCACAATTTTAGACAGCAGAAACATGGCTCTCAGCTTGTCACAGACAATGATAATCACATGGACTGTGAAAAAGAAAAGGAAGCAAATCAGACTTTGGCAACCAGCCAAAGATTCTAAGTATCAGCAGGTCATCTGCCACAGCTTTTCCTTATCAACATTCTGAAAAAAGAAACCAAAGAACAAAAGAAATCTCAGAATGCTGTAAGAAAAAAAAAAAATACAAGAACTTTCCGGATCAACGTTTCTTGCTAATATAATACAACGCTTGCGAGAATTGATGGTAAGTCAGAATGGCTTATTTTTTCTATTTGTGTTGAAATATGCAGGGCATGAATGAAGGACCGATCATAGTCCACCAGTGCTGGAGTTAAAATAAACTTCTGTTGTTGCTGTTGTTTTCTGGTTTTGTTGTCGCTTGGGACTTTGAGGCTAGGGAACATCTTAATTCTCTTTGAATATGTGAGCCAGGAGACGAAAAAAGGCTCATGGTTATTACAGATCAATGGCCTTCAAGTCCCACGAGGTGCTTCCTAGTCTACCATGGCTGATGAATTAATTATTAGCGTCACATCTGCAATGGTTACCGAAGTTTCTCCTCCTCAAGCAGGAGTTTAAATAGTTTTCACACTACATAAGTTCAAGACTCTCATTTAACAAGATTTTCAGCCGCCATTTTTTAAAGTCAAATAATTCATTTATTTAAAAAAAAGGTTTTAGCATGTTAATTTTTTTTTACGTTTATTTTCAAAAAAGGGAAAATTATGGTTATGTTGACATTCTGCTTACGTCTTCGTGTCTACTTTGTGTCCATTTGCTAGTAGTAATAAAAAAAAAGGCACTTAACAATATGACTGCAGAATTAAAAAAAAATTGGAATGCTGTTTTTTTATTCACAAATAATAGAAATAGTACATGTTTTATGAGCCTCGACAGTTGACATTTGATAGAAAATATTCCTAGTAGTATTATTAATTCTTAGAACAATCTCAGGATAAACTTTTTAAAGGGTATTTGTATTTTGTATTTTGTATTTTTTTTAATATGAAAGATTTTTTCCACTTTTTCTCTCCATAACCACTGGATTTGGTGGATAGCTTTAGCAGAGTTCCTATTAGCATAAGTCTATGGTTACTGAATGGATGGATGGGGGTTTAAACCGAGGCATTGCCAAGCTGCCACTCTTTGGGCCCCTGAGCAAGGCCCCTAACCCCCAGTGCTCCAGGGGTGCTGCATCATAGCTGACCCGGCACGTCGTTTTAGGAAACCTAGTCACGTTGCATAATCCAAAATCCTGTAAATCATAATAATGACTTATTTATACAAGTTAGCAGTTGTAGGCTTATAAGCCTTGATCAAGAACCTACCATTGGTGGCTAGGTGGTACCTGGATTTGAGCTCACAACCTTCTGGTCAGATTCTTTGAGTATCTGCCTTCAATTTATGTTGTTAACTATAAAAAAAATTATTATAAAACTGAGTTGCATTGGGGACCAAACTAATGTCAAAGTAGCTTTGGTAGATGATTAGAAAATAGAATTGAGCATTCAAAATTATTTGAAACTATTTTAAACGTACTTTAGTAGATTAATACTGTGGTGATGTCTGCTATGTTGTATGGATTAGAGACAGTAGCATTGACAAAAAGACAGGACGTGGCAGAGATAAAGATGCTCTGCTTTCCAATGGGAGTAATGGGAATAGACAGGTTTAAAAATTACTTTATTAGAGGGACTGTGCAGGTATAACGTTTTGGAGACAAGGTGATTTGATTCATGTGGAGAGGAGGGACATGGGGTATATCGGTAAAAGAATGCTGAGGATGGAGCCGCTAGGCAGGTGGAAAAGAGGAAGGCCAGGAGGAGGTTTATAGATGTGGCGAGGGAAGACATGCAGGTGGTTGTTTGAAAGAGGCAGATGTTGAGGGCAGAGTGATATGGAGACAGATCTGCTGGGGTGACCCCTAATGGGAGCAGTCAAAAGAAGAAAACTTTAGTAGACTACATTATAATAAGCCTGATAATAAAGTACAAAGCAGTCAGCTTTTGACTTTTTTATCCACTCAGCTACCTTCCCACTGAGTGAAAGTATGGAGCTGTGAGAAACATGTCCTACCTGTACAATGCATCACTGCTGCCTGTGTCAAGTACACTGTCTGCTTAAATAGACAAAAAATATACCTTTTGTTCTCAATAAATTTTTTACTTTAGAGGAAAAAACTCTCTAAAAAATATATATCCTGCTGTGCTCTTTAACTTTCGCAGCTGTCTTGCACTAGATGAAGCCTTGAGTTTTTTTTTTTTTCAGGTCAAAGGAATGTGAGGGTCACCAGTCTGTTGATTTGCCAGGGCTTGTTGTGGGTGGGCACAGCCCAGGGCATCATCATCACTCTGCCTGTACCCAAGCTGGAAGGCATCCCTAAAATAACAGGTATGTAGGCGGCCTTTGTTTGTGAAGAAGCTATTTTAGGGGGAGTTTTCTTTACTTTCTGGAGATTGGTGCATTTCTTCACACTTGTCTTTGTGGATTTTTGAGAATGGATAAAACACTACCTCAGAAATAGACACGCCTGAAAATAAATTCAGAAAGAAAAACTATTGGGCAAAGATGACAACATCTGCAGGATAGAGGGGGTATTAGACAGCCCACAGGACATGATGCAATACTCAAAACAAAAAAAGATGATATGACTATTTATGGTGGATAGAAACATACAATGGAAAAAGTCTACAACATCCCAGCATGAGGTATATATTATTTCCTGAATAATTTTTAGCTTCCTATTTAAATGTTTAGGCAACATGGCTAGAAATGTATAAACTGAAATGAAAAGACATCAAAGTTAGGGTTGAATTTGCCTTTAACAAAATTTGAATTATTATGAGCTTAGTTCTGGGTACAACAACAACAACATGAACAACTTAGTAATCTGTTCTGGAGACATATCCATTGAGTGTATAATTTTCGTCTTAGAATCTTGGGTCAAATGTCTAATGCAAAAAAATGTAATGAATGTGAATATAAATGAATAAAATGTCAAAAACACAGAATGACAAATGGATATAAAATATGATCCCAATTCATAAGTCCTGTTGTCCAATTTTGTGGAGGTTATAACATTTAAATATTTGTTTTATTTGATATTTTAAATTGTAATGGGTGGATTGATAGTGTGATTTTAGCCTAGCATAAGTCTGATCACAAGTTCAGGTTCCCTGGTGGTCTAGTGGTTAGGCTCTCACCGCTACGGCCCGGGTTCGATTCCCGGTCAGGGAACCAACCCCAGCCATTAGGGTTGCACAAGCCAGTGCACTCTTAGTGCCGGTCTCAAGCCCGGATAAATGGAGAGGGTTGCGTTCGAACATGCGGATCATAAATACGGATGATCCGCTGTGGCGACCCCTAATGGGAGAAGCCGAAAGAAACTATAAGTCTGATCACAAGTTCAGTGGAGTTCTTGAACGAGTTTTTGCCTGGGTTTCTCACACCGAACATTAAAAAAGAACCATGTTGGTAAGTGAATAAGAGATTCTAAATTGGCTTTGACATGTGAATGTATGTGTGTAAGAACTGGCATCACATTTAGGATGCATACCTGCCTTGCACCTAGTTTTCACTGCATAAAATTCAGTTCTTTTTCAAGTACTTTTTCTATTTTTTCTGTCTAGCACTTGTTTGGTTAGGTAAGCCTGCTGCTAATATAAAATGACAGAACTAAAACATGCAGATTCTATTTTACTCAAACTTTATGAATAAATCCTGCAGGTAAAGCGATGACCTCGTTAAACAACCACTGTGGTCCTGTGGACTTCCTGGTGGCAATCAGCGGGACTTTATCCCCGGATCTTCTGAAGCGAGATTCAGTCGTGGAAGCACCCGACTCGGCCTGCGGAGGGGAAGAGCGCACTGACTCCTCTTCCCAGGAGTCTCTACAGCAATATAGCAGCTCAATGCTCGGGGAAGGCAAAGGAAGCCGGAGGAGTGTGCTCCTTCAATACCGTGTTCGCTCAACCATGGGCTTACCTGGGCGGCCGCTGACCGCGCGATGTGACGAGTCCTCAAATTCATCGTTAGAGTCTTTAGAACACAGCCTCGAGGACGGCTCTATCTACGAACTCAGCGACGATCCAGACATGTGGGTCCGGGGCCGAGCCTGCGACAAGGACCGCCACAGGAGGAACAGAGTCATGTCTGCAGCCATCATCTCTGGAGGAAAGGGATTGCGAAGACTTCATGAGGGCGCAACGGAGACTACAGAAGAATCGACCGAGTGCTCCCTCATGGTTTGGCAGCTGCCACTCACTGTATAAAAGTGATTTCAGGCTACAAATGATTGTGAGATGGATCAATCTTGGGCATTCGTCTTAATGCATTTCAGTTTTGTTTGTGTGTTGAGAAAATGTATTGATTTAGGTTTCTGTGGTGTTTTGATCCATGCCAGAACAAACTGTCATGTGGGAAATATTACGATATTACTGTTCATTAGTGACAGATGGAACTATTTAGTGATATTCAAATCTGCATTAGGATTCATAGAAATCCTTAAACGATCTGTCCAGCCGTCAGTGCAGTAATAAGAAAAAATAATTAGCTAGTTAGAAGCCATAAACCAGCAGTGGTTCAAACCTAATCAAAATATAGACTCTGTCATTGCATTTCAGTGTAGCATGTCTGCATCACAGTAATTAAAATAAAATGCAATGCATTGAGGACAAAAACATAGTGTTGGATTCTTCAGGTCTATTGTTCTTCATGGTGGTAATTTTTTTTTGCATGTCAATAACTAAAACCAATAGAGTTGTGCATATTCTGTAATCAATATCTAAATGTATATACAATACACAGTATAAATATGACCTAGCACATTATGTCTGTGCCGTCCCTTTGTCCGTTCCATAAACCCCAAAGACTTGCAGGTCCTTTATTGTACTAGTATAAATAAATAATGGTATTTGTGGTGAAAAAAAAAAGTTTGACAGAAGGATGAGGGGATTCATGTGCAGATCCTTAACATTTTAAAACACACATGTATATCGGTTTACACGAATAAACTTCAAGTTGTCTCGTAACATCACATCGTTGCACTGGCTGTGAGATCGGGTTTTGAGAACATGCCATATGCTATATTCTACTATGTACTGCTTTTGCGGTTCATCCACTCGAGAGGGAACATGAACTCCAGCAAGGTCAAGATGAGTCCTGATGATACAAGATGCTGTTTTTTTCTAAAAGCCTTGTCATATTGAAAGCATAAAGGCTTCACAGGTCAATACCACCACTCTGGGACTAGAGTACTCAGCGTTACACTGTGTATACACTTGATATCCGGACAGCTTCTCTTCTCTACAGGGAACCTCAGATCATCCTTTTAGTGTCTGTGAATGCATTCAGTTGCAGCTTCATCATGGGTCAGTGCTGCTCAAATACACAAATATTTCCTTAAGGCCTTCAGTCAGGTCATCCCTGGTGGATCGTTTTATTTTTTTCTCTTCACAATTCACCATGCTAGAGCGCTACTGAAATACTATTTTATTTCATAGCATTTGATGAAACCCTATCAGCAAAAAAAGGGCAGCAGGAAAATTGAAAGTCGTTTCTGTGCCTGTATGAAGTCTTTCAATGATTTCTCGGTCCCTTATTGCTTGGAACATGAACTCACTTTTCTTTGCATGTCTTTTTTTGGGTCAGGTCTGCTGTAAAAGCATAAAGGGCCTTACGTCAAATTCAAAATATGTCATACAAGCAGTACTTTGGAGAAAAGTAAAAATTGGAATTTACCACATGGGAATGAATTAAACTGTATTCATGAGTAACTCCTTGTACATTTTTGGGAGCATTTAAATGTATTGAACTTGTATGAATTTTATCAAAAGGTCTCAGAAGTTATGATGTCTGCTTATTGTATTTTCTCCACACACATCAATGATATTTTAATCTGTTAATCGCAGAGTTGGAAAGTAACGAATTACATTTACTCGTGTTAATGTAATTGAGTAATTAGTTTTTTGTGTACCGTATTCTTCGGACTATAAGCCGCTTCTTTTTTCCCACGTTTTGAACCCCGCGGCTTAGACAACGAAGCGGCTAATTTATGAATTTTTCCTGGGTTTTTCCCGGTTTTACAAACTTCAAGCCAAAAAACTGAACCCCATAACATTAAATCAATGAAATTTCCGAACGGAAACGGAAAAACGCACCTCACCTGTGTTCTGAGCTGCACAGCATCGGGAGAAATTTTTTTTTTTTTCTTTTTAAATGCACGGTGATGCCAAAAGATAAACTCCCGAGAGAAATAGTTGTAAAAGGAAGGAGGAAGACAGTGAACAATGACTTTCTTGGTAGGCTACTGTTTAGGTACAAGCCGTTGTAGCACGTTGAGTCTGGGTGAAGGGAGAGCTCGCTAACTCCAGTTGCAACAGAAATCATATAAACACAGACAGGTTTCCAAAACTCGTGCTTTTTTATTTTTCTTGGCAACAGCGTTACGGGTTAGTCAACGAAACTTAGAAATGAGCATCAGAAAATAATAAGGACATATTCCTAGGTCTTGCACACGTGCAGTAATACCAGAAAATGCTGCAGCAGCCTATTCCCAAAATGCCGCTCTGCTCTTAAAAGAGCCACAACATATTTCACCCGTTACACCGTGTAACAGACACTGTCTTTCGTTAAAGCCTGTGTAAAGTTCATTAGTTTCAGTGTAGAAACTACACTGCGGCTTATAGGCTTATTTATGTTAAAAATAAAAATATTTGTAAAATTCAGTGGGTGCGGCTTATATATGGGTGCGCTTTATAGTCCGGAAATTACGGTACTTTTTGAGTAATGTCATTTTACTTTAACTTTAGTATGTTTTGTTTGAATATTGTACTTAACCACATTTTAAATCATATCCATTACTGAGTAATAAGAGATTCAATGCGCTAAACTCACAAGAAAGAAAGATGAAGCCGGACAAGACAGAGGGCAGATCCAACTAAAGTCGAAATACCATCGATTCAAAAGTTGTACAGTTCGTGAGCCCACTGTCTCAATTGTGAATCTTCATTTGCGATTTCTGTTATTATCATAAATTACATTACAACCCATCTTTTTAGCTGCGAAAGTGCATAAGTCATTATTAGACCCAAGTCATTGACTAGTGGTTTTTTTTTTATTGCACTTTAAAATGTAAAGGTGTTTCTTTAATCAAAAACAACTAGTTTGATATTTATATCCCCTTGTCCTTACATTAGAACTACATTTTACTTTTGCTCGAGTTGATTTTCAAACTGGTAACTTTACATGTAATTAAGTCAAATTTGATGTAACAGTACTTTTACTTGAGTAGAATATTTTCCTACTCTTCCCAGCTCTGTTTAATGGTAGTAATCAAGTAGTAAGTGGTAAACGTATACTTTTGTTTTGCTATAATTTACTATGAGTGTCACTACATCAGAATGTAATATTTGACTTTTCACTCGACTACATTTCAGAAGAACATGTTGTTCCTCTTTACTTTGAGGTGATACATAAACAGGGTTAAATGAAAAGCTGTGGCAATCGCACAAGCTAACACTATTCTCGTGAGAGTGTGTGAAATAAGTGTTCTCTCACTGTACATCTGGTACTATAGAATATTCTCTAAATTGAAAGTTCTGATGTGCAGGAGGATGGAACACATCCATCCTCCACAGAATAATGCTTTCATTATTCACATAGAATCTTTAGAAATCACTACTTTTACTTTCCATGCTTAAATTTTGTACTTTGACTTACGTTTTTAAACTTTTACAGGAGTAATATTCAAGCAGGGAAATTAGTGTTTTTACTTCAGAACTCGTCCATGACTAGTAGTGAAATAGATTCTGATACCACAGTATTGTTGAATTCTCAAATCTCATTAGTCAGAAGGTGTTGATTGGTTTTCCATAACAGCAGTTTTCATATTTGATATATTTATGTCCTTTTTCCAATCTGATGCCATTTCTATAGAAACTAATTGTTACCAAATACTTAATGCTCCAAAAAAGAAAGAAAGAAAGAAAGAAAGAAAGAAAGAAAGAAAGAAAGAAAGAAAGAAAGAAAGAAAGAAAAGCAAACCATTGTTGATATTGTAAACAGTCTTGTAGCATTTACTGTATCTCTCATTTATAAAAAAAAAAAAAAACTCCAGGGTCAGATAAGCTTTCCATCATGAATTGTGAAATTTGGTCTTAGTTGTTAAATAGAAAACAAATAAATAAACACTATTGAAAGAATGATTTATTCCAGCAGTAATACAAGTGGCCCACCATACTACAGCATTAGATGTAACAAGAAATTGATCATGTATGATGCATTCAGAAATAAATGAAAGATTGCAAATTGCTGTGTTGTAATAGGAATAATGTACCTGTAATACAATAAATAAATTAATACTAAAAATAATAATAAAAATAAGTAAAAAAAAAAAAAAAAACAGGGTGGTAGAAGTAACTTTCCCTTTAATCACCATCAACCCATTTCCCCTCGTATATATATTTATTAATTATAAATGCAGTTTTCCAGTTACAAGATATATTGTAAAAACAAGCTGATACAAAAATTACATTTAAAAATTGTGCCAAAAAAAACGTATGCTCAAATTAGTTTTCAAATTGTCTTTATTGCATAAAATGACAAAAACATCAGTCATTAAAAATAAACAGACTTTGATTATAGCCAAGATCTTTTTTTGTCCACATATAACTGTTCATTTACAAATATGGAAATTGAATAACAGAAATTTATGTTAATTATATTAATAATTATAAAATAAACTGTTAGACTGATATACCTACAGCAATAAAATATCAGTCACATACTTCCTATTACCTGCGGAAAAGAAAGGGAAGTTTCTATATAATTGTGTACCTTTTTGCTTTGTGGTAACAAAGCTCCAGTCGCACCCATATATAAGCCGCACCCACTGAATTTTACAAATATTTTTATTTTTAACATAAATAAGCCGCACCTGTCTATAAGCCTGTCTACACTAATGTACTTTACACAGGCTTTAACGAAAGACACGTTACACACGGTGTAAATGGTGAAATATGTTGTGCTTCCTTTAGGAGCATAGCGGTATTTTGGGAATAGCATGCCACTGCATTTTTCCACTATTACTGCATGTGTGCAAGACCGAGGAATATGTCCTTATTATTTTCTGATGCTCATTTCTAAGTTTCTTGACTAACCCATAACGCTGTTGCCAAGAAAAATAAAAAAGCACGAGTTTTGGAAACCTGTCTGTGCTTATATGATATCTGTTGCAACTGGAGTTAGCGAGCTCTCCCTTCACCCAGACTCAACGTGCTACAACGGCTTGTATCTAAACAGTAGCCGACCAAGAAAGTCATTGTTCACTGTCTTCCTTCTTCCTTTCACAACTATTTCTCTCGGGAGTTTATCTTTTGGCATCGTCGTGCGTTTAAAAATCACCCAGTGAAAGCTTTTCTCCCAAAGCTGTGCAGCTCAGAACACAGGTGAGGTGCGTTTTTTCGTTTACGTTCGAAAATTTCATTGGTCTAATGTTATGGGGTTCAGTTTTTTGGCTTGAAATTTATGAAACCAGGAAAACCCAGGAAAAATTCATAAATTAGCTGCTTCGTTGTTTAAGCCGCGTGGTTCAAAACGTGGGAAAAAAGAAGCGGCTTATAGTCCGAAAAATACGGTAATTTTTGTCACACACAAAACCCTGTTTTGAGTCAGACTCTATAAGAATATAAACAAATAATACTGGAAATAGATTATCTGAAAATAACAATCAGTATTTTGTATTTGCTATTATGCTTTATTTTTTCTTTCCCGTTCTTGTGAGGTTTTATGATGTAAGCTCTAGTACGCAGTTTTCTCATGCACTTTTGCCCTGAGCTGCTTCCTGAGAAACTTTCATTACAGATGCTACTGAGCCATGCAAATAGAACTGTGCAATATCTTCAACAACACTGAGCTCTCCTTGTCCACTGGAAAGGTGAGCTGAGAGCAGCGGGAAGCTAAAAGCCAGGGGGGAAAAAAAAAAACCTGGGAATAGTAGTATTTCATTTTTGGGCAGCCAGATGTGCAGATGTACAGATGCGATGTTTAAAAGCTGTTATAAAATACTGTTGTAGGCAATAACATGAATGCACGATGGCGTCTTATGAAGTCCTGGTAATTTTTGCCCTCATTTAAGCAGCATTTAGTACGAAGTTGTATCCTCATGTATAACTAATATCTTCCCGAGAAGTAGTAATTACTAAAAGATGAAAAGATTCATCGTGTATATTATGGTTTATACAGTAGCTACGTGTGTCTGTTAATAATGTTTTACGCAACTACTTGCAACCGTTGCCTGATTTCACGATCTGTTTGTTGTTAGAAGAAACACATTTGAATAAATTTGCTTCTAGAAACTTCATCTTTTTGGGTTTATATTCATGAACACACATGCAGCTAATGGCTTCCTTTAGTTCTGTCTGATGTAGGAGCAGTTTTCAGAGTCAAGAACTGGCCGAAATTCCCACATTCTCTCCGATTACTCCCTGACCTAGTCCTGCTGAAGTGTCAGATTTAGATGCTTTAGGTGCTTGGCATTTTCTCATCCTACCTTGCCCTTCCGAGGGGCAAATCTCTACGATTACTCGCTAGTCACTGTAAAAGGCTGAAGATAAGTAGAAGGCATTAAATGATATGGCTCACAAGGGGAAACCAGAACGAGCACTGAAAAGGTCAGCATTTTCAAAAAATAAAAAATAAATAATGAAAAGAAAAGAAAGAAAAAAAAGGAAGAAATGTTATCTACAGCGCGAACGACTCAGTTGTATCCGTAGCGGTGGGACACTAGATGTCTAATCTCCTACAAACATCAAAATAAAATAACATGATATCCAATGATGTGTGGTATAAAAGGTGTAAAACATCACATTTTCTGTTTTAATTCAATTGATATTCCATTCAGTTTAATCCTATTCCATGTGTAAAACCAAACTGTTTGATTGTATTGTCTATTATTTAGATTTACAATAAATACTTTCTTTCGGCTTCTCCCGTTAGGGGTCGCCACAGCGGACCATCCGCATGTTTTGATTTGGCACATGTTTTACGCTGGATGCCCTTCCTAACGCAACAATTCATCAGAAGCACGCTAAACAAGAAATACGTGACATTTGAAATACACTACATTGCCAAAAGTATTGGGTCACCTGGTCATAAGTTTGGTACTTGATTTTTGCACATCATATTCCACATTTAGTCCCAATTTGCTCTTATAATTCCCTCCACTCTTCTGGGAAGAGGTTCCACTAGATTTTAGAGTGAGCTTATGCATATTTGTGTTCATCAGCCACAAGAGTGTTATGAAAGGTAGATACTGATGAAGGTGAGGAGACCTGGGGTGTAGTGAGCGTTCACATTCATCCCAAAGGTGTTCAGTAGGGATGAAATCAGAGCCCTATAGCAGCCAGATCTTCCTCTCCAAAGCATGTAACCTATATCTTCAAGGAGCTCACTTTGTTCACAGGGGCGTCGCCATGCTGGGACATATTTGGGTTTCCTAATTCAAGGGAATGCAATAATGTATTAAAGTTCATCTAAAGACGTCCTGTACAATTAAGCGCCTCCAGATTTGTGGTAACAGTTTGGAAAAGAACCACATATAGTAGGAAAGGTCAGGTGACCCAATACTTTTGGCAATATAGTGTATGCCAGCCAGAGGTGGGAAGTAACGAAGTACAAATACTTCGTTACTGTACTTAAGTAGATTTTTCTGTTATCAGTACTTTACTCCACTATTTATTTTTCAGACAACTTTTTACTTTTTACTCATTTCATTTTTACACAAATATCTGTACTTTTTACTTCTTACATTTTCAAAACAGACTCGTTACTTTAGTTTTAATCCATTGATTTGGTGAAATATTATTTCTTTATTTTCACTGCGTGCCGATTTCAGCCGAACAACCGATTTCCTGTCATTGCGCGTTCAATCCACTGGTGTATAAAGTATGGACTCTCACTTACCACAGAAGGCAGTAAGAAGTTTGGAGTTAATGTGGATGAGACAGAGGGAGTCAGTGATGTAAACATGACTGAGAACAGACACATTCCTGATCATCATCATCTTTTCTCTGCTTGTGTTCTTTATGTGGATCTTCAGCCTGGACACATTCATTAGGTAACAAAATTTTTAATTAGTTTTGTATTAATATATATATATATATATATTTATCCGTAAAAAATTACAATTATTTTAAACGCCACGAATTTTTTTCCTTTCTTTACTTAGATATAAAATAAATAAATTAACTCCAGATAAAAATATTTTTAATCAGTAAACTTTTGTTTTATTTCTGAGTCTCAAATCAAACACCAAAATCTGCCATGATTCTCACAATTTACCCTCTGGGTGGTGTTTTGTGGGTTTTTCCCTCATAATGGCGACACAAACTTAAATTACTGTCTTTATTGATCGTACAGATACAATAAAGATTTAAATCTGTAAAATGTCTATAATTTTATACAGTGCCCTCCACAATTATTGGCACCCCTGTTTAAGATGTGGTCGTGGACTTCAAAAAATTCTCCTTTTTTTTAAAACAACATAGAACCCAAATGCAAAAAAAGAGAAAAATCCAACCTTTTATTTAAGTACATTACTTTGGTGGTAAAAAAATCACACATTTAGAAAAAAAAAAAAAAACTTGAAATCATGTGTGCCACAATTATCGGCACCCCTGATGTTAATACTTTGTACAACCTCCTTTTGCCAACAAGACAGCACTTAATCTCCTCCTATAACATTTCACAAGATTGGAGAACACAGAGAGAGGGATTTTTGACCATTCTTCTTTGCACAATCTTTCTAGATCATCCAGTGTCCTGGGTCCTCTCTTATGCACTCTTCTCTTTAGCTCGCCCCACAGGTTTTCGATTGGGTTGAGGTCTGGGGACTGAGATGGCCATGGGAGGACCTTGAGTTTGTGACTGCTGAACCACTTTTGTGTAGATTTTGCCACATGTTTTGGATCATTATCCTGCTGAAAGACCCAATGACGACCCATCTTCAGCTTTCTGGCAGAGGCCATCAGGTTTTTATTTAAAATATCCTGGTACTTCAAAGCGTTCATAATGCCATGCACCCTAACAAGGTTCCCAGGGCCTTTGGAAGAGAAACAGGCCCACAGCATCACAGATCCTCCACCATACTTCACGGTGGGCATGAGGTGCTTTTCGGCATACTCATCTTTTGTTTTACGCCAGACCCACTTAGAGTGTTTGTTGCCAAAAAGCTCAATCTTAGTCTCATCTGACCAAAGCACACGATCCCAGTTGAAGTCCCAGTACCGCTTAGCAAACTCCAGACGTTTAAGTTTGTGAGTGTTAGTGAGAAAAGGCTTTTTTCTTGCATGCCTCCCAAACAGCTTGTTGGCATGTAGAGAGCGTCTGATGGTTGTTTTGGAGACTCTGTGACCCCAAGATGCCACTCTTTGATGCAATTCTGTGACGGTGAGCTTGGGAAATTTTTTACTTCTCTTACCATCCTCCTCACTGTGCGTTGTGGCAAGATAAACTTGGGACCTCTTCCAGCCTTGTTTGTCACTGTTCCAGTTGTTTTAAACTTCTTAATGATTCCTCTGACTGTAGATACCGGCAAGTTAAGGCGAGTGGCTATTTTCTTGTAGCCATTGCCTGACTTATGAAGGTCGACACACATCTGCCTTACTTGAATGGTGTGTTCTCTTGTCTTTGCCATGTTGACAAATGGGTAAGAGAATTAGGCCTCTGTGTCACGTCATATTTATACCCCAGGGAAACAGGAAATCATGAATTACTAATTAAAAGTCCCTAGATACCCTGACCAACCTTAGCAACTACAGAAAAATATATTAAAAAAAAAAAAACAATTACATTTTTCAGAGGAATTGTTAGGGGTGCCAATAATTGTGGCACATGATTTCAAGTTTTTTTTTTTTTTTCTAAATGTGTGATTTTTTTTATCACCAAAGTAATGTACTTAAATAAAAGGTTGGATTTTTCTCTTTTTTTGCATTTGGGTTCTATGTTGTTTTAAAAACAAGGAGAATTTTTTAGAAGTCCACGACCACATCTTAAACAGGGGTGCCAATAATTGTGGAGGGCACTGTATATATAAGCTTCCTGACTTGACCTGAAGAGGTGCATTTTCTCTGGTATCACCTCATTAACTGTGTGGAAACATAGCAAAGGCTCTAAATGATGTCCACACGTCTCTGCACTGATATAGCCTTTATATTTAATCACTGTACATATGCTTACATACATATCACATGCTGTAAATATGATACATGTTTAACACCTCCAAGCTGCCAGTTTTGGGCACCTGAGCAAGCCCTTAACTCACTACTGCTCATTTAGTAAATGAGATCATTAAGAGTCGCTCGGGATAAACACTTTCAACAGGAAGTGACTATATCTCGCTATCTTTGTCTCTCTATTTTCTCTATCTAATTGTCTCTTTTGGTAAATGTCTCTGTGTCACTGTATATGTCTCTCTCTTGCTGTCACTCTATTTGTTTCTCACTCTTTCTAAAGCTGTGTCTGTGTCTCTTTGTCCTTGTCTCTGTCTTTCCTGCTTATTTACATGTCTAACAAAGTTTTGAGTTTTGAAGTAATGCCATTAGTGATCTATGATGAAAGACTTCCCTGGTTCGATTCTTACCTCTAGTTTCATATTGAACATTATAAGAAGTTTTTAAAAACAGAACAATAAAAGATCATTAAAATTGGTTGCTGGCAAATCATGGTATATCAGTGGTGCAGGTGTTGGAGATGTGGTTCTTGTTCCTGAGTCACTTCTCATAGACTTCCAGTTACTGAGAGAATGTACAGGAAGGAGAAGTTTTGACCCTCTACCATCATGATCTAAGAGAAAACGCTGGTCTCCTAACTATAGAAAAGCCAAAAGTCCAATAAGCAAAGGCTTGTTTGCCTCTCCTGTGTTGGTGTAATGGTCAGTGTAGTGGTCGCTGTTATCTGACTCACCCGGTTCGATTTCTACCCCTTAACTTTCCTTTAAATTGTTTAAAAAGTTTTTAAAAAGAACCAGAAAAGGTCCTAAAAATTAGGTTCTTGCAGGAGATCCTGTGGCTCAATTGGAAGAGCTTTACCTCTGGGTTGAGAGGTTGCCGGTTCAAACCCGGCCAGGGTTCAAAGTTAAGAGTGTCGAAGGTTCCGGTGGCCGTAGTAAGGAAGGTGTCAGAAATGGCTGTGTGGAAGGTTGGATGTGGTTTCGGAGGGCGTATTCTGAAACAGGGGGGCAATATCCGGGCATCTGCCCCCCCTGGTGTCTGAGTAGCTGAAAACAGGGGGTTATGAAGCAAAAACGTTCAAAAAAGTATTGACTTAATTTTGCATATATAGGGAAAAATCACCCACACTTTTTCTGAGGCTGTGAAGCAGCAGGTCTTCACAGCCTTTGTTTACAGTCAACTACCCCATTACTCACCAGACACTACTTTCCACACAGCTTACCAAGTGTGGGATTTGAACCAGCAACCTCTGAGCTCAGAGGCAAGGCTTTTATCACAAAGCCATCAAGTCCCACAATGCGTCTATTTTTTTGGGGGGGTTTATCGTTTGTTTCATGCTTCAAAGCAATAAATTCAGACCAGACAGAAACACAGAAAGCAGGATTCGAACCCTGAACCCCACCAACAGCAAAATACCAGTCTTAACCCACTGAACCATCAGGAAGGACCGGCTGTGATTGTTTAGAGCAGGTCTATCTTTTCTTTCAAACCATCAACACAAGAATATAATGCTAAAGACAGACATAAGAAGCAAACCCATAAAGTGACTAACAAGGACAACGCAGGATTCGAACCCTGATTCACACCATTAGCAAGGCACCAGCATTAACCCCCTGAACTATCAGGAAGGACAAGCTGGGAAGCTTGTTTAGAGCAGGTCTATCTTTCTATTTAACCCATCAAAACAAGAATATGAAGATGTAGGAATTAGGAATTTAACCTACCTCATGACTAGCAGACAGAAAGCCAGGTTTGAACCCTGACCACCAACATTAGCAAAGTACCAGCCTTAACCCACTAAGCCATCAGAAAAAAATAGGATAGGAAGCTTGATTAGAGCAGGTCTATCATTCTTTTCAAACCATCAACACAAGAATTTAACGGTAAAGAAAGATGTAGGAAGCGAATACAGATGTAAGCAGCACAAGTTGAACCCACATTGTAAATAACAGGAGGAAAGCAGGATTCGAACCATGATCCCCACCACCTGCAAGCTACCAACCTTAACCCATTGAACCATTGGTGAGGACAAGCTAGGAAGCTTATTTAGAGCAGGTCTATCTTTCTTTTTAACCCATTAAAAACAAAAATAGATTGCTAAAGAAAGATGTAGGAAGTGAATCCTGATCGTGACTGGCAGACAGAAAGCAGGATTCGAACCCTGAACCCCACCAAAAGCAAGAAACCTGATTTAACCCACTGGACCATCAGGGAAGACAGACCAGGAAGGTTGTTTAGAGCAGGTCTATTTACCTTTAAACCATCAACACAAAAATATATAGCTAAAGAAAGATTTAGGAAGCAGGAACATAGTCTACATTGCAACTAGCAGGCAGAAAGCAAGATTCAAACCCTGATTCTCACCAACAGCGAGGCACCAGCCTTAAACCACTGAGCCATGGAAGAGATCAGACTTGGAGGCATGTTTAGATGAGGCACAAGCCTTAAATCACTGAGCAACCACTGCTGAAAAGCATGTGTGCTTTTTGGAGGGTTCATACTTTGTTTCATGCCAGCGCAGTAAGAAAGAAGGCATGTAGGACTGGCTTTGAAACCGTATCACCAGCATAGACTATATTAAGGACCATGTTCAGGCACAAGCCTTAACCCACTGAGCTACCACAGAAGTGCCATTTTTTGGTGAAGTTATCTTTCATTAAATACCAGGAAATCAAGATATTAATCCAACACAGAAAGGATAGAATTGAAATGTTTTCAGAGGGGACAAGGTCCAGAAGTTTTATTTACCAACACAGCAACCAGCTCGACCAGGAATCCAACTCTCAAACTCATCCTTGTGGGGATACTGACATTAACTCTATCTATCTATCTATCTATCTATCTATCTATCTATCTATCTATCTATCTATCTATCTATCTATCTATCTATCTATCTATCTATCTATCTATCTATCTATCTATCTATGATGTGAGGTCCAGTTAACAGCTAAAACAGGTAGCAGTAATAACTACTTTTTACTTAAGTACATGTCAGAGCCAAGACTTCTTTACTTTCACTTAAGTAAAAAATTTTAATCAGTACTCCAACTTTTACCCGAGTATTTTGAAACATGAGTATCTGTACTTCTACTTGAGTAAAGGATGTGTGTACTTTTGCCACCTCTGATGCCAGCTAGGCCATGTGCTATAATGCGATAAGGCTTCTATTCTGAATCTCTCTTCGGTAACGGACCCAAAACTGTCAGACTATTTGGTCATATTGTGTCTAACTGTCTATTTGTTTCTAACTTGGTGTTAATTTATTGTTCATGGAACTGTTGGTAACAAGTGAGAATCTATCCTGTCCCGTTCTGCTCTCCGGACCTGCCTGATCCACTCTGATGCCCTAAAGGAGTTCTTATTAATTGGACACCACTCGCTGCTTTGAGTTGCCAAGTGATATACAAAGACCCAGGAGTCAGACAGTAAAGTTTCTCTCTCAAAGTTTATGCAGAAAGCCCAGAATATATAGCATAATGGAAACAAGACGGCAGTAGAGGGTTTGAAAACAACAAATCCGTGACATTTTACCAAATATAAATGCTATAATATAAATGCTATAACTAGTAAGACTAGCTAGGTGTGAAATGGAAGCAAATATGGTAGGAATGTGATTGTGACTTTTGTATAATTTTGTATATTTTACTTTTTTTTTACTTTATCCTTTTGTGGCTTTGAAACATGCCACTGGAATCCTATCCTTCCGACTAATACAGGTAACCAGTAAAATCTATGAGCTCTTGGGAGCCAACAATTGAACACAGCAAGAGTAAAATAAACAGCTGGGGGATGTATAAAAAAAGCTCAAAATGCTATCAGTGGGGAGTGAAGACATCAGGGAGCTCGAGTGAGGGAAGAAAGGAAACTCCTGTTGAGAAGTTGTCAAGATTCTCCAGCATGCAACAGTACAAACTGGATTCTGTGTGTCTCATTTGTACTGTATTCATTTGTTGCAACAAAAAGTTCCCTTGATCAGGATTGAGGGATGGTTAGAAACCTACACATATCCGACTAAAAAATGTAACGTAGTAACTAGCTAGCTAATTTGTTAGCTATCTAAACAACATCCACCATATACAGGTAAAATCTCCCCATGACCACCAGAGGGTGCTGTTAAATATTTCTGAACTTCTGGTTTTGTGGTTTGGTTGAGTTTTTGTGCTCACCTATATTCTATTTTCTCTAATTAATTTATCAATTTAAGTTCTGTGTTTCCTCAATATTGTTTGCAGGAATTTGATTGCCTGAGAAGTCGGAAGCAATTTGGATGTCGAAGCCTTGTTTGGTTTTTATTTCATAAAGCTGCACATGCATCGACATCTGTGGATTTGTTACACCTAAATCAAATTTCAAAGATTTACCACGACATGCTGGATTGACTTGAACCCACAACAGTCTCTGCAACTTGATATGTAAATCTTAGCCGTGCATGGAATTAAGTAAGGAATAAAACACTCGGTGCTGCTATCGTATTATAATCAACAATGTGCTGTGGTGATGTAGTGAAGCAGAGATAATGTTTCCAATCTGAAGCCAATTTATTCCCGAAAATCATATGTTTTTGTCCTGCTTTTGTCTAAAGTCAGGAGTTTTTTTCCATCATATATTTCTCTCTCAATGTTCTGCTTGCTGTTGAACTGTATGAAGGTGATAAGTAGACACACCAAACACGCTCGCCCATGATTGGTGGCTTGCTGCGTGTTTGACAAAGTTTTTATCCACTTAAATAAAAAGGAACGACTGATTTTACAGTGTAGTGGAGTAAAAATTTAGATATTTGACTTTGAAATGTAGTGAACTTGAAGTCTCCTCAAATTGAAAAGCACAGATACACGAAAATAAAAAAGGTACTTAAGTACACTTACGAATTACATTTACTTCGTTACTGTCCACCACTGTGCCATTTTTAACAGAAGTCCAACATCTTATCCACTGAGCCACCACTTCCCTATATGGATTAAAGTACTATATGGAACGCCTGACCTTTACAGCTATATGTGGTTCTTTCCCAAACTGTTACCACAAAGTTGGATTCACGCAATTGTATAGGATGTTTTCGGATGCATTAGCATCAAGTCTTTCCTTTAATTGAACAAGGAGTTGCAAACATGTTCCAGCATGATGGTGCTCCTGTGAACAAAGTCAGCATGGGTTGAAATGGAAGATCTTCTGCTATAGAGCTTTGACCTCAACCCTGTTGACCGCTTTTGGGATGAACTGGAATGCTGACTGCACCTCAGGCCTCCTCACCTACATCAGTGCAACTGTTTCCACTCCCGAATGTACAAAAGTTCTAGAAATACCTTTAAACCCATCAAACAGTTTCACCCACATGATGGTACACACTTATGACTTGAATTTGACATCCTGTTTTTCTGCTGGAAACTAATAGCAACCAGATGCTGTCATACATTCAAGTTTTATTACCAGCACACCTTTACAAATGATCAGCAAGCTCCATTATACTTCTTTCCACCGTACTTTATTGTGATTTGACTCCGATCATCATTTCCGACAGCTCATTCGAAGCAACATAGATCTCTTGGAAATGGAAGAAAAGGTGCCACGGAAGCTCGAAACAACTCCAGAGATGTTTCGATCGTTTCTTTTATTTTCAATTTGCATAAGTTATGCGCTTTTCACTAGCTTAAATGTCGCGGGAAAAAAAAAAAAAGAATCGAAATCTCCTCAGGGCCCAATGTGAGTATGAATCGGAAAGAGAGCAGAGACAGGCGAGCTGACTCAGTCAGAGATGTGTGCCTCTGGGAGCAATGAGGTGAGGAGCGGCCGTTTTCTTTGCCGAATATAAGCTCATGATTGTACGCCGCTGCTGAATCGCAGTTTGTCACCGAGCGCTAGTTCACCCACCCATCACCAGAGACAACAAATCCCGAGAAGCTGTATTGCATCGGCAGCGTTTCACCTGACAAATAGACTCCTGTGGAAGAATTCGTAGCAAAAGACATTTTTGCAAAAAAAAAAAAAAAAAAAACCTTTCTAGATATTCCTGCCAATTAACCCCACTGCGGAAGATATTTGCCTATCGCCCACCACAGCTTTGCTCACATAATGTCTCGAGGTGTCTCTTCGCTGCCCCCCCCCTGCACCCCCCTGCCCGTCTCAGGTGTGATTTGCAAGCTCGGTCGAGGCTAAACCGGGCCACGTTGCATGGATGTGCCTGATGGTCCTTTTGTGTTTTTATCTCTCTCCTCATAAAAGCACCCTTTTGTATTTGCGTACCTTTTCATTTCCGCTGGCTTCAGCAGCAGCACTGATTAAAAAAAAAAAGAAATGGGTGGAGGGGTGGCACATGGTCAGCTATCAGCTCCTGACCATGAACAAAAGAAGCTAGAAGCTAACAATTAAGCAGGGGAGGGTTGAGCTAATATCCCAACTGTCAGTTACTTTAGCTGTCCATCAGTCTTACTTACTACACATGCCTCTGCTTCTAATAACTGCGTGTTCAGGCTCCGATTCGCACTGGATCTCCGCAGTGGTGTCAAAATGGCGAACTTTGAACTGGATCTTCATCTTCGGAATGAGGGTGACGTCTGCAGGAGCCAAATCCGGTGAGTAGGGTGGGTACGGAAGTGAGATCGTGTGAATCGTTCTTCCACGATCGTCATGCACATGCTGCCGGATGGTTTCGAAGTTTTTCGCAGGGTTGGGCTCGTCGAAGGTCTTCCTGATCTCTCGTCGTGTTACTACACCTCGAACGACTCGTTGCAGCAACACCGTATGTCAAACGTAAGTCATGTCAAGCGTCTCTGTGGCAGATTTGCCCAGTTTTACGAAGAATTTCACGTTTGCTCTTTGTTCTAACTTCAGACGTGGTCAGAATAGTAGCACTAATACATTAGTATTTTTAATACAAAATTGTATGCATATGGTCTTTTGCTTTTATAGAAGACTTGATGTAGCTTAGGGTTCAACTGGTTCACATTTTGAGATGCTGTTCTGCGTACCAGAGTTAAAAATAATTTTTATAAGTTGCCATATTTGCCATATAATGGTGTTTTTTGTCCACCATTCTGTATAAAATGAATGTCGCTGCTGCTGTTGCAAGAGATCAGTAGACTAAAGGTTAGCTCAAACCAGCCGATTTGGTTCTAACAACCATGCTGTGTGTGAATGTTTAGTATCACTGGTATATTAAATAGAAATGCACATGTTGGTCCTTGATGATCTTTGGACAAAAAAATGAAAATAGTTGAATATTTACAGTGGAAAAAATTGAACTATATTTCAAAATGGTCTGCTATTTCAATTTCTGCAAGGGGCATTACTGTTTACAGGGTTTTATTTTCTCATATTGTTTACTACATTTATTTTTTTTGTCTCTTTCACAGGGCTACTTATTATTCCCCTTCGAGTTTGGCAGGTCTGAATTCGTAGTTATTTCGAAATCTCTTGCTTTCTGGTGGTTAGAATAAGGTGAACATTTTAATCGACTTTTTCCCGCAGTGTTTTTGAATATCCGCAGGCATGTCGCCGCAAAGGAAGCTTGGATTTAGACCATGAATTTAAGGGTTCTGCTGCCTCTCGGGATGTCGTGCATAAAGTGGACTGATTGGTGTGTTTGTCGTAATGCGACAGGAGGCACCCAATACCCAATAACACACTGATCTAGTCTAATAACAACCTCAAACAACCAAATACCATGCCCAACAAATAGCACAGAAGGACACTACACAAAGCTAAGTAATCCTAATACCATAGCAGGCATGGGGAAATAAACACATCTATGAAGCAGAATTCACATTTATTAGCAGGATACAGTTTTGTATTCAGTAACTTAAATCTTTTTCTTCTTGGAATTGTAGGGGAAATACTGAGCATTGAGCCAGTGACTGTAGACCTTATCTTTATCAGTACATCGTATCTTTATGCTCTACGGCCCACTTTACATCAGTTTTTCAGCCTAATGTTATTTATTGCATCTGTGGTGAGCGGTTGGAAAATGTAGGATGTTTAAAAATGCTGATGTCAAAGTGTCTTTGCCCTCTGTTAGATTGTGCATGTGTTATACATGTCCTAAGATGCAGTTTTTGTGGATTAGTTTGTCATTTCTTATTTATAGTATCTGCTTGACTGTTACTGTACCTGTGAGACTAATTACTGATTACTGCTGTTTCCCAACAACCAATCACTAGTCATCACTTATTATTAAAAATCAAATAACTGATCACCATTTCCAAACACAAATGTTTCTTAACATTACACTTTCTTTCAGCTTCTCCCATTAGGGGTCACCACAGCAGACCATCCACATGTTTTGATTTGGCACATGTTTTTACGCTGGATGCCCTTCCTAACGCAACCCTCCCCATTTATCCGGGCTTGGGACCGGCACTAAGGCTTGTGCAACCCTAATGGCTGGGGTTGGTTCCCTGCCCAGGGATCGAACCCGGGCCGCAGCAGTGAGAGCGCCGCATCCTAACCACTAGACCACCAGCGAACTAATGTTTCTTAACATTACTGAGCCTAATTGCTTTCCAAAATTCAATTGTGCAACACCATTATATCCTAAAAAACAGAGATCACCACTGTATCTCAACAGTCCTGATTCCCATTGTTTCCCAACAACCAATACCTCAACACCATTATTTCCGAAAAACAAGTATCACCACTGTTTCCCAATATCACTGCTCTGCCTTGTTTCTAACAACCAATTCCTGATCACCACTGTTTCTCCACAATCACTAATCACCAAGGTTTCCTCAACAACTAATACCTCATCCCTATTACTTCCTAAATAACAACAAAATTCTAATAACAACCAATTGCTGATCAGCACTGTCTCCCAATACCCGATCGCTGATCACCACTGTTTGTCCCACCCACACATATTTCTATTTTAAACTCTATTATAAGACCAAAACCTAACTAACCAAAACAGTGACATCACTTATTTTATGGCACATCATTTTTCTAAGCAAATGTTTGTCATTTACATTAACATCATTTTTAAAACTATGTCAACAATAATCGCAATGCATGCAAATCATATGCAAAAATATTTCTAGATAATATCCAAGAATATTCTTGTAACTTTCTGAGCATTCAAAAGCTTTTTTTTTTTTTTTTTTTAAGACTAGAAACAGATTTTGGATTAGACCCGGGAAGAAAAACTCATTGTCAGTCTGCACAAACAGTATGAGTCCTACTGCTGGTGCCAAAACAGTTTGCCTTCTCTACAGCTCTTTTTGTTCTTCTTATTTATTTGACATGGAGGCCTAACAGGGTATGAAATATTACCACCTACTGTACTGAGCCGGCATGCTTAAGTGAAGCTTCTTGACACTGTGGATGGGATTTTTTTTTATATGGAAAAAACAAAACAATACGTTCAAGGAAGTGGGCAACAATTCTTCTCATCCGTCTGTTTTTTACTTTTTCCTCACGTGTAGATGTTTTTGATTTTGATTTTCACAAATGTGGTGTTTACTTTAATGGGCCAGTTTTTTATTTCCATATTGGTGAAAGTGGGTGGTTTTTCCTCTTTTTTTGAGGCTTTTTTTCATTCTTTTGCAAATTTCAATGGGTAGTTTTTCCCACAGTTCTTTTTCACTGTTTTCCTGTAGGTGGAAGTGGGTTGTATTTACCCTCAAGTGGATTGGTTGTACTTTCATTTAGGGAATTTTACTCTTTTGTGGGTTTGAGTGGGTGTTTTTCACTCCCATGCATGTGCGGGAGTAGAAAAAAAAAAAATCACTCCTGCACCAACTGATACGCTGGCATAATGGATGTGATGTGTCACCATTTCTGCAGCTTGGGTTTCATAAAAAATTCAGAGTTCCCAAACTGGATTTATAAATTTGTTGGTAATTAGAAAACCCCTGACACAACATGGTAGACTCATGGGAGGATATTTACGGTGAAAAAAAGAGGTTTTCTGGTGAGGTGTGGTGCGATTTGTGGTGTATTATTGACTGCGAGGATTAGCCCCCCAGTTCCCCAGTGACTGACGGAGGCTGTTGGACTGTGAAAAGTTGCAGTCTTTACATGACGCCCGGCCTGTTTGATTCCATTTGCATTTATCTAATTGACAGGACCATCTCTTGTTCAAAACTCGACATAGGCTTCCTTTCTATCGGCTTCCCGCAGTTCCTAAATCTTTCATTTAATCGCCATTAAAACGAAAGAAAATTTCACTGCAGTTTGCTGTGCAGAGAGTCTTCCTGGAGCCATGTTAAACAGGCTACTTACCATCTTCTGCAATATTTATCTCTCAGTCCAGTCACTGTGAAGGCTTTCCAGCGGTTTTATTATTATTAAAACGACAAGTCTTAAAGTGTGCTCTCTCTCTCTCTCTCTTAAGCTTATTTTTGCCACTCGAACTTTGATTTATCTACATCCCGGCATCGGATTTTTCTGTTAAAAACAGCTTTCAAAGCAGAGGGAGAGAAAGAAAAACTCCCTTTTCGCCTGTTCCCCGCTTACCTTTCGAAAGATAAACTCAGCACTTCCTTGCACTATTATTTCTCCGACCTTCATCCCGGCTTATTTCATGATGATGTTTAAGCCTGTGAAGGGCGACCTTCGCTTCATATATCACTTGTTACACACTCATACCATCCCCGCAGGACCTCCGCAGAGAAGATAAAACGTCCTTTTATTCCATGCTATGAATTCAGCCAATTTTTGCACCAGTGTTCTGGCCATTATTCTAACTAAATGAGAAGCCGAGCATCCGAGGGAAAAAATGCAGTTCGGCAGTGACATCGCAGCTAGGCCGTTTTTGTGGAGCACAGTCTCCCCAGCATGCCATTCTGTAGCAAGTGACAAACCTCAAACCCAACAACGCTCCAACCAGACTCTACAGCAACAGGAAAAGTATAGGTGGTTCAATTAGCTTATTTTTCACAAGGACCCCCAATCAGTAACTGTTGTTCTGCTGTGAGAATCTGCAATCACATCGGCTGAAGGCTCAATCTGACAAACACACAACATTCCGATCATAGCATTTATCTTCCTCTTGTAAAACACAAACCCAACGCTAAAGGATTGCAGAATTTTTCATTTTCTGTCTGCTTCTCTTCTTTCTGCACACTCGGAGATGTGGATACCGATGGACTAATGTCACATGCTTGCAGGTAAGCTCGAGAAAAGCATTTGCTGTAGAACATTTAAACATCTATTAGGTACGAAAAAATTTGCTACACACACACACACACACACACACACACACCACACACACACACACACACACACACACACACTCACACACACAGCTGGGAAGCCTAGTCTTTTGTGATTTTTGAGATATGTGTATGCTCTATGTACGTATATGTTTATATGCAAAAGTAAAAAGCATAAACTGCACAACAACTGGACTATGAATGAGTGGAAGAAAGTTCTGGAACAAAGTTGACAGATGTGTTTAATTTTGACAATTTTGGTTTAACTTGACTTTTTTTGACAGAGAATACATACACACACACACACACACACACACATACACACACACACACACACACACACACACACACACACACACACACACACACACACACACACACACACACAAAAATAATATAATGTATATTATGGTGTCTGTGTATAATAGGAAAATGATTTGCTAATGCTAACAATTGTATATACATAAAAAAGTAAATTAATTCCCTTCTTTATTATTATGTTTAAATAAATAAAAAAATGCCCCAAAGAATATTTTAGATTACTTCTAACAGTTAAAACAAAGTATGTAAATATTGTTATATTTTGATTTATAAAAATCCTTATAGTTATTAATATAGCAAAATGCTATGAATTTTTTTTTTTATGCAAGGAAATAATCATTCAAAACCATTTTTAAGCATTTTATAATACAATTTAATGTTCCCAAAGGGAAGAAAAATCATTCATTCATGTACAAACGATTTTTTAACTCTGTAGATGACTTTTTTAAACACCATTATCACTTTATTAGGCATATGTTAAGAATGTGCACACTGAATTCCAATGGTCTATTAAAACGCAGAAGTGATGCATCATAGCCATGCTTTTGTGTGAATATCCATGGTGGCCAAAACAAGATAAACCTTTGAGAGGTCTGGATCTAAAGTGCCACACTGAGCTCTGTGATCAGTTAAGCCACAGCCTTTCCCCAGAGAACTCGCTAATCAAACAGCCCTCCATGTTCGATATGCCCTCACTTGCTGAACGCCATTGACCTTTTTTTTTTTCCCTCCTTTATTCTCTTAACTGATGTTGACTTCACCATTTTTATTGTGTGAACCCGAGGCAAAAGATTGAGCAAACCTTATTCAGTTCAGGAAAATTACAGCATGGGTCATGTTTTAGGAATGTCTCCTTGAATGAAACAATAAAACCTTCAAAACAGGCAGCACCATTTTTCAACTCGTTTTTCTCACCATCATTATGCAATTAAACTCGCTTTGGATTAGACGGCACACCTTTGAGTCAGCAATCTGTTTCATCCCCTTCTAAGTAAGTGAGAAGAGAAATCCATTTAGCATTGATCCTACCATGCAGGTCGTGCAGGTCGAACTGCTGGCCAATGGGCTCGTGAGCGACATGGACAACAAACTTACAGCACCGTGTGATCAAGTCAGAATGAACGCTCTGAGAGCTAACGCTTTCTAGAAACTTAACATTTTAATTGAAACATTCCGATGGCCTTTAGACTATCTTGCTGGTCATGTTCAGTTTTTCATATTATGGCCAAAATCTACAGTCTGACCATCACCCCATCTTTGGTTGCTATGAACGCTTAATGATGTCCTAATGGTACCAATTGGCATCCAGTAAATATCATCACGTGATCTTCAAGCTGCCAAAAGGTGCTTTGTTAGTCTTACAAATATATGCTACTATCAGAAAGCAATAAATTAACAATCAACAGGAAGTTTTATGTAGCATTTCTGTAGATATTCTGACTGGTCAGAAGGCGTTCATTTATTTCCTCAAAACAGTTAGAGGTCCCAGCAGGAATTTATATCAAAGGTTAAAATACATTTTCCTGTTTTATTGTGTAATTTATGATATTCATTGGACTTTGAATCCAAAGGTATTGAGTGCAAATCCCAGCTATGCCAAGATGCCTCTCCTGTGCCCTTGAGCAAGGCCCTTAACCCCATAGCTGCTCAGATGTATGATTGTGATAACTGTAAGGAAACAAACCTATGGTCAATAAACAAGCAATGGTCCGGCAACAAGCAAACAGTTTCTAGTTGGGCAAAACAGTTCAACACACACAGTTCAAAACACTCAAAGAAATACTAATACAGTGCAACCGCGATACTCACGGGGGTTACGTTCTATAACCCCTCGCGAGTAACAAAAAATCTCGAGGTTTTGACTCTTTCCTTTTGATGGTTCCTTTTTCAAAGGGAATTGTACATGTACTGTACTGTAAACTCAACAACAATTGTGAATTACGTCAAAAAAAATTTTTATTTACTACTTTAAATGAATAATGCAATAATAAAATTGTTTTTTTAAACATTTTTATGTCGTTTATTAGTACAAAAATTTTAACTGTTTTAAAATGTTACTCCGGACTTTCGAGGTCACTCGTTTTTTTTTCTTCAGATTTTGCAAGAGTTACTCTTAGTCCGGTTCCTAATGAAAACTCGCGGACTATCGAGATTGCGAGTGTCAAGGTCGCGAGTATTGAGTTTTCACTGTATTCGGTATAAACAGATCAGTAAGTCGATTGGACGTTGACAATGAACAAAACTTCACGACGAGTTTGTGATTGGCCACTTTTGTGATTGGTAATTGAGAACACATTTTGCTCAAACACTATCTTTTGGAAACGGTGTGCGTGAATGTTTGTGAGGTTTGGGAGTTGTAGTCAGCCATACGTGGTTGTTGGGGGTTCTGGAACTTTCACTGGTGGGCAGTCAGGGCCAGTAAAGCCTTCTCTGCTGGCCTAAACACTATCAGAAGCACTGACCTACATTTTCAACCTAAATTCTAATATTTGTTCTATGAAATTGTATGAATTTATTCCCAACAGGTTATTCTCTTCGTTTCGTAGTGTTTCTCTCGGCTGCACTGCTTCCAGTAACGTGTATGTGGATGTTCAATTTTTTGTCCAATCAGATTTCAGCCTTTATGTGCTGCCATGTCAATCTAATCTGCCCAGGGCCTTCAAAGTCTGTACTGCTGGACTTTTTTACCAGTGTCTCCTTAAGAATTAGCTCTGTTTCTTTACAAATCAGATTTCATATTTGCATCACAGGGACTGTTGCTTCCCATAATAGCATTTTTCCGTCCTCTGATTGGTTGGTCAGAGGGAAACTGTTATAGCCAATTTCGACTGGCAAAACACGTGTGTGGCTCTCTGCACACATTAATACATCTAACTTACACTTTGTTATACCTACGGAAAAAGAGAAATTGATTTGGTCTCGGACATACTTAAAAATACATTTTCAAGAAAAGCTAGACATCGTGAGGAGGTCGGCGAACCCCCAAAGCTAGCTAGCGTGTCTCAGCCCGGGAAAGGGTTTGTTCATCACTTCCAAGCCAGTAATTGCGAGCGGTACCACTGGATTACAGCCTCTGAGGATCGGTGCACATTATGAGTCTGCATCTCTGGTGAGTATAATGTATTTTATTTAAAATTGTTATGTTTCTCTCATGTTATTAGACAAATATTGGTTCTGAGCTGCTTCAGATGATGTACGTGGCACAGTTGCAGTGGTAGTGTAGAGGTTTGGAGTTGTCTTTACTGGGTTTCTTGGTTTTGTTAAAATGGCAATGTTTTAACTGTAATGCCACGCCTTGTTATATTGCATTTTTGTATTGTATTAATGGTTTCTATAATTGCCACGTGATAGTGGTGGTATTAAGAGGTGGATTAAGTCGAGTAAATCCCCACTGAAGGCCCAGGTACCAAATGCACGGCCCGCCACTGGGAACTGGGAATTTGAGATCTGACAGAGATCAAGTGCATTATTAAGCTTTAATAACTTTGAGAAAGAAAGGAAATACAACATTGGTAATGGTATGATCGTTTAAATAGCTTTTAAAAAAGCATTCTAATATTTGTTTCGTCAATAGTCCACATTAAATACTAAAATTGGATAGAGTTTACATTCTTGCAATACAAATAATTAGCATTTATAAATTGCCCTGATACAAGATTGTACAAGATCATCACACTAGTCGCACTAATTTGTTTTTTTTTCTATACCCATGGCACCCACAGTGTATAATCCTTACTTAGTAGATGCCATTTCAAATTTCAGTGTATCTGCAAATGCAAATACATAACAAGTCATACCAGACCAACCCCAAATGGTATTCCCGAGGTAAAGCAATATCTCAAAACACAAATGCATTGCTGGAAATAAAATGCAAATGTAGACCGAGGAAGCGAAGGCTGTTCCTTTGTTCATCTCGTTCTTATTTACAGCCGTTTTGAAAGATCCTTAATAACTGATTGCTATCAGGTAGCAGCATGGTCATTGCTTCCTCTTGCATATTTTTTTCGGCTGGAAACTTTTGCCAAATGTGTGTGGCCAACCTTGTTTTTGACCTTTTATTCAGGTATCAAACAGCTTCCCCTTCAAATAATTGGCTTGACTCGAATCTCTAACCTGCAGGTATCAAGGGAAAGAACTGCACAAAATGACAGAAAAATCTCATTTCAAAGATAATATATTACACAACCCAACACCCCCCCGAAACAGCCCTAATACAACCCTCATCACGTGGCCTTTTATAACAAACACCGTTAAAGGCTTAATGACATTTTAGAAATATTTACCAAAAGGACGATGAATTGGAAAAAGGTGTTCTCCAAGCAGAATTACAAGTGATGAGCCGCGCTTGTTAAGATGTAAAAGTCCCATTTGTTATACAATAAAGGGAATAAGAAATCGCTCGCCAAAAAAAGCTCCGGCTTAATTACATGTAATTAGACACGATAGAGAGTTGATACACAGGGCCAACCCCAGGGTAAAGAGAATACTAATTATAGAAAAGGCACTTCAGTGTGCCAATATTAACAACCTACAGTTTATATAAAATAGCACAGTGAGCATACCTATAACTGTGCATACAAAGGTTTCATTTTGTGTGGTGAAAGATGCAGTCAGTGGGTAAGAAACAAGCCATGATGCTCTACATGATGCAAACGTTATATGGTTTTTCCAAAATGAAGCATTTAGGCAGACAAACTTATTCAGAGCAACTTACAGCATGGGTCTTCAACCAGGGGTCCACGACCTCTAGGGGGTCCGCGGCAGTATGCAGGGGATTCGCTAATTATTGTTGAGTCACAAATAATTTTTGTTAAGAATATCAAAGATAAAAAAACACATCAAAGTTTTTCAAATATTTCAATAAAATATATTAAATAGATTTGAGATAATTAGAATTTGTAATTATTGTACAAAATATAATTATTACATTGAAGTTCTATTAAAATTTAAGCTAAAGTTAATGCAAGTGTATAATAGTCCACCTCATAGTAAAAAAAAAAAATATATATATATATAATGAAACTGCATATCTTTCAAAATAAACAACTTTTATTTTATAAAATATATATATATATTAAGACATTTTAGCATAGCATAGTTCTAATTGTTTTAACATTATGTAACTAGCATAATATGATTGGTTTTTATTAATATCAGTGGCTATGTTTGACACATTTTGTATCAAGTTTTCCCTGCCCCATGTCTATTTTGCTTAAGGGGTCTTTGACCTGAAAAATCTAGAAAACCCCTGACTTACAGTGATTTTAATTATACAGCTGGGCAAAAGTGTTAAGAGCGGATTGTTGGTGCTGGAATTTGATCCATGACCTTCCGATGAGAAGTCCGACATCATATGGACTGAGCTACGCTTTCATGGACACATGAGGTTTTTTTTTTTTACTTTACTTGCCGAACCTGCTGAAGATTTACAAGATACTAAGATACACAGCATTACACAAGGCACCATTATTTTGCCATGTACATACACTTAAGCATGATTTATTATCAATTCCCAAGCCCTATTGGCCTACTGATGTAATAGCCTGAAAATGAAATGCAATTTTGGAATGATTGTGACTTTACTATCTCTTCAAAGTATATGAGTTGGGCTCCTTTTAAAATCACTGGCAGTATCCAGACTTTTTCTTGGTCCACCAACATGCACTATTCTACAAGCTCTACAAAGGCGTGCACTCGTTCTAAAAAAATTTTCGAGCATGATATGAGCTGCAAGATGGTAGCATCAAGCCCAGGAATCCTCTCTGGTCATTTGAATGCTCTTTTATGCTCAGTGCCTTAAAGTGTTGTTGATGTACTGCTTGCTGGTTGAAAAGGGCTTGGATTTATGTAAGGGACTTGATTGCATCATCAAAGGTTGAAGTATCAAATATAGATATGTTCAGTCTCAGGATTTCAGCACCATTGTTGAGAAGAGGTGGAGAAGGTGAGGATAAAGATGGCAGGTTAACCCAGTGCAAGACTGGGATTCCTCTACTTTTTAATATATGTAGCCGCATTCTAAATGCACCATGTAATCAAATGCAATCAATGTATCAGCATTTTAAAGGTCATGATTTGGGTCTCCTCTACTTCATTTGTCAGCAGACTGTCCACTCACTCTAAAGAAACCAGAATCATTTAACACATGTTCAGACCTCAATGCAGTCTCCATGATCTTCTGTGAAGTTTATTTCTATAGCGCTTTTCACAATGGACATTGTCTCAGAGCAACTTTACAAAATGTGAGTGTGATGTAGGGTGCAAATGGTGTGTTGAATAGGGCAAGGTGCTCTCAAGACCTGTTCCTCAGCCTACTTTTTTTGCCAGTACTTTAAAATGGTCTTGATATTCCATTCCCAGCTTGTCCATAGCTTGATCACTAAGCCAATGGTAGGAATTATGGTGGGAAATGGAGGAAGCAAGAGGAAGATGTTTAGATGGGTAGCTTCTAGGATGCTTGCCAAACCTTGTCCTGACAACATGGGCAGTATACAGACTATCCATTCAATCTCTGACTAAAAATGAGCATGAAGACCAGACCCTAAAAATGAGCATGAAGACCAGACCGTCATACCCTTTTGTTCCATTTAGAAAAAGTTGGTTATATGACCATAATTTTGTGTACATGGTCAGTTGCGTGATGAAACCTATTTGAGCCTCCTAATTGGAGTAAAGCTTTCTGCTTCCAACAGTAACATTTTGGAAAAGAACCAAATAGGTAATGTGATGGACAGGTGTACACATTTTGATATTATTGTCTTTAGTTGTGTGCTTATGATTTTAATAAGTTCTAATATTTAAAGTTCTTTTTTTCAAGAAAGCAAATGTTGACCCATATTACATATTGGGCGAAAGAGTGAGGAAAAAAGAGAGAAAGGAAATGGAAATGACACAGTGGCAGCTGCTTTGTTCCAGAGAGATGCAAAATGCAAATGTTACCTACAGCAGCGCTGCTCTGAACCACAATGAACATCAATCTGCAGGCATGCACTTAATGTCTCTGCTGCTTATGTTGATGCAGTGTGTTTCCACCGGTATATAGGCACACAACGGGTTCGTGTTTGTGCGTTCGCACTTTGCGTTTGTTTTTAAAACATCGACTGTTTCTATCGCATGTAAAGGAAATCAAAGCATTGATGCCTCGACTTTATTACAAAAATGGACATGTACAAGTTCCTGTGAATTGAAATATATAATAAACACACATCATATGTGTTTTCTTCTCCCCAGTATTGTATGGATTTAATTCATTTTAATATATTTTACTGTACTATTTCACAAATCACTGACAGTGGAGACTCTTTTCAGAACCATTATACGCTCCGTACAGAAAAAGCTATGATATCAATTGTTAAATTATTATTACAAATTTTTTTTTTTTACATTTTATTACTAGTTTTGGATATTCCACACCATCGCTGTTATAGAAAATGAGTCAACACATTTAGATCAGAATAAATCATTCATTTCTGTGTTATAAAAGTTTTTTTTAAAGAAACTGGACTTTGTGAACATGACATAAGAAGGTACACACTAATTTTTTCAAAGTGTTCTACCAGAGGATATTCGGATAGTTGAACTTTCTAAAATGGTTCTTCTTAGAAACTTGAGTAATAAGCAAAACACTGTGCTGTAGGGTTCTATATAAAACCAAGATAATTAAAAGACATCCGATTGATAGTATAAATAATATAGAAGCTAAAGTAACTTTGGATCGGTGATATTTTGGACAGTATGTGATTGTTGAAGAGAAAATTTCCTCCATGTTGCTCTTGGTTCTTAAGGTCTTGGCTGTGTTTCACTTTAAAGAAACCATCAGTTAATCATATTAAACAGGAGATGTGAGGAGATAATTGCGACCGCTTTTGTGGCTGAAAAGGTTAATTACTGAGTAAATCAGTTAGTGCTTTTTTTTATAATTCATTTTCCCTCAGTGCTAAGAAAAAAAGTGGTCTGTTTGCAAGCGGAGTGGTGTTTACTCCTATTCGCATTTGCTAATTAAAAGACTGAACAGATGCAGATTCAAGCTAACATCATGGCCCTGGTCAGTAAATGGGTTTCGCGCCTCCTCAAAGTGAGTCGGCAGAGCTGGCACGATGAATACAGATGAGGCGTGCTACGGTTTAATTCTGGCATTTATCAGTGTCGCTACCTTCACTACAGCGACACCGAACTGGCATTGACATTGAACTTGCTTGTTAACACTTTTCACAGTTTTGTTCTACACTTCTGTAATTTCTGTAAGCTGTTGCTCTATATGGTACTTGTATATAAGCTGTATGGACAAAGTTTGTGGACAACTGACTATAAAATTTGTATTTGCTTTCTAAACATCCTAATTGCTGCTAATCTCCACTCTGTTGGAAAGATGTTCCAATAGGTTTTGAAGTGTATTTGTGGAAATTTGTGCTCATTCACCCATTAACACTTGAATAAAGTCAGGCACTGATGTAGGTGAGGTGAGGAGGCCTGGGGTGCAGCAAGTCATCCTAAAGATGTTCAATAGGGTTAAGATCAGAGCTCAAAAGAACAAATAATCTTATTGTGATTTATTCATTTTCTATTGCATGCGCATGAGCAAGGCATCGCAAAATCTCTGTAGGTCACATATGGGAAACAGAATTGAGTCGTCCACCTCATGAGTTCTCTGGTCCGAGTCGTTCGTTATTTTATCACGTGACTCCCTTATATGCTATGCAGTGTGTGAGTGCAACAAGTTGACTCACTAGCTTAGGACTTCAAGGTTCTTTTGTTCTCAACATACTCTGCGGCTTATTTATGTTCAAAATAAAAATCTTTGTAAAATTCAGTGGGTGCGGCTTATATTTGGGTGCGCTTAATAGTCCGGAAATTACGGTATGTCTGTTGTCGTATTACAGAGCGACTCACGGCGTAATTTCTCATCAGACACTCTGGCCTTCAAACGTGGCCACCACGGACTCCACTTCACACACTCTACAGCACTTTTAGTCACCATCAGACCGATTGAACACATCTGTTGGCGATCACATACTCACAGTGTAACAGTTCTCGGCTTTATTCAATGCAATGCGAAGTATACGCTCGGCAGTACATTTGTCTTCGTTGTTACGGAGTTTTGTCTTTCTGTTTTTGACCCGTTTTGATCCACGTCTTGATTTAGTCTATCCTGTTTGCTGATTGCCTGATCTTTGTCTTTTCTTGAACTCTGCTGAATGGGGTTTATTATTAAACTGTCCAAACCCGCATCTGTGCCTGTCATTCACTTTGACACATTTTTTAACATTTTTTAAAGACTTTTATTATATAAATCAGAATAATGATTATAACATACAATACAAATCTTCAAATGAACTGAATCCTGAAAATAAACTGTCACGGTAATTAGAAAGGGACAGGAACCACAATTCCCAGCAGCCTCTGCATGTCACATGCCATGTAACACACTCCTGTTTCTTGTTTCACCTTAATCAGCACCACAATTTCAAGTTTGGTTGTGTCTCATTGTAAAGCTTCTGCTGATGCCAAGCCTGGCTAGTGCTTTGCCTGTCTTGCAAGGTCTGCCATGGTCTTGCTAGTCTGTAAGGTTGGCTGTTCTACCAAAAACCATAGCACTTGCATCCAACACCTTCTACAATATCGAGAAGTTTGTCCTATTTCTTTAGTGCAAAAATTGTCTTTCTTTCTTGTGTTTTCATTTTCTCGTGAAAAACAAATGTTTGCTGACGTAATTGTATCGTGAGGAAAATCTCCCGCCTTGTAAATGTTTCTGGTGTAATAGCAGACCTGACAGCTTCCTTCTCAAGTGTCGGACACTTATGTGTAAGTTGTCAAGCACTGACAGACACAGATCTTTTTCAGTTTGAGTGAGACAATGATCAAAGTAAAAGCGAATGCGATCATCCATGATGCTGCAATGATGCTGCCTCTCGAACATTTGTATGGCGAATACACTGAAAAAGTCAAGAGCTGAACACAAGGAAAGAATGTTTATGTTAAGACCCCGAAAAAAATAATGAGATAATAACGTGATGTTGAGAAAACAACATTTGCTATGTGGAGATTATGAGAAAATGAAGTTGTGATCACGATAAAACAACGCGAGATCACAAAGTCGTAATCAATAGAAAACAAAAAGAAACAAATATTAGAATGCATGGCTTCCTAGGGCTTCCGTAGTAAAGAAGTAAAGAATCTTGCAAATAAATAAGTTTGGATATATACAGTACATTTCCCAGGACCTCAAGTGGAAGCTGAACATCAGCTCTATGATAAAAAAAAAAAAAAACACACCGGAGGTTGTACTCTCTGCAACAGTGGAGAGGTTCAGTCACTTCTACACCTCTATCACTAAGTCCTTACTTACCTCCTCCATCACCATCTGGTACTCTGCTGCCACTGCTATAGACAAAGGCAGATTGCAACGTCAACCACTCTACACTTCCAAGACCCTGGAAACTTTTTTGTGTTACTTTCTCTGCTCATGAGGCTGTGGTCCATCAAGAATAAAACCTCATGCCACAAAAAGAGCTCCTTTTCATCCGCAACTGACCTCATCAACAATACTGGTATCTTTATTATATATATATATATATATATATATAATTTATGGAAACAAAGGTCAGGATGGTGAGCAAACAGTACAAAGAGATTGATGCATTTACATGTACATTAATTCTACGTAACTCCCAGCAACATCAGGAAGCTAAGGTTAAATACAGTGATACAGTGCTGGAGCACAGAGGGTTAAGGGCCTTGCATAAGGGCCCAAGAATGACAGCTGGGTGATAGCGGGGCTTGAGCGCTAAACCTTTCGGGCTTAACCACTGAGCTACCACTTACCACCAAAGGGGCAAAACAAAGAAACAAAAACAGTAGCTAATCAGTTGAGAACAACAATGAGATTTCAGTACCTGGAAGCAAACAGGAAGTCAGAAAGTCAGTGGGACAACAGACAGCGGTGTTTAAACGAATCAAAGAAGTGGGGACAGCTGTGAATGAGGAAAATACAAGGACGAATGACAAGACAAATACGTTTTTTTTTCTTTCCCCACCTGCGGTTGCTATTGTGTTCCAGTGCCCCTTATTAGTTCCATTGCTTCCACCTGTGCCTCAGGCTCTTCCGGTTTCGCCACCCTGCCTGCTCTGGTTCCTGTTTCCTACCCCTGTTCTTGATCCCTGTTTTGTCTGATAACTGGTTTAGACATTGGATTGTTCTTTGCATTCTGATTTTGGTTCTTCCTACATTGCTCTGTCTGCCTGCTCTCGGTTTTAGGACTGTAATTTCGGACTCAATTTTTGCTATACTATTGGAGCTTTTTCAGTTTCCGAGCCAGTTTCAAAACTGTTTTCACCATTCCCCTGTTGTGTCTTGCATTTTGGTTCTTCTTCCAGTCTCATTTCCTGACAGAATAATCTGGCATCATGTTTCTGACAATTAGCCCCGGTGTATTTAAGTTGCCACTGTTTGTCTGTGTATGGTTTGGTCTTTGTTTTTTGCCCAGCCTGTTCTGTGTATGCTATTCATAATCCTGCGTTCCTCCTGATGTTCTTCCTGAGTGAATGTTTAGTTTTTCCTATTTTTTTTTTAATGTGTGTCTAAGCAATGTGTAAGTTTAGTTTATTTTCAGATTTTTTTTTTTCTGATTTCCTGAGTTTTGACTTCTGTTTTTTGAGGCTTAGCTTTTTGCCCCATTTCAGACTCAAAAAAAAAAAAATCCTAAGTCTGTCTCTGCAGTAGGGTCCACCCATTTTCCTGCAGCACAATGCTAAAGTTCAAGTTTTCCATGAAGTCAACTCTGGTTCTAACCTTCTGTGACAGGAGACAATGTTTAAATGACAATGAGAACAAACATGTACTTGTAATTCATACAGATGTGAATTACAGCAAAAGTAGAATATAGAAGTCTAATAAAGCTGCACACACACTCGATTATTGCAAATTATTGCCATGCAGAGGAAGGGGACATGTTTTCTTTCTGACATTGTTCATGACCTGTTAAATGAATGACATTGCGAAAACAGTGTGAAAGTCGAGCTGCATGTTTCTTGCTAATTACATGTCAAATGCATTGTGACAATGATTTTGAATTATTAATATTTAATTCATTTATAATTAAACATTAATATGAATTTTTGAAAAAAAAAAAATCATGACTAATTTATGCTTATAAAAGACATTTTTATCAATTTAAAGTGGTCCAGTGGCGGCTTACGTCTTCCACATTTCCAACAACGGTTTGACCTTTTAAACATACGACTTCTCTGTTAAACCGTCTTCAAGCGCTTCGATTACGTTTTTTTTTTTCTTCTTTTTCATATATTAATCCATGTCATCACTTCACTAATTAGACCGATCTCTGAAAACTCTTTCTCGATGAGCTGGCTTGAGCTATACACAGTAATCTGCATGAATGGCGCAAAAGAGGATCTGCTACAGAATCTGTGACGGTTCACGTTTTTTGAAAAAAAACGAGAATCTCAGATTAATTACGTTCATACTCTTCAATCAAATGATCCAGAACAGGACTGATTGGAATTATAAAATGCTCCACGCAGTTCGGAAAGGTTGCCACGAGGCATTTTTCCTTCCGTACGGCACACGACATGCGCATACAAAAATGCATGCATGCAGATAATGAAGCATGGCATTTTATTTTCATTTCTCTTTTAAACTCCTGTGCTTTTTTTATTTAAAATGCTGAGCTGGGTCAGCATCGAGACCATGGTTGACTAGGACCCTTGCTTAAATGGTTAACCTGGATTAAAAAAAATCTTTATGATCATTTCTCCTACCCATTTGCCAGAGATTGATTTTATGTCTAAATAATTAGAACTATTAGACAAACCGTCACGGACTCTATTATGAAGCAGGCCATTAAGTCCTTATAGCCTTATGGGAACCCCCCTAAGAAAACAATTAAAGGATGCATTATGGGATTTGGAATTCAAATATGGAATGCGATGTTCTTGAACTGTTTCTCACGGGCCAGCTTCTCAGACCTCTTTGCGTTCGATCACCTTTGTAATTAATCCACGCTTCTTTAAGGGCACCTTCGATCAGAGAGCACAAACGATGCACAGCAGCACTAATTGGAATTATAAAAGTCGCTGCCGAGCTCAGAAAGGTCGTCGTGAAGCATTCTCGCATCTGTAAGGATTTCGTTACACACACACACACACCAACACATGCAGATAATGAAGCATGTCTCAGTGAGGGTATTAGCGCAGGTTTTGTGGGGATCAGATTAACGCGTAACTGTAGTGCGGCCTGAGACGGGTGGAAACACACAAGCGTACAAAGACCCTATTAATAATCACACTCGCCTGTTTGCTACTTAATTGATCTGTTAAAGCGTCTATTGAACAAGCGGAGTGTAGTCACGTCACTCTTAAAATCTCTTGAATGCTGAATGACATCACAAGAACTGATTATTAATTATGGCTCTGACAAACATGAGCTCAATTCCAGAACCCAGGGTATTTCCTCATTCTTGAATCCATTTATCACTTGTTCCATGGATCCTTGAGAGAAAAAGCACTGCATTACAATACTTAATAAAAACTCGTAAGCATGGGGTTTGGTTTCTCCTGCTTCTGAACACCTACATAATCTATTCAACTCACTTCCACCTTCTTTAAAGACATGCCTCCAGACTTGTGATGCTTAAGGTAACAGAACACACAGTTCTAATGTTATAACGTAGTTATGGTGTGTTATCTTATGTTTATAGATGATTACACATGTGCTTGTGTAATATAATGATATGTACAGTATCACAGGTTAAAAACAATATAAAATGTACACATCTCCACCAGTACAGTGTAAAAAAGCGTTCATAATGCTCTTATAAGCAGATCTAATGCACATTTTTTTTTTTTTTTGAGCATTGAATTAAACATTTAGACCCAATTTGAGTTTGCCAATGACATGGCAAACTCTGTTCACACACAATGATTTCTGGAGGTGTTAATGAGCCCATGCAGTGGTTTTCATTACAGAATTATGACTGTTTGAACGCAGTGCCACATGAGGGCACGAAGATCACGCCCCTTCAATATAGATTTTTGCCCTTGTCCCTTGTACACAGAGATTTTTTCCAGATTCTTTGAAACCTTTAATAATATGTGCTGTAAATGATGATATATTCAACTTTTTAGAAATTTTATGTTGAACATTATTCTGAAATTGTTTCACAATGTGTAGACACAGTCTTATTTTTTCCTTAAAATGGTACATTTCCTCAGTTTAAACATTTGATGTTTTCTATGTTCTATTGTAAATAAAATATGGGTTTATGGGGTTTGTGAATCACTGCATTCTGTTTTTAGTTAAATTTTACACAGTGTCTTTCTTACAAACTTTTTTGGAGTTGGGGTTGTATTTAGGTTTCAAGTTTACCACACAGATTGAGTGATAGCTCATATGTTGGACTTTCGATTGGAAGGTCATGAGTTCACTTAGGGTGAGTAAATCTGGGAGCTGGTAAAAAAAAGAAAAAGAAAAATTGCATTTTATTATTCATTGAATGGTTTTAAACCTTTTCCTCGAATGGGACTTTCCCTCACTATCACTATCCCATTCCCTGTCTCAGAGAAATCAATCATAAAAGGTTAATTAAACAGCAGTTTAGCTTCAAGTCATATCAAACTTGTTTCCTGACCCAAGCAGCTACCTCGATAGCATGTTCAAGGCGCACAATTTTCACTGTTCCCCATTTAATTAGTTGCATAATTAAGCTAGCTGATGAGACCGACTCTGGCAAGGAGTTGATAGCACTCTTTGGCTTTGCACGTTTATTTTCCCATGCATCAGAAAAGAAAAGCAAAAAGGAGGAGAAGGGAAGAGTAAGAAACTGCAAGACTTCTTTTTCTTTTTTTTTGCAAGTTCTATTTTAATTTTTATAGACAGCACTGTATTATTATCATGCAGCAAATTATTCATGGGGAGCGGTAGCTCATTGGTTAAGGTGCTTGATTACTGATTGGAAGGTTGGGGTTCAAACCCCGGTATTGCTAAGCTGCCACTCTTGGGCCCTTGAGCAAGGCCCTCAACCTTCTGGTCCCCAGGGGTGCCGTTTTATGGCTGATCCTTTTTTTATAAAACCCTGCGATATCGACAAGCTCATACTGTGATGGATACACCGCACTGTCAGTTGTAAGTCTCATGTTCAAACTCTCCTGTTAGATATCAGTAGTTGAGAGAACCATTTCCTTATCAGCAGGCCGAGTCGTAGTTGGGCAGAGCTCTGTGAAAAGGGAAAAAAGAATAAATGTATAAATTATAAATGGTTATGTTGTGACTTTCAGCATATAGTTGGTAAGATTTGAGACTTGATGCATTAGTGATTTTTGTTAAAAAAGGTGGAATAAAACAATAAGCAGATTGTAGTGTGCCAATAAGATTTTTGAAGAAATGAATAAGAAATTGTATTATTATTGTTATTATTTATTTTACTATTTTTATTGCACTATAATGAATAACATTCTTGTTGATGGAGAAGTATAGAGAAGGACAGAAGGAATTGCATTGTGTATTTGTGGATTTAGAGAAGGCGTATGACAGAGTGCCAAGAGAGGAGTTGTGGTATTGTATGAGGAAGTCAGGTGTGTCAGAGAAGTATGTGAGGGTGGTGCAGGACATGTATGAGGACAGTGTGACGGCAGTGAAGTGTGCAGTAGGAACGACAGACTGGTTCAGGGTGAAGGTTGGACTGCATCAAAGATCGGCCCTGAGCCCTTTCCTGTTTGCAGTGGTGATGGACAGGTTGACGGATGAGGTCAGACAGGAGTCTCCCTGGACTATGATGTTTGCGGATGATATTGTGATTTGTTGTGAGAGTAGGGAGCAGGTTGAGAAGAGCCTGGAGAGGTGGAGATATGCGCTGGAGAGAAGGGGAATGAAACTCAGTAGGAGTAAGACAGAGTACGTGTGTGTGAATGAGAGGGAGGGCAGTGGAGTTGTGCGGTTGCAGGGAGAAGAGCTGGAGAAGGTGGAGGAATTCAGGTACCTGGGGTCAACAGTGCAAAGTAATGGAGAGTGTGTTAAAGAAGTGAAGAAAAGAGTGCAGGCAGGGTGGAGTGGGTGGAGAAGAGTGACAGGAGTGATTTGTGATAGTAGGGTATCTGCAAAAATGAAAGGGAAAGTATATAGGTCTGTGGTGAGACCTGCGATGTTGTATGGATTAGAGACAGTGGCATTGAGTAAAAGGCAGGAGGCAGAGCTGGAGGAAGCAGAGCTGAAGATGTTGAGGTTTTCGTTGGGAGTGACGAGGATGGATAAGATCAGAAATTAGTTTATTAGAGGGACAGCGCATGTAGGATGTTTTGGTGACAAGGTAAGGGAGGCGAGATTGAGATGGTTTGGACATGTGCAGAGGAGGGACATGAATTATATTGGTAGAAGAATGCTAAGGATGGAGCCACCAGGTAGGAGGAAAAGAGGAAGGCCAAGGAGGAGGTTCATGGATGTGGTGAGGGAAGACATGCAGGTAGTTGGTGTAAAAGAGGCAGATGTAGAGGACAGGGTGGTATGGAGACAGATGATCCGCTGTGGCGACCCCTAATGGGAGCAGCCGAAAGAAGAAGAAGAAGAAGAAGATAATGAATAACATTCTAATAATCTATTTAAAGATTTTAATGAATATAACATTTAAATCAGTAATTACTCATTAAATATTCTTTGTAATTAATTTTAATTATTGACTGGCATCTTCATTCAGTATCACAGTATTTTTAATATACCTGTGAAAAAAACCTCAACTCACCAGATTTACTGTCACGGTGTGAACGAAACAAAAGGCAGAAGCCGGAGTACAGCTCGCTCGGGTTCTAATGGCATGCGTGAGAGAGAAATACACACACGCGCACGCACACACACACACACACGCGCGCACATACACACACGGCAGTCCTTAGGTTGAGAGAGATAGTCCGAGTAGCGCATAGGGAGAAGTGTAGCTGACCCGAGATGCACAGAGAGGGAAAGCGCAGCCGGTACGGGATTCTGGAGTCCGGATGAAACGGATGGAAGAAGTCCTGTATGAAAACCGGAACGCCAAAACATGCAGTACGGGAAGTCCAACATAAACAGTACGTAGTGTCCAACACATTCAATAACGAACGGGGAGTGAATGTGAGTGAGGGGTTTATGTAGGAGTGGAGTGATGAGCTTCAGGTGTGCCTCGTTAAACCTGGAGCTTCAGAGAGAGTGGAGGCATGAGTGATGATGAGCTCCAGGTGTGCGTGGTTAAACCTGGAGCTCTATGGAGAGTGGAGGCATAGAGAGCCACCAAAGGGGGCGTGGCAGGTGGTTCCCTGACATTTACACTAAAATGAACATTTCCCCTAAACTATAATGGATGGTTTGGTAAATTTGTTAATGATTTTTCAAGGCTGATATGTTAAATCGGATTACACATTTGATGAAAAGAATGAAATTATTCTGTAAGTGTTAAAATCATATTAATATAAAATTAAATTTCCAAATATCATCATTTATTTTATATTTACTATTAAATATATTTCAAGATCGGCTAGAAATGGCAAAATACTGTTTTTCGAAAGCTGCATTTTAATAATTTATCTAAAATAATTCATTTGTGTAATTGGTTTTTGGCTCCTATTTTTTTTTCTATTTTACTCTGTTTCTTGTTGCTGTTTATTAATATTAGTAGATGACCTCAGAAACCAGTGTGCTAATGACCTCATTTTCTGCTTACTCAGCTTATCTCGCTGTTTATACAATGTATGGACAAAAGGATTGGAACAAACGTTTTCCGGGCCACATGTGGTTTATTTCCAAAATTCTACCACAAAGTTGGAGGCACACAATATTAAAGGATGCCTTAGCATGAGGTAGCATTAAATTTTCCCGTCACTTGAACTAGGAGACCAATGACAATGACCCTGTGCACAAATACAGCTCCATGAAGATATCCATTACATGAAATGGAAGATCTTGAGTGGTCTGTAATAGAGCTCTGACCTCTAACCTATTAAACACCTTTGCAATGAACTGGACCATTAACTGCCCTTCAGGCTTTCTCACCTCGCAGACATCAATACCTGACTTTACTAACACTCTCGTGGCAAAATATCGTGGGAAATATCATCCCATAGGTTGGAGGTTATTAAAAATAAAAGGGGGTTAAATGATAATTCTGATATACCAAAAACACATACCAACCTTATGGTCAGGTGTCAAAATCTTGTCCATATAAAGTATACAAACACACTCATTTAAGGACGGTCATATGGTGATAAGGTGTTCTACATTGAATTTTTACTTGGACTATAGTAATAATCAAAATCTTTAACACTAAGTGATGCTAATCTTCTGGTTAACTAGCCTGCATTGTGTTGTCTGTGCTAACTGTGACTATTTAATGCAAACCTATGCTAAGTAGAACTAGCCGCAACTGGCAAAAGCAGCAATCTGCAATCTTGCCTTTTTACTTTCTGCAAGCTGTTTGTCTCTTGTTTTTAACATCCGCTATGCTCTACCGTTTGCTGCATCTTTGTAATGATGTAATAAGAGGCAATATGCAAAAGTTTATACCAGGGTGCAAAAAACACAGGCAGACATTAAGGATTAAACAAAGATAGTGCTTAACCATATTTGCTGGAATTGGTCTGCAGCTGAAAACTTCAGAGTTGGGGAATAATTGTATAAATGAAATTCAAGGCTTGGAATAACCACCTCTGCTAGGATTTGAGATAATACAAATGCATTATGGCTAAACACAAAACAGGCGAACACAATAGGACAACAAACGAACCACAGAAGAGCAGCAGACGCAGGTCTAAAACAAAAGCAAACAGAGGCACACTGAAAACATGCCTTGATTACCATGTTGAAAGTTGCCCATGTTGCCAGGGTAAAAGCATTGCCAATCATTATGCCTAAAATTCTATTTTCATTTAAGTTAATAATAATGCAATGTATTATTTTTATTATTATATTTTATGGATTGGGGTAGTATTGCAACCTAACAGCTTAAGGGTCCCTGTGAAATGTTGGATATTTGATCAGAAGGTTGTGAGTTTAAATCCCACCACAACTAAGGTTTAAGCAAGGTTCTGAACCCTCAACTGCTCAGTTGTATGAATGAGATAACTGTAAGTCACTTTGTATAAGAACGTCTGCTAAATGCAATAAAAGTACCTGGTTCAATTTTAAGCTTAAGCTTCTGTCTGTGTGGGTTTTCATATGTTCTCTCAATACCATGTGAGTTTCCTCTGAGTTTCCCACGTTCTTTCTAACTCACAAAAACATACAATCAATTGGTCACCCTAAATTGTTTATGGACTGACCTTCCATTTCTGCTGTATTACCGCCTCCTGCCCAATGAATCCTCTGGATTCAGCATGACCTTGATCAGGAAAAATCATTCACCAAAATGAATGCATCAATTAATCTTCTTGAATTTCTCGAATGTTTGGTAAATGCTCGCCGACAGTGTTCATGATTTCTTTTTTTCTTTTCAGGTACATGTTTTGTTCACAAGTGATTCAGCCTTTCTAGAGGAATCAACAAGGTGAAAAAAATCAATCCTGGTCATCACTGAGAGCTTTGTTCTTGGTTCTTGGCAGTAAGATTGATGTGTGTGTGTGTGTGTGTGTGTGTGTGTGTGTGTGTGTGTGTGTGTGTGTGTGTGTGTGTGTGTGTGTGTGTTTGTGTGTGTGTGTGTGTGTGTATATGTTTGAAAGTTGTATATACGAACATTCAGCAGGTTCTTACCGAAGACTTTTCATTCGTGATGGAGCCATTTTCATTAAGTGAGTCCCTTTCAACCTAGATGTAAAGTCTGTGAGACCTTTATGAGTGGAAATCTTTCTTGGTAAAAAGAATTCACATCCCAATTAATAGAACCATGCTTTTATATTCGCTCTTGCTGTGTGTTCTAAGCGACCGGCTCCAGACTGCCATAAAAAAAAAAAACGTGTGTGTTTAACTCATTTTGTAAAGGGAAACGTGTTTGAATGTGGGTATCTATGGAAAATGGGGTTGGCACTTCATTTTAATCCTGGTATATATTTTCTATTAGATGCTGTGAGGGATTGAACTTCAGACGTGTCCAATTTGCGCGGCAGAGGTGCCGAGTGCGCCTCGGTGACAGTGTGTAGTACGTTAAACCGAACATCTGTCAGATGCAGACAGTGGACAGTGGCAGATCCAGATGAAAGATATGGCACATATCACACTCGCTGGCAGTGATGGATAGCAGATAAGATACCAGCAAAAAAAGCTCGAGGACTGGAAACAGGAATCGGGTAAAACTAGTGTAACAGAGCAGAAATACATGGCTGCTGTGATACAAACTGACAGCACAGGATACCTTATGTAACAACCACATACACATAATCTACACTGCAGCCGAGCATTTTGTTGTGTGACCTTTCTGTAAAACGCTGCGTCTGGTGATGGAAATTGATGTTATTTACTTTAACTCATGCTGTAATATGACAGAAAAAAAATGCATTATCGTAGAACCTGCCATAGTTCCAACAGCTCCAACTCCCCCTGACCCTGGTGTCAAAAAGTATTACAGGAGAGTTTTAATGGAGACTCGAGCATTTCAGTGAGATGTCCAGACCCTAGGGTTAGTCGCTGCCCACTCGGCATTGATATCGGCAGCTCCTTTTCCAAAAGGTTTTTTTTGCAACTTAGAGTTGATAAAATCTATTCAAGGCCATTCCGGCATCACTTCTTTTACACAAACATTTTAAAAGCATTTACGCCGTTAGATGAAACAAGTCAGATGGTTTAGCTCTGCTTTAGGAAGCAACCGACAGAGAAATTTGCTTAGAAAAAAATTACTGCTTTTATTACAGCCCCTTTATTTTCTAATTACATACAGAACAGAAATGCATCTGTGTCCTTTGGATGGCAGATTTGCAAAGTTAGTGCGTGCTATATAAATAAAAGCAGTGATTGATTTTTTAAAAAAATGAAGGGAAATGGTGGGTTTAAACTACAGCTGGGTTGGAGTTCTGCCAATCCAGTATATTTTTTAATATATTTTTTACCAATCCAGAAAATGTTTAGAATTTTCAATTTGCTTTATTGATAACTTTTTGCACACTCTGTGCATTTTCTCACTCATGAGCCTCTGCAATCTTGAGGAGTTTCCAGAGGTGCTGAGTGCTTGTTGGCTGCTTTTCCTTCACTCTCCAATCCAACTCATTCCAAACCATTGCAACTAGATTAAGATCAGTTGATTGTGGAGGCCAATTCATCTGATCTGGCTCTCCATTACTCTTTTGCTTCAACAAATAGCTCTAACATAACCTAGAGGTGTGTTTGGGGTCATTGTCCTGTTGGAAAACAAATTATGTTCCCAATGAGCGCAAATCAGATGATATGACATGTCTCTGCAAATGCCATGTTGGTTAAGTGCCCGTAATTTTATCAACAAAGAACCAGCAAAGCATCCCCCATACCGACACACCTCCTCCACCATGCTTCAAAGTGGGATACACACATTCACGCGGTAGTTACGTTGCCAAACCCGACCGTGATAAACGGATTTCCGCGATAAATGAACGCCATAAATTAAGCCATAAATTATCCTCTCACACTCTTTAAACACACACAGAAAACATTTGCAAGAATATAGCGAGTTTTGTAGAAATATCACATTTATAGTGAGTACTGTAGTACAGTACTGTACTGGAGCGTAGTTTCTCTTTCTTTATTCGTTGAAGTATCCTATGATGTCAAAAAAGGGTCTGAGTTAAAGATACACATCACTGCATTCTTTATTTTCATTGGCTTAATCTGCTGACATATGTTTTTAACTCCGCCCTTTTTTGACGTCAGAGGATACTACAACTAACAAATAGGCGGAAACCTACGGTTTCTTGTAATGCTACTCTTTTTTATGATAAACTGAAATCGAACCATTCGCAAAACAAAATAGTTATGTGCCACATTGAAAATGGCAATAAAGTGGGACCACAAGATTGGAACCGTAATAAATCGATCGATGACTGTAATGGTTTCTTTGCTGCAATTTGACAAGGAAACTCTGATTCATGCAGAGTGGATGTTGAAATACTGTATGTCTGTCACATGAACTATGAGAAGGATTTATGTAAATATTCAGTATCTGGGGCATATGATATGACTATGAATGAAATGAAAACAACATTAAATGGCGGACGCATAGACTTTCAGGGTGGACGGAGCAAACCCTTGGGCGAACTGTCCCTTGAGGAATTCCAGCACTGAACCAACCTGGCTGTGAACTGGATCCAAATGTTAATGCGCCCACCACACATTGAACAGGCGCCATCTTGCGGCATACAACTTCCTCGTCGTATTTTTGCTCCAACACATAAGGATGGAGCCGCCATTCCCCCGGGTCTCAAACCCCTGTCTTGACAGGGTGTCTGCTACTTTGTTCAAGCGGACTGGGATGTATGCTGCTATAAAGGAGAGGAGCTTCTCTTCGGCCCACAGGAGAATCTGACGTGCCAGCCTGTATAGGGGGCGTGAGCGCAGACCCCCCTGATGGTTGATCTACAAGACCACCAGGGTATTGTCTGAACGGATCAACACGTGGTGATCTCCAAGGTATGGGAGGAAACGCTTCAATGCTAGAAGCACAGCCAGCATCTCTAGGCAATTGATGTGCCATAGTAAATTTTTATTTAATTTTCTTTTTTTTTACCAGCAACTCCACCACTGTGTAAAACTCAAAATGTAATTAATATTTAATACTTTGCTTTTATTGAAATTACATCTCTTTTGTAGTTTTATACCCCGCTGCTTCTTTAATAAATGACTTCTGCACTTCTGCAGACCAGGATTGTCACCCTTTTATTGTTCTCCCAGTTTAGATCTTGTAGATATGTATCCTATTCTGTTTTTAGGCCATAATACAAAAAATAAATCTACTCTGGGAAAGCATGAATAGCAAAAGGTTCTTTTTTTTTATAGTAGTTAATTAGATGTGACATAGGTCAACATCTCTTAGGGGATTTAAAGCACGATGCAGGATGTACCTTCTTTCAGAGTGCCTGCTGCAACGCCTTGATGAACAGTACATTTTTCAATATTCTGGAAAATTGAAAATGGTTAGTGAAATAGAGAGGCAAGTGAAAATGAATAGAGAGATTGAATGAAAGACGAAAGAGTTCCCAGCCAGAGGTGATGAAAGCACTGATTCATTTTTGTGGGCGTGTGAGGTCAACTTTGATGCTCCTGATCAGCCTATGCTTTGTTTTTTACTATATATTGGAATACATTAAACAACTGTAAAGTATATATACAGTGACATACTACAATATCATATTGTCATATTATCATAGCCATATGTGGTTCTTCCACAAACTGTTACTACAAAGTAAAAGACGAACAATTGTATAGGATGTCTTTGAATATGCTAGCATTACATTTTCCCTTCACTTGAAGAAGGAGAGCCAAACCTGTTCCAGCTTAACAATGCACCCGTGCACAAAGTCAGCTTTATGGAGATATGCTTTACATGAATTCGAGTGGAAGATCTTAAGTGGCCTGCTATAAAGCTCAGACCTCAACCCTATTTAAGACTTTTGAGATGAATTAAAACACTGAGTGCACTCCAGGTCTCCTCACTCTACATCCCAGAAGAATGGAGACAGCAAAAGAGAACAAAATGTGGTATATTCTGAAAGCATGCGTCTATAATCTTTTGTCCACATAGTTTAGTACAAAAATACAGCCAGTTTATGGATTCGGCTGATGCTTTGTTATATGCAAATTAAAATTGATGCACGATACACTCGCAATAAACATAAAGGGTCTTACTCAAAGTCCCAACCATGACAGTTTAACACTACTGCTATATAAACTCATGACCTTCTGATCTACTATTCAATCATTAACCACTAAGCCAGCTTGCATTGATTTAATAAAATCTGCACATTAACTCAATGGTGTATGTGGTTGAATCAGTCAGTTAGTGTTGCCAGTGGTGGCTTACTGGTTTATTTTAGAACCCTGCATGCTTCTAGTTCTACAGTAGCTCAGTGGTTAAGGCTTTGGGTTACTGATTGGAATATCAAGGGTTCAATCCCCAGTATTGACAAGCTGCCACTGTTGTGCCCTTGCACCAGACACTTCATAGCTATGATACATAGGAATAGAAATCATAGCTGACCCCAGTTACCTAAACTTGTTTGGATATGTGAAGAATGATTTTTACTGTGCTGGAATGAACATGTGACAAGTAACATCGAATACAACCGTGGCTCTGTGTTAGGAAGATTTTCCCCTCAGGTCCTTATGCTCTCTCTTTGCCACACTGTAGAGGCGCCTCGGAACAATGAAAGAACAACCCACACGAATCAAATCACGTCTGGTTTATTCAAGATCACTGTTCAAAGAATATGTATCAGAGCAGAGTATTTATACACACACAACTTTTGCAACAAAGGCGCCACATAGGCGGGGTTATTGCGCGATGGGAGGGAGTCAACGTCCCTTCTCGCGAGATGAGCATCTGACTAGACAGTAAAACACAGAAAGTGAAAACAGATGTTCGTTGTAGAGAAAAACAGAACATAATCTTCTCCTAAGTGCTTTTCGTGCTGTACACAGGCTCAGCATTAATCAACATTGTTATCTTAAAGCCAGCTAAGACATAGGTATGTATAAGGAGGAACAGAATATGCACGTAGAAAAACAGGAACATGTTCGGTGACCTTCAACTACTCCTGCAAAATCAAGCTGTGGAGTAACATTTTAGCAACATAAATCTTGGTACAATTAGTTCATTCTCAGGACACATGCAAGCACATATAAAATACATTCTCACAATCCCCTCTTTTATACTTAATAATAAATGATTTAAGTATAATCAGGTTCCAGAACGTGTTGTCATGTGGATGTGCTTGGACGGGTAACCCTGTCCCAAGCATGGACAGTAGTATTAGTAGGGCGGCCATACTGGTCACTGGCCGTGTCTTTGTCCAGCAGAGGTTGTTGTTCCCCACCTAGCTTCTTCTGACACGTCCAGCAGTGTGGTTTTTGTCCTGCAAGCCTGCACCAGATTGTCTGTGGTATGACGTTGGTGTCCAGAGCGAGATTTACCCTCAGTCTGTGGAGAAACAAGGTCTAGATGGTCTCTAATGGTTACTAGGGCATACAAAAGAACATAGTCAAATACAAATGGTTACAACTTCATTTTAATTGGGAGCGTGCTTCACTCGTCCGGCGTGGATCCACTGTGGAAAAAGATCAGTTAGCACAGCCGTGCGTGTTACAGCAATTACGTCTGCAGGGGCACTGTAGGGGGTTTCACCCAGAGGTGTCCCCATTTTGTCCAATTTCTTTACCAAAACCCGATCCCCTACCTTAAAGGGATGAGTGTTTTCTGTCGGAATTTGTGGTTTTTTCTCACTTACCCGTGTCCAATATTCATCCAATGTTTGTAGCAACCCTGCAGCGTATTCGCTGAGATGCACATCTAGATCCCCTGTACCCAAAGCCTGTTTTCCTCGATGCCATGGAAGGGGAAAAGGTCGTCCCAACACTAATTCATACGGTGACAAATGATCGAGAGCCACTTGAGTTGTCATGCGCATATCTGCTAAAACCAGCGGAAGGGCATGAAGCCAATTCTTCGAGCCTGATGCGTGCATGGCTTTTCGAATTTTGTCCTTGATTGTGCGGTTGGCTCGTTCTACAATACCTGATGATTGCGGGTGGTATGGAATATGGAAATGCCAATTGATTTTTAACTCTTGACACAAAAGCTGGGTGACCTTGGAGGTAAATGGGGTTCCTTTATCAGAATCAATTCCTACAGGGATACCATATCTTGGAATTATTTCCGTAGTTAACTTCTGAACCACTATTCTAGCGTTCTCTTTGCTGCAGGGGAAAGCTTCGACCCACCGGGAAAATTTATCCACCATTACCAGAAGGTATCTGAAAGGGCCTTGTCTGGGCATGTGTGTGAAATCAATCTGCCATTCCTGAAACGGTGTTTCAGGGGTGGGAAGATGTTGATGTATGGCACCTGGTTTGGAGATGTTGTTTTGCGTGCATGTTAAGCATCTGTTTAGTATGTTGTTTACGTCTGTGTATAAGTGATCTATACAGAAATTTTCAGTTAGGTCATGTAATACCCCTCTTCGTCCGCGATGAGTGGGACCATGAAATTCGCGGACGAGAAAAGGCGTACAATGACGTGGAAGGCAAAGACGACCTCGACCATCGACAAAAATTGTGGAACCGGTACAACCCTGATTTGCCCAGAAGGCTCGATCAGCATCAGTAGCTGGGGCCTGTAGGGAAGGTAAATCCATGTCAGGTAAAACAGCACTGATCATGGCATTAACAGACACCATTGCTGGAGATAAGTCTGGCGGCAGCGGACGTGAGGCTGCAGCTTGTTTGGCCATGCGATCGGCAAGGCTGTTACCTCTGACCTCGTCCGTGTCACCAGAACAGTGAGCCCTGGTTTTAACAATAGCCAAGGAACGTGGCAGGTGACAGGCAGTTATTAGATCCTGTACCAGTGATGCATGGGAAATGGGCTTACCATCGGCGGCAGTGAAGCCACGAGATTGCCAAATCCTACCGAAATCATGAGCAACCACAAAAGCATAGCGTGAGTCTGTGTAGATAGTGACATCAGTGTCAGCAGACAGGACACAGGCGCGTGTAAGGGCGTATAGCTCAGCAGCCTGCGCAGAAGAAAAGGGAAGAGAGAAAGATTTCAGAACAGTGTTAGGCAATTGGCAGACAGAGTAACCACATCGATATACACCATCACTAGGTTTGGAACAGGAACCATCAACAAACAAGGCTTGTCCTGTCTGTAGGGGAACAGAGGAGAGATCTGGTCTGATACTGGTGTCATTAACAGTGGCAGTCAGACAATCGTGGTCAGGTTGCCCTGCGCAGTCATCCTGTGAATTCAATAAACGTTGTAAGGCATGAGCTACAGTGTCATGAGAAGAGGTAGGGCGAATGGACAGGTTTTCAGTAGCTAATAGAACAGTTTCATACCCTGAACGACGCTGTGAAGACATATGTTGTGTATTGAGATTACGTAATATCTGTGTTACCTGATGTGAGGTGTGCAGAATCAGGGGATGGGACAAAACGATCTTCTCAGCATCAGTTACCATCAGCACACAGGAGGCAACGGCACGAAGACAGGCAGGCAATCCCTGAGCCACAGAGTCTAGAGATTTGGAAAGAAACGCACAAGGTTGCATGCCTCCCCCATGCTCCTGAGCCAGAACCCCGGACGCTGTTCCTGGTTGAGTTGCCACATACAGGTGAAATGGGAGGCTATAATTCGGCAGTCCCAGCGTCGGAGCCGTGCACAGGGCACGTTTCAGGGCCCCGAAAGCAGTCAGCATTTCTGGAGTCCATGTCAACGGTGTAGTAGAAGGATCAGAATGTCTCACAGCAGTTCGCAGACACTTATCATACAGAGAGCAGTCTGGAATCCACTGACGGCAGTAGTTAATGAGGCCTAGGAAAGCCTGTAGTGCCTGTTTAGTCTCAGGCTGTGTAGTGTCCATGATGACTTTAATTCGCTCAACAGTCAATTTTCTTGAGCCCTGTGACAGTTCATAACCCAAATATCTGACATTGTTCTGACAGAACTGTAGTTTTGTCTTGGAAACTTTGAAACCCTTTGTAGCAAGGTGCTTCAGAAGAGCTATGGTGGCAGCCTGACAGGTGTCATAGTCAGTGGCGGTTACCAGGAGATCGTCAGCGTATTGTAGTACAACAGAATCAGGTGGTAGACAGAGGCTTGACAAGTCGTTCTTGACCGTAGTCGCGAAGACCGCAGGAGAATCGATGTATCCCTGTGGCAACCTGGTCCATGTGTACTGCCGCCCCCTGTGCGTGAAGGCAAAGAGTGGCTGAGTCTCTTTTCCTACGGGAACACTAAAGAAAGCAGAACAAAGGTCAATCACAGAGAACACAGTGTGTGTGCATGGTATTGAAGCTATGATGGAAGAAACATCAGGGACTATTGGTGCAACTGGAATGATTAACTCATTGATTTTTCGCAAATCCTGTGTGAATCTCCAAGAACCGTCTGGTTTTGGCACTGGATTAACCGGTGTGTTGTAAGGACTGACGCACGGGGTGACCACTCCCTGTTGTAAAAAAGAATTCAAAATAGAGTCAATGCCAGTAGTTTTTTCAGGAGATAAAGGATACTGTTTAATAAACACAGGTGTCAAATGTTTTACCCTGGCCTCTTATGGAGGACATTAGACAAGACCCACCTCATACTTGTGCTCAGCCCACAGAGAGGAGTCAACAGATAACAAAGCGGGAGGAAGGGCACTAGTAGTGCTCGCAGCTGCAAGGTTATGGGGAAGAATCGACTGGGAGAGAGCATATATTTCAGGTGCACATTGTTCTGCAGTTTGAACGGTCATGTTAGAGCCATTAAAAACAATAGAAAGCCCCAGGAGACCCATCAAATCTCGGCCTAAAAGGTTAAAAGGACAGTCAGGCATATACACGAAAGAATGTGTGAAAGACAGAGAAGGATCAGAAGGACAGGAAACAGCTAAAGGTGTGGTGAAAGAGGAAGTGAAAGGGACCCCATCAATTCCCACAGAGTTAGCTGACCGTGTTGATAAAGGCCCTTCATAGTTCCTCCCCACAGAGGACAATGTGGCTCCTGTGTCTAACAGAAAAGGATATGAGATTTCTGCTACTGTTAAAGTTACCACAGGTAGTTCTCCATTGTTCGGGGAGGTGAAGGAGAGATGCAACATAGAAATGGCCGGGGTCTCATGACTCTGTAGGCAGCCCTATTGTGGTCCAGGCTGCATGGGCTGATCAGCTAGAGGGGGCAACTGCACTCCCCTGTTCTGCTCATCCCACTGCTTCTTTCTACACTTCCTTCTCCAATGTCCTTCCTTTCCACAATAATGACACTTTCCTGGCTTACGATCATTCATCCCTCTCCCTCTGCCTCTTCCTCCCCCACCTCTGGGGGGGTAGGCCTCTGCAACTGACAAACATGCTTGGTTCTTCTTAACGTCCAATAAACCATCCCCTTCTAAAGTTCTAACCTTTTCCCCAGCAGCCCGGACAGTCAAGTTGTTTCTATCACTCCAATGATGTTTCAGAGCGTCCTGTATTTCAGGGCGACAGTTGGATAAAAAGGTAGACAGAAATAGAGGATTAGGCTGGCTTTGTGGCAGATCCAGACCACCCAAATGTTGCCACACCTGGCTGAATCTGTTAAAGAAGCCAGATGCTGGTTCGTTTTTTTCTTGCTTACAGTTAGTGACCTGAGATAAATCGCGATTTGCTTGTTTAATAGACAACAAGTATTTAGTTAGTTGGTCTTTCAACATGGTCAGGGCTCTTGGGTCCTCTTTCCAGAGCAAGGTTGACTTTACTTTAGTTGATTTTTTCTTTGCGCCTGTCTTGTTACCTCAGTAACAACTTCATTTTCATGACTCAACACAGGGACATGTTGAACCAGCATCTCCTCATTATAGCTATCTCCTAATTTACTCTGCAAGATAAACCTATAATCTGCACCAGTCAACTGGCAATTTCGTGAGCTTTTGATCAACATATCAACAAAAGGCAGAGGCTTATCTGGTGATGGCAAAAGGCCAATAATGTCCTTCAAGGCTGAAGGTGAGGGCGGAGTAACCTGTACTCCCGAAGGTTTAGCTACCCACACACATGCTGCATTCCATGGTGGGGGATCAGGGAGTGTCCCAGCATCGGGACCAACATCATCGGGATCACTGTCATCATCTGAACTCTCAGAACTGGAACTAGAGCTAGAGCTAGAGTCCCCCGAATTTCTTGCCCTACGGTTCTTTTTTAGTCCCCCCTTTTTTTTTATTTTTCTTAGCTGAGATTTTTAGTGCGGCTAGTGATGGATATAACTTAGGCACTGATAATGAAGGTGGTGGAAGGGCGGAGGCACCAAGCAATGGTAATTTTTTCGCATCCCCAGAGTAAGGTGGTGGGTTAGTAGGGGAAACAGGAAGAGAAGTTGGGGACACGCAACACTTATTTTTAGGAGGTTTTGGGATAGCTTTAAGAACCCTGTTTGGGGTATATATTTTTTTAGATTCGTCCCATATCTTTTTCATGTCATACCACCGTCCATAGGACTCTTCCATATAAGAGTTTTCCCATTGAGGCTCACCAATACCTTCATAAATCATGCGATAAGCGGAGGCTAAATAACCAGGATCAAATGTACCTTCACGAGGGTACGGTGGAATCTGAGGAGTTGCCTCAGTCCATCCAGCTAAATTGTCAAGATAAGGAGTAACATAGTATGTTAAACCACAACGTTGCATCCAAAACGAAGGCGTTTCTCCGGACTCAGGCTTAGGGTAAGAGTTTCCCATCTTAAAATTACTCTATAATCAGTGGGCAAGCGGAGAGCACAAGAACCAAATGTTTTATGTCAGCGCGCTTCTGCTCAGTCCCTAATGACTGAGGTTTCCCTTCCCAAGGGGGCTATACAAGAATCTCCAATTCTTATAACTGCTCAACACTACGAACGCGTTAAGGTTTACCTTCCCCCTTGGGAGATAACCTAGTTCAGATACTATCAACCAGGTAGTCAACCAAACATGTCTTACCTGATCGAGAGTATCACGTCGGGGTCACCAGATTGTTAGGAAGATTTTCCCCTCAGGTCCTTATGCTCTCTCTTTGCCACACTGTAGAGGCGCCTCGGAACAATGAAAGAACAACCCACACGAATCAAATCACATCTGGTTTATTCAAGATCACTGTTCAAAGAATATGTATCAGAGCAGAGTATTTATACACACACAACTTTTGCAACAAAGGCGCCACATAGGCGGGGTTATTGCGCGATGGGAGGGAGTCAACGTCCCTTCTCGCGAGATGAGCATCTGACTAGACAGTAAAACACAGAAAGTGAAAACAGATGTTCGTTGTAGAGAAAAACAGAACATAATCTTCTCCTAAGTGCTTTTCGTGCTGTACACAGGCTCAGCATTAATCAACATTGTTATCTTAAAGCCAGCTAAGACATAGGTATGTATAAGGAGGAACAGAATATGCACGTAGAAAAACAGGAACATGTTCGGTGACCTTCAACTACTCCTGCAAAATCAAGCTGTGGAGTAACATTTTAGCAACATAAATCTTGGTACAATTAGTTCATTCTCAGGACACATGCAAGCACATATAAAATACATTCTCACACTCTGGATTGATTTCAACTACTGTGCAGGGACAGAACGATGGAGAGCGGTAAGAGAAAGGGAGGAGGACTGGCAGTTTTGTGAATAATAGATGGTGGTCACATCACTTTTGAAGAACAGAGCTGCTGTAAGGACATTGAGCTGTTAGCTGCTAGCATGAGGCCGTACTATCTGCCCAGGGAATTCTTGCATGTTATCGCAATTGCTGCGTATATTCCCACTCTGCTGACCGTGAATCGGCATTCAATGTCCTGCATTCTGTTGTAACAGACAGTTAATACAGAGCCCAAATGCCCTTCGCATTATCTCTGTAGATTTCAATCATGCCCCTCCATCCTCCACTCGCCGTCATTCACCGAGTATGTTTCATTCCACACCAGAGACAATAAAACACTGGATTTATTTTATGCAAACTCAAAGGAGGCTTACACTTCAGCACCCCTACCCCTTAGGAAGATCGGATCACAACCTGATTCATCTCCTACCTGTGTACAAACCCCTTGGATGCAGGCAACCAGCTGCCTCCCGCACAGTGAGGACATGGTCTGATGAGACCAGTGAGGCTCTGAAAGACTGTTTTGAAACAACTATGTGGGAGGAATTGTGCAATCCACATGGGGAGGATATTGACAGTCTAACAGATTGTATTACTGACTATATCAACTTCTGTGTAGAGAATACTGTACCCACCAGGACTGTACGGTGTTTTCCCAACAAAAAAAAACATGAATTATCCCTAATAAATAGACTTTCTTAAAAGAGAAGAAGAGGGTTTTTAAATCGGGAAACAAGGAAGAGCTGAAAACTGTCCAGAGAGAACTGAGAAAGAAGACCAGGGAAGGAAAAGCTTGCTACAGGAGGAAGATGGAGGATCAGCTGCAGCAGAACAACGTCAGTGGTGTGTGGAAGGGGCTCAAAACCATCGGTGGTCATAAGGAGCCCAGCTTTCTGACTGAAGGTGACCAGAAGTGAGTGAATAATATGAATCTATTTTTTAACAGATTTGATCAGCTAACATCCCCTGCCTCTATCCAGTTCCCCCTGCTGCAACCTCCCTTCTTTGCTTCCACAGCAAGCTGCTCCAGCCCCACCTCTCTCTACACTGCTATACACACAACACACCTAACTTCCCTCCCCTGCCAATTCCCTCCAGCCCCCGCTCAAACAAATACACACTGCCCCTTACGGAAGCCCAGCTGAGAATGGAGCTCAGGAAGATCAACATGAGGAAGGCTGTGGGCCCAGATGGCATGAGCTCCAGGCTCCTTAGACCTGTGCAGACCAGCTGTGCGGCATGGTGCTGTACATGTTTGACCTGAGCCTGAAGCTGGGGAAGGTGCCACAGCTATGGAAAACATCCTGTGTTGTGCCTGTACCAAAGACGTCACGCTTAAAAGACTTTGGGGACTACCGACCAGTAGCACTGACCTCGCATCTGATGAAGACATTGGAGAGGCTGGTGCTCAATCACCTCTGACCTCTGGTGAGCCCATCAATGGATCCACTTCAGTTTGCCTACCAACCTGGCTTTGGAGTGGAAGACGCCGTCATCTTCCTCCTAAAGAGGGCTATTTCGCACCTGGAAAAGGCTGGGAGCACAGTAAGAGTCATGTTTTTTGACTTCTCTAGTGCTTTTAACACCATTCAACCTGTGCTCCTGAGGGATAGGATGGTGTACATGGAAGTGGACCATTATCTGTCTGCCTGGATATTAGACTACCTCACAGACCGACCACAGTATGTGAGGACTTGTTACTGTGAGTCTGCAACACTGGAGCCCCGCAGTGAACGGTTTTAGCCCCGATCCTCTTCACCGTCTACACTGCAGACTTCATGTTCAGCTCAGCAACCTGTCACCTGCAGAAAATCTCTGATGACTCTGCCATCGTCGTTCTGATCACGGATGATGATGATGACAGGGAATACAGAGGACTCATCCAAAACTTTGTGGACTGGTGCCAACGGAGCTGCCTCCAGATAAACGCAGGGAAAACTATAGAACCTTGTGGTGAATTTCTGTGAGCACAAACAAACTTCATTACCACCAGTGAACATTCAGGGAAAGGACATTACTGGAGTGGACTCTTACAAATACCTGGGTGTTAATCTAAACACCAAACTGGACTGGACAGACAATACTGATGCAATTTATAACAAAGGACAGAGCAGACTCTTTCTGCTGAGGAGACTACGTTTTTTTGGAGTGCAGGGAGAGCTACTGAAGACCTTTTTTGACTCTGTGGTGGCATCAGCCATATTCTATGGTGTGGTATGCTGGTGCAGCAGCATCTCTACAGCAGAAAGGAAGAGACTGGACAAGCTGATCAGGAAGGCCAGCTCAGTCCTGGGGATTTCTTTAGACACTGTACAGGAGGTGGGAGAAAGGAGGATGGTAGCAAAACTACCATTATTGCTGGAGAACTACTCTAACCCCTTGTATGAAACAGTTTCATCATTGAGCAGCTCCTTCGGTGACAGACTGTTACATCATAAGTGTCTTAAGGAGCGATACAGACGGCCTTTTCCCCTGCTGCTATTAGACTTTACAATCAAAGCTGCTCCCAGCGAACCAGTCACCATAATACACACTGTTATTACTGTATTATTACTGTAACTGCAATAATTACAATAACAAAGTATTTTAAACAACATGTGCAATAACATAAATTGTAATACTGTGCAATATTACCTGTGTGCAATATATCTACTTACTCGTGGTCTCTTTTTTTTCTTTGTATTTATACATTGTGTTGTGTATATACCGTATACTATATTATGTCTATTCTTTTATATACTTGCATTTCTTTTTCTTTGCTGCTGTAACATTGAAATTTCCCCAATGTGGGACGAAAAAGGTATATCTTATCTTATCTTATCTTATCTTAATACCTTGCTTCTTTTTTTGCCTTAGTTCTAATTTTGGTCTTGTCTCCAACCCCATCCTTTTGCTTCTCTGTCACTGATTCATTGTATTCACATATAATATGTTTAAATTTTTAGTTTCTCATCTTGTGTGTCATTGTTCTGGATAAAGTCTTGTTAGTTTTTTCCCCTGTAGTTGTTTCTTAGTGTAACACTTTGTGCTGCCTCTCGTGGAGCTCTTTACTCCTGCCTCCTGAAATGTAGAACTCTGATTAACTTCACTTTGTCAAATTTTACACAGGTGTGGAATCCTTACCACTTATCATACCTGTCTCCACTCTCCATTCTTAAAATAGTGCTTGACTAAACTCCTGCTGTTACACTAAGTAAAATCCATTTCAATGAAGCCATTGTTTATTTATTTATTTGGTATATTTGGTAGGTGTTGAGTTTATGCACTGCCAGGGATATTTTTCTTGAAAACCAAATCTTGTAGTCTACAGTGATTTGTCTTTTTTCAAAGCCAAATGTTACTCTATTTTGAGAAGCTCCATGTTTAGCATCAAAATAAATAGTAGTGAATAATGGCACAGAGTAAAGTAGATAGTCAAGAATTTTTTTTAAAAAGATTCCACCATTTTTCTAGATTCCTTTTTTCCATAAAAATATTAACTTGCTAGGTTTAAGGTTATTCATGCTGTCTATTTTATCTCTGTACCAGCGTTCATGTGGAGAGGTATACATTTTCCCCCCTGCACATGCTTCACACCGTTCCACTTTCTATCATTTTGCTCACCAGCAGCTGAACACAATATCAAGATACTCTGTATAGAGAAACCCAACAGTGTCCTGACTAATCTCATTTATTTATATGTTTATGCAAATTTACAATCTGCAGAAAAGTCGATTTATTGTGAAAACAGGTTGAAATCTGCATTTTATTTCCTGACCCAATGCTAAATATTAAACAGGTTGATTTAATAGTGAAAAATGCGTTTTTTTCATCCCATTGTATAGGATTTGTTTGTTTGTTTGTTTGTTGGGTTTTTTTTTTAGTTGACTAATTTACAACCCAATGAAGATAAACGCAGGCCAAACTCTTGACAAATCGCCCCGTCATCTCTATCATTTCATGTATCGCGCACTCCTCCCTGACCCTGACGATTCATGAGTAGTGTGGGTTTGCCAGAACAAACCATTTATAACCGAGCCATGGCGTGACTGGCTGATTTATGAACAGCATGGGCCCTGCAGGAATCCATTAACTACAAGCTATGCTGTGAGATGAGAGATGTACAAATACGTAAATGCGGAAAAGGCCAACGTGCGCTCCCTATCGGTTGACTTTTTAAGGTCACGAGGGAAAAAAAAACTTTTAGCCAGGTATGTTTGTAATTACATCAGGCATGTCAAGGTGCAAATAATAAAAAAGTTCATACATCATTTGAAGTCAATCAATGCAAGCTTAAGGACATCCAGATTTACTGTGCAGAAATGAAGTGTATAATATATGATCTACAGTAATGGAGGCATAACGGATCAGGCTGATTGATGGATTTGGGTAATGCTAATGCATTTCTTTCTTTCTTTATTTTTCTCTCACTACAATGTGAGATGCAACACCTGCAAAAAAGGCACACATTTATTTATTTATTCATTTCTTTTAATGAATTTACATTACATACATACAAGCATGTGTATGTATATATATATATATATATATATATATATATATATATATATATATATATATATATATATATACAGTGGTCCCCCCGGTTATCGAACGGCTCGGCTATCGAACATTCCGGTTAGCGAACCGTTTTCCGAACGAAATTTTGGTCCGGTGAACGAACAAAGTTCCAGTTACCGAACGCCACCCACGCTGCCCAACCCAGCGCGAGGGGAAGGACCTGCTTCTGTTTGTGAACAATATTAGTGATATTTAGCGGTAAGTACAGTAATCATTTTGTTTCTTACTCTTGTAAAGTTGTTAATTTATACTTTTACCGAGCCAACACAAAATACCTGCAGAGATCGGGATAATCCGGCAAAAGGCAGTCCATAAATAATATCCACGGTGCTTTACGGAGGAAGCCCGATTGCGATGAGCTCAATGTGGGCGGGGCACGCATGAGCGAAGGAAAAGGGCATTCTCTGAAGCACCATGACAGCCACCGTAGGGGGCGTGGCAGGGGGATTCCTGAATATTAATACGGCTAAAACCAGGAAAAAATGGTTAATTATTGGGTATTGGTGGAGTTCGGTAACGGATTAATTGGTTTTCCATTATTTCTTATGGGATAATTAGGTCCGGTTTTCGAACATATCGGATTTCGAACGGTTTTAAGGGACGAATTAAGTTCGATAACCGGGGGACCACTGTATATATATATATTTTGGAGCTTCAAAGCACTCTGTCAGCACTGCTTTATGCTTCCTCCAGTCCTATAGCACTCCATCATCTCTCAGGGTACAAGGAAAGAATGAATCAAAACTCTTCTCAATTCTGTCACCTGTATTGGAATGAAAGTGCTTTTGGTGTGAAAAAAGCTAACTTGCAGTCTTCAAACATCTAAAGACCTTCCTCTTCAGGAAAAACTTATTAGCGCTTCTTTTATAAAATAAAAAAGAAAGAAAAAAAAAAACTTTTGCTTTTCTAGATGTTTCTCAATAATGCTTTTCTTAGACATAGATAGAAACGTCTAAAGAGGTTTTCATTATTAGAGAAACAATAACTGAAACTATAATGAATGGACATTCAGTGCCACCCAGATGAGGAAGGCTTCCCTTTTGGGTCGGGTTCCTCTCAAGGTTTTTTTCCCAAACCATCTTGGCGAGTTTCTTCTTGTTACGTTCATCATTGGCCTGTTGATTATGGATAAACTAGTAGAAGTTTAGGAAGAAAAAACTTATGGGTACTAAACTTACAGTATACATTACAACTTCTTAACGTCTTTATCTCTGTAAAGCTGCTTTGGGAAAATGCCTGTTGTTAGAGTGCTCTCAATACAAAAAACCCTGAATTGAACAAGTGATACAAACCTGTTATTTGAATTACAAACTTTCTAACCAATCAGATTCAATTATTCAGCAATCCTTCGGGCTATCTTTGGATATGTTCAAAATCTTTTCTATCTTGTGGTACAGTGTGTGTGTGTGTGTGTGTGTGTGTGTGTGTGTGTGTGTGTGTGTGTGTGTGTGTGTGTGTGCGCGCGCGCAGCAGGACTGATCTGATTTCTATTCCTTTTGAAATGTGTAGTAATTTAAATGCTTTGACAGGTACAAGCGATTTATTTTTCTGTACAGAGAAGAGCAACTGGAATCATTTCTTCTTGTTTGAAAGAACCACAGTTATTGCATGTGCACAGGTGAATAAAAATTAATCTGGAATTCATAACCCCAATATCTGTGAACACAATTTGCCATGTCATCCACGAATGCAGGTTGTTGTGCACCCCCAGCCTTTTTAGATCAAAGCTCTTTTAAAATGTACTGAGGCAAAGTGGAAAACATCTGGGTTTTTTATTTTCTATAATTTTTTTTGGAAACCTCCGGACTAAAGAGGAGAGGGACCATCTGGCTTGCAATCAGTGCTCAGTTTAAAAAGCCACATTTCTGATGGTATAGGAGTGAATTAGTGCCTGTGAAATGGGCAGCATGCACATTTGAAAAGGCTCAATCAATGCTGAATGATATATAAAGGTTTTAGAGCAACAAATGGAGTGTTTTCTGGATCCATCAATGGATCCATCTTTTTTTAGAGACTGCCTCGCATATTTGAGCAAGACATCAATTACGATAGCATGACTTCGTAGTAGAAGAGTCCGATTGCTGAACTGGTCTGCCTGCAGCCCATTATGGTACATTATGAAACAAAAAATACAACAAAGAATACCCAGAATTGTAGAGCAGCTAGAATCCTGTATCAGACACATATGGGACAACATTCTTTTCCCAAAACTTTAACTGGTCCCCTCATCTAGTATATGGACAGCAGATGTGATGTTACACAGTCGTAAAGATGGGATGTGCTACTAGTTTGAGACCTGTTGCAGCTTTCAAACAAAAAAAGACCTTATTTTTTTACACATTTCACATGTTCTATTGTGAATAAAATGAGTAGACGATTTACAAATCATTGCATTCTGTTCGATTTACATTTTACAGTGTACAACTTTTTAAGAATTGGGATTGTACGAATATTCATGGGGTAGGAAAAAATAGAATTGCCTGTAATCTATTCAAGAAAACTGCTTACAGTTTTTCTCAGTTGCTTTAAAGCGTTTCTCAGATTAGAAAAGAAATTCTTCAAACTACTTGTTTAATGTCCACATCATGGAGTCACTCGTGCACATCATTAAAGCATTTCTTATTGCTTTAAAGAAATTGCGAATGCTTTGGAAAATGTATTTAACTGATTGTGTACAATTGTCTGCTAATTCAACATTATTACTGTTTAGTAAAAGTGTAAATTCTTTCTGGTCTCTTGCAATCAAAATAAATCGAATATGCAATCAAAAAAATATATTTGTGCTGTTGAAATTCATTGATGGCATAGAGACGAAAATCAGCCTTGAGCATTTTTAATCAATGTTAAACAAACCATAGTTTATATCAGGAAATACTGAAACTGTGCTCCATCATACAGACAACATGATCTAATATTTTGAAGATATCTTTTGTAAATAATGACAAAAATTCAAATAAAAATTGTGTTTTAATTCGTGCAGAGTATGACATGCAGTCAAATGCTTTTTACGACTGTCCAACATTTAAACATGAAAAATAGAAATAGAGTATAGGGTTTAAAAAAATTAAGAAAATAAATAAAAATGTATAAAGTATAAGAAAAAGATATGGACAGTATATACACATAAATTACAGCGAAGAATTACCTGTTATTCTGATGACAATGAGATTGACACAAATATTTGAGAGATGAACTATAGATTTGAGAAAAGTTTGTACAAATTGTTTTAAGAATGCATTTACTGGTTTGCAAATATATTAAGGATGATTCGAGTAAATCCTGTAAACTGTAAATAAATAAATAAACAATTAATTAATTAAATAAATACATACATACTGTACATACATGCATGTATATACAAATAAAGATAGAAATAAATCATTTGATTATATGGATATTTATTTTAGGTTGATCAAATAAATAACAGATCTCTAATCAATCACAAAAATGTAATATTTACATTGTCTATCGTCACATTGTTTACCCATGATCCCTCAGGACAAACCAAATGTTTTTCTACACTGAATTTTCAACTCTGCAGATATTTTTTTTTGTTTGTAAATCCTTCTTTTTTTTTGCACAAAGGCCTTCACAGAAAAAAATGTATATTATTCTTTTTCTAGGAAACTGTCATTTTTCTTCATGTGGTTTCCGAAATGGTTCAGAACTTTCCCAAGCATCTTACAGCAGAGCATGTTTATGGATGCCATTGGTTTGCTTTTTTTCGACAGTGTGTAGGTCAAGTATAATGTTCTCGCTCACCTGGAGTGAAGAAGAAATGATTTATATTTCAAACCCTGATAGGAAAGAAATAAAACATTCAAATAAGTAGCACTTTCGATGAAGGTAACACTTTCTAAGAGGCCCATATTCACAATAAAAGCTTCAGAGGGCAATCTAATAATGCCTTTAAAGCTTTTTTTAATGTGCTATAAACACTTCCTTGATAACTTATTATCATGAGGGGAACATTTATTATAAAGGCACAACAACTGCATTATCAGTTCCTGTCCTAGCTCTTTCCTGACGCAGCTCTTTCCTGTCCCATATCCATTCGCTACCACACATAATTAATGCCTGGTGAACATTTAGGATGCACTATAACCTCTACAAATAAGGTTTGGGATGATTTTATGATGCATTATTTAGTATTCAGCTCATTACGTTGATAAGGATGGTCCAGTAGAATAGATCAGGCCATTACGCTTCCCATCCATGCAACATCTCAAACTGGTTTCGACATATCACGTAAAGAGTGAGTGTTATTAAGGCCAGCAGTAATATAATTAGATAATATTACATCCTTTTTGTCTCGGATGCGTCAATATAGGACTGGTGGCTAAGTGAGTGGGTGTGAAGGATTCACAAGAGAGCTTTATTGTTTCGATTTCTGCAAACTAAAAGACTCAATAGACTAAAGAATTGAAAAAGCACCAGATACATGCTTCTATTTTGATCTTCTAAGTGGTTAATTCTGCTTGGATGATGTTACCTAATTCAATGTATTTGTATGGCGCTTTTAACAATGAACATTGTCTCAAAACTGCTTTACACAGATAAAGTGGTGATAAAAATGTTTTTTATAAGTGTAAGTTTGTCCCTACTTCAAGATAAGAAGTTCCTATTAGACTTTACTTTTGTTTCAATGTCTAAAAAAATGACTATTTAATTGCATTCCATTTTATTTACTGTTATTTTTACAATGAACATTGCCAAAGTTCTCTTCAATTCCAGACAATTCTGTGCAGCTGAGGACGGTTTCACAGCTACAACCTAAAGATCTATGAAGCTACTGAGCAACTCAAGAACTTTGAGGATGGGGATGAGTAACAACTGCTACAATAGCTCAGGATTACAGGTTGCATGAACACTAAACACCTCAACAACAGTAGAACTGTAATGAATGGACATGCGGTGCCACCCGGATGAGGATGGGGTTCCCTTTTGAAGCCGTTTTCCCTCAAGGTTTTTCAGGGAGTTTTTTCTTGCCACCGTCACCACTGGCTCATTTATTAGGGATGAATGTACAATTATTAAGAACAAACTTATAGGCACCAAAATTATACATTATTTTATACAACTTTATAATGATAAAACTTTATATTTCATTGCAGTTGCGAATAAAAGATCATTTGTAAGCTTTTCTAAATCGATGTATACTGCATTGTTTTGACTTTTTTGTTTTGCAACTGATCCTTAATGAGCGAGCTAGTGGCAATTTTAGCAAAGAAAAACTCTCTGATATGGTATAGAGGAGAAACATTGAGAAAAACCAGACTCAATTGAGAACCCGTCCTCTTCAGTTGCGTCACTGTTGAGGTTAGCAACTGTTTTCTGATGGACACCTGAGTGCAGTTTGTGGCAGTTCCTACCCTAAGCCATTGTACCAATCTGTTTCTATAATTACAGTCCAAATCCATCTTCATGGTTATCTTCCAAGTGTTCACAGTAACCTTATGGATCCTGTGGCTGTTCCATGCTAAGCAGCAGCGGTAAATGCTTTTAAAAGGGTAAAAGGAAAAAAGGGTTAGTAGAGGTGGCGATAGGGTAGAGAATCAAGGATCATTAAGTATGCTTATTTGTTATGCATTCATCCGGATACAGTAGATAGATTTACAATACATGGATTTTGCATTTGCTTTTGTATTTATATATATATATATATATATATATATATATATATATATATATATATTAGATTAGATTAGATTAGATTCAACTTTATTGTCATTACACATGTACAAGTACAATGCAACGAAATGCAGTTTGGGTCTAACCAGAGTGCAATAACAGCAAGTGCAGGATATATAGATTTAACATGAATTTACATAGTTAAATAAAATAAAGACTATAAACAGTAATTTAAAGATGAATATGTACTATAAATGTTGTATACAGATGAATATATGTTATATAGGTAAAACACAATATACAGAGTAGTGTATATATATATATATATATATGTACTATAAATATAATTACAGATGAATATATATGTACTATGAACAATAATATACAGATGAATATATATATATATATATGTATTATGAACATGCTATACAGATGCCTATTACTATACACAGAGATTTACAGAAGAATGTGAGCGGTGAACATAATAATATTGCTATAGCTATAAACAGAGGACGGGTATATATACAGTGGTGATAAGTTTATGGTGAGCAGCAATACAAAGAACAGTGTGCAAATGAGCAAGGTTTGTGTAAACAGTCCGTGCAACAACAAAGTGTGAGGTGAGGAATATCAGTGTCTTGGTGAGCATAAGTTTTGTTCAGAGTCCATTAGCAAAGAGTGTGAGGTGTGGGGGGAATGTAGTAGTGTATCAGTGAGTGTCAGAGTTCACTAAAGAGACAGCTCTAGGAAAAAAGCTGTTCTTTAGTCGGCTGGTCCTGGTCCGGAGGCACCTGAAACGCCTGCCAGAGGGCAGAAGAGTGAACAGTCTGTGGGCGGGATGAGAGGAGTCCTTAAGAATGCTGCGAGCTCGACGCAGACAGCGTTTCTTTTGGATGTCCTCCATGGCTGGGAGTGGAGTCCCTGTGATGCGCTGGGCAGTTTTCACCACCCGCTGCAGTGCCTTGCGCTCGGCAGCAGAGCAGCTCCCATACCAGACTGTGACACAGCTGGTCAGGATGCTCTCTACTGCGCAGCGGTAGAAGTTCACCAGGATATCCGAGGAGAGCTGATTTTTTTAAGTGTCCTCAGGAAAAAGAGGCGCTGGTGAGCCTTCTTGACTAGGCTGGAGGTGTTGATGTTCCAAGACAGGTCTGCCGAGATGTGGATCCCCAGGAACTTGAAACTGGAGACACGCTCAACAGCCATCCCGTTGATGTGGGTGGTGTCATGTGTGCCTCTTGCCTCCTTCCTGAAGTCCACAATAAGCTCCTTTGTCTTGGAGGTGTTAAGGAGCAGGTTGTTGTTGTCGCACCATGTGGCTAGGTGCTGGATCTCTTCCCTGTAGGCAGTCTCATCATTGTTGGTGATGAGACCAATCATGGTAGTGTCATCTGCAAACTTGATGATGGAGTTAGATCCATTCACAGGCCTGCAGTCGGAGGTGAAGAGGGAGTAGAGGAAAGGGCTCAGCACACAGCCCTGTGGTACACCAGTGTTGAGTGTGATGGTGTTGGAGCAAATGGAGCCAGATCGAACCTGCTGGGGTCTTTTGGTCAGAAAGTCCATGACCCAGTTGCAGGTGGAGGTGTTAATGCCCAGATCTAGAAGTTTGCATATTAACTTGGATGGAATGATGGTATTAAATGCTGAGCTGAAGTCAACAAACAGCATACGTGCATAGGTGTTCTTATTGTCCAAGTGTGTGAGCACAGAGTGCAATGCCATGGAAACTGCATCTTCTGTGCTTCTATTGCTTCGGTAGGCAAACTGGTGGGAGTCAAATGTGGTTGGCAGAGAGTCCTTCAGGTGTGCCAGGACCAGCCGCTCAAAGCACTTCATGACAATGGGTGTCAGTGCTACAGGGCGGTAGTCGTTCAGGCACGTTGGGTTAGAGTGTTTAGGCACTGGCACAATGGAGGTACATTTAAAGCAAGTGGGAACAGCTGCTTGGGCAAGAGACAGGTTGAAAATGTCAGTAAAGACCCCAGCGAGCTGCTCAGCACATGCCCTAAGTACGCGACCAGGGATGTTGTCTGGTCCAGCGGCTTTGTGAGCGCTGATCCGGCTCAGTGCATTGCAGACATCTGTGGAGGAGAGTTTGATTGGAGAGTGATCAGCCGAGAGTTTGAGCTTTGTGGCAGTTTCTTTGTTGTCTCTCTCAAAGCGAGCATAAAAGTCATTAAGCTCATTCAGAAAGAGGACATCAGTGGCAGCGGGGGTGGAGTGGGAGGATTTGTAATCACTGATGGCCTGGATGCCTTGCCACATGCGTCGAGGGTCAGAGTTAGAAAAATGCTCCTCTATCTTCAGCTTGTAGCAGTGCTTGGCCTCTTTGATGCCCCTCTTCAGGTTAGCTCTGGATGTGCTGTAGGCCTGAGCGTCACCTGACCTGAAGGCAGTAGTGCGTGCCTTCAGCAGGAGGCGCACCTCCTTGTTCATCCATGGCTTCTGATTAGGGTATGTGATGATTTGTTTCTGGGTAGTAACACTGTCTGTGGTGGAACTGATGTAATCCAGAACAGAGGAGGTATAGCAGTCAATGTCTGTGTGAGAGTCACTGGTGGCCTGAGAAGCAAATGTACTCCAGTCTGTGTGTAGAAACCTTTCCTGAAGTGTGAAATCTGCGTCTGCGGGCCACACCTTGATGGTTCTCACTGATGGCTTTACCCGGTTGATGAGGGGTGCATATTTAGGGGTGAGAAACAAAGAAAGGTGACTGCCCCAGGTGGGGGAGGGGGGTTGCAACGTAAGCTCCAGCCATGTTTGTGTATACATGGTCTAAAGTTTTGTTCCCTCTGGTGTGACATGAAACATGCTGATGAAATTTTGGAAGAACTGCCTTTAAGTTTGAGTGATTGAAATCTCCCGCAACAATAAACGCAGCTTCCGGGTGAACAGTCTGTTGTTTACTGATGGCCGCATAAAGTTCTTTCATAGCGAGCTTAGCATCAGCATCAGGGGGAATGTAAGCAGCAGTAATAATGGTGGAAGTGAACTCCCGCGGTAGATAAAACGGTCTACATTTAACCATGAGAAACTCCATGTTAGCTGAACAATGACTCTCGACAATAACAGAGTTCGTGCACCAAGCTTTGTTGACATAAATGCACAGTCCACCGCCTCTGGTCTTACCGGAGCCATCTAATGTCCTATATATACATATATATATATATATATATACACACAGTGAGGAAAATAAGTATTTGAACACCCTGCTATTTTGCAAGTTCTCCCACTTAGAAATCATGGAGGGGTCTGAAATTGTCATCGTAGGTGCATGTCCACTCTGAGAGACATATTCTAAAAAAAAAAAAATCCAGAAATCACAATATATGATTTTTTAACTATTTATTTGTATGATACAGCTGCAAATAAGTATTTCAACACCTGTCTATCAGCTAGAATTCTGACCCTCAAAGACCTGTTAGTCTGCCTTTAAAATGTCCACCTCCACTACATTTATTATCCTAAATTAGATGCACCTGTTTGAGGTCGTTAGCTGCATAAAGACACCTGTCCACCCCATACAATCAGTAAGAATCCAACTACTAACATGGCCAAGACCAAAGAGCTGTCCAAAGACACTAGAGACAAAATTGTACACCTCCACAAGGCTGGAAAGGGCTACGGGGAAATACGTATATATAATATTTTTTTTGTTTTTGTTTTTTTAATAAAATAACCCATAAGTAAACTAATGCTTAACTTTTTAATGTGTACAATTTCTATTTGTAGGAGTTTTCTAGGCACAATATGGTGATTTTACTTTCAAAATATTATTTTCGTCCTCAAATTATTGTTAATTTGAAAATATCAAGCCAAATAATATGCATATTATAATATAATAATATTATATAATATAATATAATATTATATTATATTTGAATGTTTCTAAGTTACAAGAAACATTTAAATAAACACGGTTATTGTTTTTATGTAAATAAAATATTTGTATTTAAATTAGGATAGATCATCCTTTAAGAAATGTTTAACACATTTTTTTGTATATTATAATTTGTTTAAAATTATAATTGTGTAATTTATTTAACGCAATTTCTAAATGATTACTTACATTTTTGTAAGCTTTAATATGTAAGCTTTTTTAAATGGTCTGTGTACTCTGCGTTCTTTTGACCTTTTAATTTGCAATTGAAAAAAGAAATAGGATTTACGATGCCCTCGTTCCTTTTCCGATTTCATATTGAAAGCAGAAAAAAAAGAGAAAATTACTTTTTATTGTTTCTGAGCACAAAAAAGAGTATGACTCTCTTTTATTATTCATTTAATCACACAAAGTGTAGCAATCAAAATCTCACAATTCCAAATTGGCAATAAAGCCCTAAAGTGCATAATATTTCCAATCTAACATCTAATCCTAACCTGGAAGTACAGGGGAATTTCATTTGCAGTCTTTTCTTTGGAAGAAATATCCACTCTGGGCCATTTGAACCAATGATATATAATATGATACAAGCTAGAGCAACATATTCAGAGATTGAAGGCAACCTAGAAGAACATGGTGCATGGTGGTCAGCTGGACAAAGAGATTCTCTGACAAGTATCCAAAGATTTTGTTTGCAGTTTAACATTCCAAGAAGAGAAAAAGATTTCCCTTTTCTGTCACTCTCCTGTTGATCTGAAAAACATGTACCGTATTTTTCGGACTTTAAGCCGCTACTTTTTTCCCACGTTTTGAACTCTGCGGCTTAAACAACGAAGCGGCTAATTTATGAATTTATCCGGGGTTTTTCCCGGTTTCACAAACTTCAATCCAAAAAACTGAACCCCATAACATTAGAGCAATGAAAAAAAAACGAAAAAAAAACGCACTTCACCTGTGTTCTGAGCTGCACGGCATCGGGAGAAAAAACTTCCATCGGGTGATTTTTAAACGCACGACTATGGCAAAAAATTAACTCCTGAGAGAAATATTTTGAAAGGAAGGAGGAAGACAGTGAACAAAGACTTTCTTGGTAGGCTACTGTTTAGATACAAGTCATTGTAACGCGTTGAGTCTGGGTGAAGGGAGAGCTCGCTAACTCCAGTTGCAACAGAAATCATATAAGCACAGACAGGTTTCCAAAACTCGTGCTTTTTTATTATTCTTGGCAACAGCGTTACGGGTTAGTCAAAGAAACTTAGAAATGAGCATCAGAAAATAATAAGGACATATTCCTCGGTCTTGCACACATGCAGTAATAGGGGAAAAATGCGGCGGCAGGCTATTCCCAAAATACCGCTATGCTCCTAAAGGAAGCGCAACATATTTCACCCGTTACACCGTGTGTAACGTGTCTTTCTTTAAAGCCTGTGTAAAGTACATTAGTGTAGACACCTGCGGCTTATTTATGTTCAAAATAAAAATATTTGTAAAATTCAGTGGGGGCTTATATGGGTGCGCTTAATAGTCCGGAAATTACGGTAATAATTTATATGAACATCTAGAGCAAAGCCAGAAAGTTAGATGACATAATTCTCTTTATATGCCTTTCATTTTGAAAACAAAACATGAATGAATGCAACATACACAGACCCTTTAAGCTTCAGATTCTGTATTCAGAGACGCAAATACGTTTTTCAGATCCAAAAAGATTTGACTGAATAAAATGGCTTTGAGATTTGCTACTAATTTGAAAGAAGAAGTCCATGAATGCAGCAGCTTTTACTAGGTGTCTCCTTGGGATCATCCCAGCAGGCTTGGTTCTCTTTCTTTGCTCTCTGTATGATGCATTGTTAACAGTCGGACGACACACAACACACAACGGGAGACATTAAGGTGCTATAACAAGCCTAAAGGAAAGCAATAAAGGCTCGCTAGTTAAAGGCGCCTTTCTTTCTTTAGAATGCATTATTCAGTATATGAGGTACAAACTAGTATTACAGGCTTGGAATATAAAGTGTGTGTGTGGAAGCTTTAAAAAACTACATTTTGCAGAGTAGATTAGTTTGAAACCTGTTCCACCAAAGACAGAAAAAAATACAGTAATCGTGGCATTATATCTCAACTTATTCACAAAGTTATTGGTTAAAAAAATCTGACTTTTTGCTCACATTAAGAGTTTATATAACACAATTAGGCTTTTTTGCCTTACATTTTTTTGACTTATACACTTTTGTATACACACAAAGTTTGTGGACACCTGTCTATAAGATTTGTATGTACTAAATGGCAAATCATTCCACATTTAGTCCCCGTCACCTGTTATAAAATTTCCAGTCTACTGGAAGATGTTCCACTAGATTTTGGGGTGTGCTTGAGGATATTTGTGCTTATTTAGTCACAAGGGTCAGGTACTGATTTAGGATGAGGAGGGCTGGGGTGCAGTATTCCAATTCATCTCAAAGGTGTTTAATAGGGCTGAGGTCAGAACTCTATAGCAGGACACTCAAGATTCTCCACTCCACCCCATGGAAACCATACAGTATAAGTGAATGGAAACATGAATGCTACAACATTTATACAATTGTGTGCCTCTAGGTTTGTGGTAACAGTTTGGGGAAGAACCACATATGGCTGAAAAAGTCTGATGTCTGCAAATATTTGGTCTATATAGTATATTATAGCAATTGTAATTTTTAGGAAATGATCTGGAATTTACGTTAGTAAATCTAAAAGTAAATATTCAGTGTATAACTCATAAAAAAGTAAGTAATTATGTGTGGATGCGATGAGCAGCCATGTTGAATTGACAACAAATACAAGTTATATTGTTTTGTGATCAGATATTCAGACTTAATGTTTTCCAAGTTTGTCATCCCTCAAATCCAGACAGCATTCACAATTTTCTCTTGGGCTCAGGCATGGATGGCTTTTGATCATTGAAAGTCCATATAAAACTTTAGAACTATGAAGATGGATTTCTGTAATGTATATAAACAGTTTGCTTCAGTGGCATAGCACTTCAATTGAAATGAACAGTTTAAACATTGAACAGCTGATAACCTCAACAATGATGAAACTACAGTATAATGAATGCACATTCGGTGTCAGCCAGATGAGGATGGGCTCCTTTTTTAATCAGGTTCCTCACAAGGTTTCTTCTTCAGGCCAGCTCAGGGAGTTTTTCAAGTTCAAGTTTATTTTTCGCTCTTTTCACAAAGGACATTGTCTCAAAGCAGCTTTATAGAATGGTAGAATTATAGAACGAAAAAATGTAATATAAGTAAGTTATGTGTATTAGTCTTTGAAGAGCAGCCTGGGCTGACTATGGCAGGAAAAATACCCATAGATGATATGCGGAAGAAACCTCGAGAGGAACCAGACTTGAAGAGGAACCCATCCTCATTTGGGTGATATCAAGAGTGTGATTATAAATCTTAAAACAACACAAAACACCTGAGAGTAAAAACTAACATGAGCACCGGAGTGTGTGGTTATGAGTAATGTTCTTTCTACAGTTTTCTTTCTTTCTAAAGTCAACATTGTAGAACCAGGAGCTACATCTGAGATCATCATGTCGTCTACTGTCGCCCTCAATAGGGATGAACTTTTAGGGACTCGATTATGATGCAAAAATTTGTCATTCATTCATTTTCATGAAGCTTCTTTGGGACAACATCCCACGTTAAATGCGCTATACAAATAAAATTGTATTGGAAGTGAATTTATTGTGTGAATTGGTGAAATCAATTGAAATTGTTCACATGTACGGAGTGATATTGCACTCAAAACACCAGGGGAAAAAATACGATCTGTTTCATTTACTTGAGCACTTTGTGTGTTGGAGGTCTCTTGAGTCTTTATGCTGAGTCTTATAAAGCTAGAAAAAGTGACTGATTTGGAATGAGGTGGTAGATTCACAGTTTTTAACAACTTTTTTGCTGACACAGTGCATTCTACTGTGCTGGATGTTTCAAAGAGATATGCCTTATTTCTCTGCTCAACGCAGTTTCTGTGGACAAAGTGCCCCCAAATTGTGCTACCTGTACGTGTATAAATTCCAAGTCAGCTATTAAAAAAAAAAAAAAAGAGTTGCAACACACATAACAATAAATAATGCATAACTATACTTTGTTTTCTGTATACAGTATACATTATATAACTCTTTAAACAGGTTGTAACACCAAATACAGTTATGTTAATGTATGGAAATTACATTTAGCTTACATAGTTGCAAAAAATACGCCAAATGCTATGCCTGATGTTTCGTTAGTGTTTCCCCGTTAATATTGTTGTGAGTATGTTTCTTGCTTCATTTTGCCCCTTTCCCTATTTGCTGCCTATTTTTCTGAATAGGAAAAATATGTTGCTGAGCTGTCTTCTTCTTCTTTCGGCTTCTCCAATTAGGGGGCGCCACAGCGGATCATCCGTCTCCATACCACCCTGTCCTCTACATCTGCCTCTTTCACACCAACCACCTGCATGTCTTCCTTCACCACATCCATGAACCTCCTCCTTGCCCTTCCTCTTTTCCTCCTTCCTGGTGGCTCCATCCTCAGCAATCTCCTACCAATATACCCCATGTCCCTCCTCTGCACATGTCCAAACCATCTCAATCTCGCCTCCCTCACCTTTTCACCAAAACGTCCTACATGGACTTTATATATATATTATATATATATATATATATATATATATATATATATATATATATATATATATAAAGGCTAATCTATCACTAGGGCATAATTTATGTCCATAAAGTACATGCTGTGACATTTTGCCATAAAGCCTGCCATATAAAATAATGCAAATGTGACTTTAGCTGTTACCTTGAACAGCTATCATGAAAATGACCTGTAATGGTAGCGTGATATTTTTATATCACTGGATGTAAACTGCCATAGCAAGGCATGCTAGCATGGCACACTAATGATGTACTTATGTTAGCTTGACCTACTGTTATACAGTTTATGTAAATTAGCCTTTTAAATAAGAAGCTAGTGTAAATTACAGAGATAAAACTGCACAGCAATCTTGCATCAAACCCTTGCATTTGTGCATTTTGAAGCGAAATTAATCGTTTCTTTAAAAGAAAAGAAAAAAAACCTGGCTCACTGAAGTGTCTAGGAACCTTGTGTTAAAGCAGACATATGACACAGATGTATTTTTGTGTGTGTGTGTTGGAGATGAACAACACAGCTACAGATTTGAGAAGACAATCTGTGCCGAACCGAGTGAGCTCCTCCGAAACATCTGGCAGATTTATAATTCCTCTGTGGCCTGAAGTGGAGTGAATCAGATTGAAGTCGTTCACCATTAAAGCTCAATATAGCAGCTCAACTGACAGAAACGCATCCTGCTTCATCACAGAACGCTTGTTAGCTCACAGTAAGAATGCTATACCAAACATTGAAATGAAGATAAATGCAATCAGTGTTTCAGTGTGCAATGAGACTCACATGTGATCTCACATTTCTCACTCAGGGAGACCATCATTCTTAACCGAAGAGGCTTGAAAGAGCAACGCTGACAATTCTGTAAGTTTTGTATGGTGACATGTGCAGTGACATTTTGAATAGTTCACTATAAACACACAATTTATTAGGCAGGTGTTTGGTAATTACAGCTAAGCTCTGGTATTTACATTGCCTATTGCAATAATTACTAACTATAAATGTGTCTAAAAGTCGTATTTGCTAAGGATAATAAATACGAAAAACTCAAACTCAATAATCTTCGCCTGCAAAAAACAATTAATTACTATTTGTGAAATTAAATTCCAGTGTACCCTGTAATCAACCAGTCAACCATACAATATATCAATTTTTTAACCACCCATGCATCAAATCAACTAACCTTTGAAATAACCAACCAGCCAATGAGCCAATCTTTCAGTTTCTCAGCCTCCCAATCATCCAATCAATCTCTCAATCAGAAAAAAACTGTATATCAATCTATCAAACACCCAATCATCCAATTAATATCTCAGTCTACTAACAATACCGTATATCAATCTAGCAATCATCCAGTCAATCACTTAGTTTACCAGCAATACTGTATATTAATCTACCAACCACCCAATCATCCAATCAATCACTTAGTCTACCAGCAATACTGTATATCAATCTACCAACCACCCAATCATCCAATCAATCCCTCAATCTACCAACCACCCAATCATCCAATCAATCACTCAGTCTAGCAACAATATATCAATCTCTCAATCTACCAATATATCAAGCTACCAAACAACCAATCATCCAATCAATCACTTAATCTACCAAATACCTAATCAATCTTTTAATCTATTAACCACACAATCATCCAATCAATCAATCAATCAATCAATTTCTAATCCTACCAACAATATATCAATCCACCAGACACTCAAACATCAAATCAGTCTCTTAATCTACCAACTACCAAATCAATCTCTTAATCTACCAACCACCCAATTATCCAATAATCTCTCAATCTACCAACCACCCAATCATCCAATCATCACTCAGTCTACCAGCAATACTTTATATCAATTTACCAACCACCCAATCATCCAATCAATCTCTTAATCTACCAACCACACAATCATCCAATAATCAATCAATCTACCAACTAGCCAATCATCCAATCAATCAATTTCCCAGTCTACCAACAATATATCAATCTACCAGCCACTCAATCATCAAATTAAGCTTGCAATCTAGCAGCTAAACTTAGCTATTAATTATTTAATTATTCATATATCCATTCATCCAACCATTCATCCAACCACTCAACCAACCAACAAACCTAATCTATTGAACTAATCAACCACCCAATTTTACATCCATTTAACCAATTAACCCTAGATTAAAATGAAGGTTGCTTAAAATATTCCCTTGCCATGACCCACATATTCCAGACATGATATAAAAAAAAATAATATGACCTATCTAGACAGATGGTTATGAGCAGTTAAATTAACAATTCATTTAACTCAATTCATTAAAATTGTGAAATGTTAAACCCTTAATAGGTCTTATCCAAAGTGCATTCATATTTCAGAGTATAAAGCATTCAAAATTAAAGTATTGTATGAAATAATCACTTTGCGGAATGCTGATTCAGAAAAATAAGCGTTGATGCAATGGTGCAATGCGACATTCAAACTTTCCCTATCTAGTTCTACAAAATGCTACAAATATAAAACTGAACCAAAAATAACTGTGAACTTCAGTGGAAAAAGTGTAGTTTGACTTTTATTTACACGTCATAGTGTGTTTTGCAAAAGAGTGTGCTTCAGTTCTCCTGTGGGAAGCATCATGTCTCCCAAACAGTGATGGTCTTGCTGTGATATATACCTTCACATTAGTCCTTGACAAGCTAAGGTTGTTTTTGATGGAGAGCTAAGCTTGGCTGACAGCCTCCTCTCAAGAAGAATATTTACACTGCCTTATGTAGAGGACTTTAAATAAATAGTTTTGTGCTAAACTGTCAGACCTGATCAGGCCACTACAAGAACCACTTGGCAGAAAAAAAAAAGATGCTTCAAGTAGGGATTTATCTATAGCATGTCTGGTTTTTAGAATCAATATTAAAATCAATACTGAAATTAGTACTTTAGACTTTACTATAACCATATTATTTACCTTTCCATGGCTTTTATTTCACTTCAAACAAAGCTATGAAGTACATTTGTTATTTTTATTCACCTACAATTGTCTGGATATATTTATACTTTTCTAGCTAACATTGCTAACATTGCTAAAGTGTTGGTTGTAGCCATGTACTGCTAATAATTAAATATCTCATGCTATGCTTGATTGTTTTCGAAGCTTAAGTTGGTTGGGTGGATTTCTGTTTTGAAAACCCTGGAATATTTTATGACACTTGCAAATGCTGATTCATGGGTGGTTCATATAACACAAAAAAAACCCACAGCCAACCACATCTTTTAACTTCGTAACTGTTGCTTACTCTGCACTCCAAGCCAGTAATGGCTAAACATTTAAGGCTTTGGCTACGTCTACGCTTGAAACCGGCGTTTGCGTCTAAAAATGCTTTCCCAAAAGTGGCTCATCCACACTGAAACGTCTGAAAAAGCTTGCGTCGCTGCAGTGCGCATGCACAAATCGACCAGCATTTTTCTTTTAAAAATGCGTCATCGTTTTCGAAAGTCGCCAATTTTACCGTCCACACTGCGAAATAAAAGCGGCGTTTTCAAATGTATCCACTTTGGAGAGCGTTTTCAAAAAGCTACATTCTCACTGACTAAAAAAACGCCGTCTCAGTGTGGATGGATGGCAAAAACAAGTTTTCAAACAAAAGCATAATGTGGACATGTATTGTTGTACTCATCAGAGTATTGGGGGTTTAAACCACAGCTATGGCAAGCTGCTACGAGTGGGCCCTTGAGCACGGTTCGTTCTTAGTCCTGTCTTTTACAGAGGAATCATATCATGACATTCTTCTCTAATCCCCTAGATATTTATGGCAATGACTGTCACAATTTATATTTGTGATCTTTTAATGATAGTTAATAAAAAATGACATTTCTTTTTCCTGGCTATGGACCGTCTGTTCAGTTCTGCTACAGTATTTGTCAAGCACATATTTTTATTTGCTGGAATACGTTGCTGGTTCCACATCCAGCCTGCATTATGTCAATTCACAGCCGTACTTGAAGCAAACAAGTGAATTCAACAATTGCTAGCAAACCAAAGTCTATCTCTATCCATGCATTTATTCAGTTTTTTTCTGATTGATTTCTAACTTGTCTTGGGTTCATGTCAAGTATTGTTTTGATTCTTTTAGACCATGGTCTGCTTACTCTGAAAAAATTACATAAAATGCTAGCAAGCTCCTTCAGGTTTCTATAGTCTGCTTCTCAAGTTGAACAAGACAGCATATTGAGTTTCTGCTTGATGCCACTTAGAACTAAAGGAGGAACAATTACAAAGACTTGACGGTAATGGTTTAGGAGTTGGGAGGACAATTTTCTCTTCCATTCCTGTCTGCCTATAGAGGCACTGTCAGATAGATGTCTGACAAGGACTTTGTGTGGTCAAGCTAGAAGAATGGCAGCAAATAACACAGCGAGAAGAAAAGTCAACTGTCTTGATGACTCAGGCCGCCAGAGTTGTGGCGCTTTAATTAAGCACTCGTGCTTCAGCAGGAAGAAAGGTGGGATGTCAGTCAGAAGTAGTGCTGTAGCTTGCTCATGCTTCCTTGTTCGGAGTAATTACAATGCCTGTCAGGACGTGATGTGTATTGGTCTGCTAACGCTACAGTGGGTGGATGAGTTTATTACGTTTCAGTTGTCTTGGATAAGAAACACATTCGGCTATGCAGATATGTTTTTTCTTATACACTCTAGAGTGCACTATAGTCGGGTACCTAATCTTTATAATATTAACATTAATAATGTTTTTAATAATAATAATAAAAACAAAGAAAAAAGTAACATAACATATAATTCTAAAATTATAATTTATATATATTCACATATACACATATACACACATATATATATATATATATATATATATTATTATTTATAGCATATAATAATAAGTAGTCTTAGTTAAATAGACCTATATATAAATAAAAACATTTGATATATAAATTAAATCTGTTTACATTTAATTCATTTTTTTTTATAAATACTTGAAAGTAAAAAAAAATTAAATTAATACTTACTTTTTTTTTCCATCCACATATACATTTGCACAAAGAATGCAAATTTATGGTGAACTCTGCCTTCCCATGTATATTTTCAAGACATGTCCAGATAATCATCAGGAAGGATGAGACAAGTGCAGGGTTTCCAGTTTGCGCTACAGTGCGAAAGCAAACAGCCAGAAGAGCTCAGTACTCTGAAGTACAAGCCAGGAAGTGGTCAGAAGATCAGCAGACAAACATAAACTAGACAAGACTAACTGGGTAAACATGGCATAAGCTCTGATCAAACACTAATCAAGACAGGCAGATAACAAAGACACCTTGCTAGGCCGGAATGTCACAAGGTAACACAGGGCCTGGGTTATTTAAAGGGAACAGTGGGATCACTAATAGCTGTGAGGTGTCAGTGATCAGGTGGCTGTGAGGGGAACAGGAGCTGAACTAGGGGGTCATGTGACAAAGTTGTGGGCTAAGGATCATGGGAGTTGGAGTGCTGAATGCGCTGAAAATTAAATGCACAAAAATTCATTCATATTGTAGTGATTTTGTTTTTCCCAACTGTAAAATAATAATATATTTTTTTTATCATTTGAAGTCTCTTAATTGGTTAATTACTTTTAAGACAAAAGTGTGACCATTAGATTTGTATGTGTTTTTTTACATTTTACATTTAGTCCATATTAAAAAGGCAACAAAAAAAAAATCCAAAATGGATGTATTTTCAACATTTACCTTATTTTTTTATCATGGGTATAATTTAATTTAGACTACTAGATTGTATATTGTGACACAGGGGACCAATTAAAATTCAATAAGATTAGAGGGATGAAAATTCTAGACATATTCCTTAATTAAAAATAATATTTGAAGCATTAAAAGTGCTAATGAAAATTGACTTTTATTTAGAAATGTGATTTTCAAATAACTTCCTGGTTCTGTCTTGATTTTGACCAATCACAGGTTAGTTTTGTCTAATAATCTGAACTTCCTATCAACTCTTGTTTAGTGTTTTGACTCCAATATGCCATTTTATTTCCCATTTCACAGTGGACATTTCAAAGTTTAAATCACTATTTTCTTCTTTTATTATATAGGAGAGGAAAGAAGAGCAGCCATTACTAATATAGTGCTGGTGAAATTCTTTATGTATCCTATAAGCTCAAGGCCACACCAGATGCTTGAACTCATGACCTTCAGATCAATAATCCAGAGATCCTGAACCGGCACTGAGAGAGAAAGAAAGCTTTATTCATTTTCCAACATTTTCTAAAAATTTTTTAGGTTGGGAAAAACAAATCTGACACGAAACAATTGAAGATGTTTGAGCTTCTTTCTCACGAGACTGGAATCTGAACTTCTCTGGCACAAACGAGAACCAAGACATAAAAGAAATGAGAAATTACCAGGCAATGTGCTACTCCTTACTATACTGTCTGGTCAAATCTTCTTGAAAATCCTAGAAAATGAATGGAGATTGAATTACAGGATGGACAGCAGATCTGAATACACACTGACAAATATGTATTATTAATTGTTTACTGTGGATGTTACCAAAACAGCTCTGTCCCCAAGATGTCTGGCACTGACATGTAAAGTGTTCGGAAGTTGTAATATAGAATTTGATTGTTTCTAAAAAAAAAAAAAAGCAATAAAACAAAACAAAACGAAGACAAACATTAATATAAATTCCAAGACCTAAAGTTTTCCCAGCAGAACATTGCCTAGAACATCACTGCCACCACCTGCCATGTCGTCTCTGTGTAAGTGACACAAATACACACACACTCACACATGGCTGTCCACATGATGTAAAAGAAAATGTGATTTATCAGACCAGGCCACCTGCTTTCATCGCTCCATGCTTCAGTTCTGATGCTCACGTGCCCATTGTGTGAGCTTTCTGTGGTGTACAGGAGTCAGCATGAGCACTCGGGCCGCTTTGTATCTACTCAGCCATATACACAGCAAGCTGGAATGCACTGTGTGTCCTGCCACCTTTCTATCAGAGCCAGCATTAACTTAAGCAATGTGTTCTAGAGTAGCTCTTCTCTGAAACGTGCTAGCCTTCGCTTCCTACATGCATCAGTGCCCCCAAACATAAGGGGTGCTATCAAAAAGTTTTGAGACCTGCTCTGTTTACAAGAAAGTACTTTATCGACGTTTACACGCAATCACCTTTAAAATAGTCTCTTGCACAGCAATACAGCACTCCCAGTGTTCCTGCCACCTCTGGAATGAGTCCTGGAAGTCTTCTTTTTTGCTGCGCGTCAACTTTTGGGATTCGCCGGCGGAACTCCGCAATCGTGTCAACACAACGACCTTTTAGCCGGATCTTCATTTTTGGGACAAACACCAGTTGCACAGCTCCCGATGTATACAGGACGACGTCTTTTAGCACACTGACTTATGAAGGTCGGTGCTCCCTGTGACTGTGCATGCAGCCTTGTGCTGCCATCTGCTGGCATGTTACAAAACTAGACTTGAAACGTTTTACTACCACCTTGTAGAAAACATTACAATTTAATAAAATAGATAAATATTTTGTTGAAAAAATTCCGACTGCCTTCCTTCAAAACAGTGCATTGTGGGAGATCCAGACCAAGCTGGTCAGAATATCAGATTGTGCCACAACAGCTGTAATTTGCTCAGCGTACAGTGTATGGAAGGGGTGGTTGATTATTGCTGTCATAAGCAACTGAAAGTGGTGTCACGTGTGTCACATATCTGTTTGTTAACAAATAGAAATCTTTCAGTGATGCTGGTGAACTGCTGCTCAAATTTTTTTAAGCATTATCAGAACTTAGGAGAATGAGAAAAAAAGAATATAGTTGTTGGGTTTAAATGAACCCTGACTTGTTTTTGTATGAGGTTCGTCTCCACAGTAGGCAGGGAAAAGAAGGAACAAGCCTCAATAGGATTGTGCAGTTTTGTATGAGATTTATTTGACAGCACTTTTCTCTAATATTTAAGAAGTGCCATCTGGATTATGTGAAAACACTTACAATGTGCTCAGGGTGAATCTGGATTATTAAACCAGATTAGAATGTTCTTTGACAAGAATTGGACAATGAATGAATGAATGAATGAATGAATGAATGAAAGTTTATCGGACAGATGTTTCCCAATTTGACATTTTTTGTTCTAACAGAAAATAAATAAATAAATAAATAAAAGGGTAAAATTAAATGGAAAAAAAAATCAATACATACAATTACAATGACAATACAACAGATTGAAATAAAGTGCAAAACAAACACATTTTGCTTCTATCAATTATAATATAAAATGTTAAATGAAATATAAATTTAATGTAGAAAGTTTTTCTGTAATAAAAAAAAAAAAAAAAAAAAAAACCCTGACAAATATAAAATAAACATTCAAATTTAAAGAAATAATAAAATGTTGACTTCTCACTTATAATACACAAAAAATGACTAAAACGCCATTCACATTTCGCTTTTAAAATCTTTTTTTTTTTTGTGTTCTTCAATATCTCAGTAGTATTTTCTATCTATTTCAGGTTAAACATCTGGACACCTACTAGAACTAAATACCACTGCTATCAGAATTCATAACATCATATAACATTTATAAAATCCATGTTCACAACATGACTTTTAAATATCATCATACTCCACTTTCCACATATCAGCTATCATTTTACTGTAATTCTGAATGGAATGTTTTTTTTTTCCCACTCCAGTAAAGATATTCACTCAACATACTGGAAACTGGGAGATTTTTTTCACCACTAACTTGAACTGCAGGATACCTCTAGACCATTTAAACCACATTGTGCTACCTGTGCACTTCCTGTCTCTATCCATCCAGACATTAATATAAAAAGACGATAGACCCATGGTGTGGTGCAGAGCTAGAACATTGTGTACTGAATACTGAGATGACAGGGACATGTCACTGTCTTTTATCACACTACTGCACACCTCTAATTGTAGACTAGCAGTTTTAAAAAAAAAAATGTATGAAACACTTTTGTTTAAGCGCAGCAGGTTACGTGTTCTGTTTCTGCATTTGTTTAAAGAAAGTCTGTAAAACTTTCCAGAAAATTAGCATGTCACATTTTGTCCAACTGGAACAAGCAGGTCTTTTTTAAGCATTTTTTTTTCACCTATCATTACATACATCACATTTTTTTGTAGATGATTTCAACAGATATTGTCATTTTTGATTGTAACTTTTATATTAATAAATCTGATGTATTGTGTGTGTGCGTGTGTGTGTGTGTGTGTGTGTGTGTGTGTGTGTGTGTGTGTGTGTGTGTGTGTGTGTGTGTGTGTGTGTTAAATGGGCAAAATCATCTGCTGCTTCATATAAATTGTGTATCTACAAGATAGTAATGTCACTTGGAACTTACATTATGCTTTCGAAATAATTAATAATAATAATAATAATAATAATAATAATTATTATTATTATTATTATTATTATTATTATTATATTTATTTGAGGAAAATCACATTTTGCCGTTAACTAATCATAAAAAACTTTACAATTAAGTGTGATTAAAAATAATAATTTTATTTTACTTTAATCAATATTATTATTGGTATTATTGTACAATAGTAACAATGTACAATAATACAGAAATGTAGAAAAAAATTCAAAAAGAAAACTCACATTTGTATAAATGCATTCATAAGAACAGAAATGAATATTGTTGCAAATGTAAAATTAAATTGAAAAAAAAAACCAAAACTTTTTTCTTTTTAACAATAATATTTGTATTTGATTTTGAATACTTTTTCAGTTATAATAATTCCAAAATGTAAGTTTTGCTATAAAAAGCTCCAGATGAAAAAGAAATGAAAAGACCCATCGGACATCTGATATGCGAAGAACAAATTTCACTCTGCTGTAATGTATATGTGACAAATAAAGGCTATTCTTCTTCTATTCTTCCATGGAATGTAGGTATGGCTGTGGGCTTTCTTCAGCGGAGTCCATGTGCTCTTGTATGTTTGTTCAGGCCTAAATATAAAAATAAAACCCTTAAAAACAGCTCTACACTTGACTCTCTCTACATTAGTTATTCACAATACAATTAGCCAATAGACATTGACTTATGGCAGACCGAAGGTAGTGACAGAAAACACCAAATTTACCTTTTTAAAGATGAAGTGCTTTTTCACTTGAGCTGCAGACATCTTTTAAGGTCTCTTGCAGCCTTGTGGTGATGGAATCAAATAAAGTGAAAGAAGAATAGAAGTAACATCATTGTTCCATCCTTAAAAAAAACTGCATAAGCGACATTAACATGGAGAATTCTAAACAGTTTTTTTCTCAACTCTGACAGTCTATTCTGCATCCTTTGTTTCACTCTTTATTATTTCTCCACAGTCAATCAGGTCCTGAAGGTCTTGGGAGGAGTGAAGGCACTTGTTTGCTTAAGCAACCTTTTTAACAACTTACTGTAGAAGTGATTCATCAAAGATCAAAACATCATAAAAAACTGAATTAAAGACAAACACTTGTGTATTTGTGTGTGATCATTTACTTCAGAAAAAATATAAAAAAATGTATATAAGTTGAGTTGAAAGCATTTGTGGGATTATGGGATTATGGAAATTTGACCTGTTCCTCATTCTTTAAAACATACAAAATAATAATGTTCAAATAACATAAATTAACAGAAGAATTCGTCTACGACCTGGAAAAATTATATTATTTGTCATTTTATTGTATTATTTGTAATTTTGCGATTGTTTTATAATTGCACTTCTGCCCTTAAAACTCAAAAAAAGTGTTATTTATGCAAATACATTCAAATTTTTTGTTTCTTTTTTAGTGAAATGGTAATGAATTCATTCCACAAATGTTTTCAATTGAGATCATTTGTGTAACCCCATCCCAGTGACAGGTTAAAGGGAACGTCTCTAGGTTACGTATGCAACTCTAGTTCCCTGAGGGAATGAGACGAGCTCGAGTTCCTGAAAGAGAATTGTTTCATCACCAAATTATCAGGTTCTCTCATCGGATCTTTACCATTCAAGAACAGTGGAAATTTCATCAAGACATCAGTGTTTCTACTCGGGATTTGAATCATCTTGCGATGGTACTTAAATGTCTCCTACATTTTGATCTTGGTGTACACTTTTGAGATGTGGTTCATTAGAGAAACTGCTTCTCTACACAATTCTTCTGTGAAGATATCTATGCTGGATGCAGATTCTCTTTCAGAAGATGGGCCACCGCAGAAAGACTGAGGAACCTCACCGGTTTTCTTGATGATGCACTGTTCCTGTAAATGCTCCTTATTTTCCAAGTCAATAAGGAGCATTTACAGGAACAGTGCATCATCAGAGAACCAATGAGGTTCCTCAGTCTTACTTATCCACTCTTTGCGTAGGGATAATGAAGATATGGAAACAGGGCAACGATTCCTTGGCCATACATTTCCCTAGAATGCCTGGGTTCAGATGTGCTGTCAAAATAAAACGATGAAATATAAATTAAAGTATGTCTACAAATATGTCTGTGTGATATACAGGATTCTCACTTATTTTGATAAATGATAGTTTACCCTTTTTTTCTTAGTTTTTTTTTTCAGCAGAACATCAGAGAAGCTGAGTCTGTGGTCCTTGGTGATTTAAATAATGTAAGTCAACAGCAACCATCTCTTTGACAGTCCAATAAATAAATAAATAAATAAATAAATAAAATATCCTTAACTCCAGACAATACATTAAAGTCCTATGAAGTAAAATCAATCAATCATTGCAAGAACATTATTGGTTAAATGGCCCTGAGCATGTGCAAACATCCAATCAAATATAATGCTGTATATCAAACAGTGTGAATCTGTGAAAAGTCACCTTCCTGGATTTAGTTTGTGTATATGAATATAGTTGTATAGTTTATATAGGTTGCAAGTACCACTACAACATACATATCCTCCGCTAACGCAGTAAACAAACGGCAAAAGCCCACTCCCGTGTTTGCAACTAAAACTTTCTTTCAGCTTCTCGCATTAGGGGGCGCCACAGCGGACCATCCGCATGTTTGATTTGGCACGTTTGTACGCTGGATGCCCTTCCTAACGCAACCCTCCACCATTTATCCGGGCTTGGGACCGGAACTAAGAGTGGCTGGGGTTGGTTCCCTGACCGGGGATCAAACCCGGCCCGCAGCGGTGAGAGCGCCGCATCCTAACCACTAGACCACCAGGGACCCTTAAATAAACTTTCTTTCGGCTTCTCCTATTAGGGGTCGCCACAGCGGATCATCCGCATGTTTGATTTGGCACGTTTTTACGCTGGATGCCCTTCCTAACGCAACCCTCCCCATTTATTCGGGCTTGGGACCGTCACTAAGGCTTGTGCAACCCTATTAGCTGGGGTTGGTTCCCTGACCGGGGATCGAACCCGGGCCGCAGCGGTGAGAGCGCCACATCTTAACCACTAGACCACCAGGGAACCTCACTATACTACATAATTCATTATGTACGACACGAAGTCCAAAACTTCAGACTGTCATGAACACGATGAGGACCATTTGTTGAGGTTAATAATGTAATAATAATGTTGCAACTAATGTTCAGTTTCTTGTACAGACTAATCGATTAACTTTATAAGACCTCAATGTATGGTGCAACCCAGATGAGGATGGTTTCCCTCTTGAGTCTGGTTCCTCTCAAGGTTTCTTCCTTATGCCATCTCGGGGAGTTTTTCCTTGCCACAGTCACCACCGGCTCACTCAATTTTTTATCACCACATTATTTGTGTAAAGCTGCTTTGAGATAAAAATGAATTGAATTGAATGTATAGTCATGAGCCACAGGTATTCATCTCGTTGCCTGAAATGCTTTTTTTGGACTCTAAAAGAAATGGTAAGCTTTGGTTTGCGTTATCTAAGTTACCAAGTATCACAATTTTTGCTGAAAATCTTCTTTACTGTTCTACTGAAGAAGAAGAAAAAAGACATCTTGGATGGCCTGTTGATGAATAAATGAATTTTGATTTTGAGTAAACTTTCAAAGTTGGACAACATCAGATTTTCATTTGTGTTCTGTGGGAAATCATCTGGGACAGCTTCAGGTTGCCTGTGCTTTTCTGTCATATTTACAGTAAGAATCTTGATCATCTCTCTCCTGGTGCTGTCAGTCAAGCATTTGGTTGTGTTGTATTCCCTGACTGTGTCTCCACCAGGTTTAGTCTGCAGGAGTTTTTTTGGACCTGCTGCAAAGAGTTACATAATACAATCATTGCCAAAACTAAATCCCCCAGGAACTATTCTGTTTACATGACTGTGTGGTTACACAAACACCTGTTACATATTAACATGTACAAGTGGGCAGGTCTACATAAAGGTCTGAATGCATCCAGGATGCACTGGGGATGTACTGGGACGTGATCATTCTGACCACATTCACCTCATATGTTCATATGCCTTTATCAACAAGCAAATAATTATAAGTTCACCCAGAAATGTACATTCTATTATTCATTACTCACCCTCATGTTGTTACAAAACTGTATTGCATCATCAGAAGACAAATGTAAATATTTTTATTTAAATCTGAGAGATTTCTGTCCCAGTGACCACATAAGCAACTACAACTCAAGTCAAGAGACTTTCATGGCATATAGTAAAAACATCCTTGAAATAATCCATGTGACTCCATGTTACATTAATTTTATGAGGTCAAGTGAATGCATTTTGTTTGCAAAAAATAAAATAATAATGTTAATGCTTAATAGATGTTAGTTTACTGCTTCAACGTGTGGACAATTAGCAAATTGATGCAAAAGTGAGAAAATTGTTAAATTATGTCCTTTTCCCATTTCCTCATAAAATTAAGGTTAACCACTGGACTTACATGTATAATTTCAGGATGTTTTTACTGCCTGAATGTTGCAGTTGCGTCAGTTGTCAAAAGAAGGACAGATTTCATTACGTCTTGATTTATGTTTCTGAAAATGAATGTCTTATGGGATTGAAGCAACATGAGGGTGAGTACGTGATGACAGAATTTTCATTTTTGGGTGAGCTATCTCTTTAACTCCCTGGCTGGAATAAAAAGCAGCAAAACACTTACCTTGAACTCAAATGTGGACAAAAAAAAACCTGACTGATGAAACAGATTTAAACTGCAATATGTTTCAATGTGACTATCATCCAAGGCATGTCAATGCCGCATGTGAAAAGGGCCAGAGATTGTGTAATTGCACAGTTAAATCTCTTGTTTTCCATCGTATAAAATTTGTATTGCACATAGAATAATATACTATACAAAATACATACTATCACAGACTCACAATTCTGGCTTCAACCATCATCTTCAACCCTCTGTTGCTTTCTTATAGGATTTTATCACTCACTAGTTTGCATTCTCCAACAAGTTTTCTTCACTTGTCACATAATGCACCTGAGCCAAATCCATTGTAAAAATGTTTAGACCGTCTCTAAAGTTACACATGATGACTAACTTAAATAGCATTTGAAAATAATGACTTGCATTCCTTAAAGTTCAAGTTCAAGTTTATTTTTATAGTGCTTTTCCCAATGGACATTGTCTCAAAGCAGCTTTACAGAACTTAAGAATTAAAGGGAATGATGTGTGTTTCTCCCTGATAAGCAGAATGGGGTAACTGATGCAAAAAAAAATTCCCTTAGTGTGAACCAGACTCAAAAGGGGAACCCATCCTCATTTGCATGATATCAGGGGTGTGATTATAAGTCTTAAAAAACAATACAAAACACCGGAGAGTGAGAACCACTATTAGTACTGGATTGTGTAATTAATGTTCTTTCTACAGTCTTATACAGTCAGTTGATGTTGTGGAACCATGAGCTACTGAGCAACTCATAAAATAGCTTAACATTTGAGATCATCATAGATCCAACACCAGCTTCTCCATGCCAGAGCCTTAAAACATTCAAAGAGGTCCAATGCCCAAACTCTACATTAAGTATCCAAATCCACTGGTACGTCTCTAAATGGTTCGGGATGTTTGCCGCATCGGCATCTACTTCTTTAAAGGTCCATTATCTTCATGAAGTGGGAAAAAAAATGTAATCAAGGAAGAAAACCACCTAAATTTGGCTGCGGCAGAACCTCCCCGAAAACATCCTCATCAACGTCAGCCCATGACTCATCATAAAGCTTGGCCTCGGCCCAATAGGAGGCGGGAAATAATAGTCAGTGGGAAATTTCATAGTCTGTAAACAAACCAAAATGACTTTCAGATCCAAAATGAAACAAATTCTCATACGTCTTAATGTTAGTGGTAAAAACACTACTACAAATGTATTTTACAAGCAAATTACCTTCATACAGAAAATCGGACAGTTTCAAGTCAACACCACAAACTTTTAAAAAACCTTGCTTTATCCTTGGACCTAACTTTGACAAGCATCCTTAATACTGGCAGAAACATTTGCAGGTAGTCACAAGAGTTGAATTAGTGATCTTTGGTAGAAAGCAATCTGCAAGAGTAAAAGCGACAGTTTCTAGAACGGTGGTGAGACCTGCTGGGTTGTAGGGTTTAGAGACATTGACAAAAAGAAGAAGGAGGAGCTGGAAGTGGAGTTGAAGATAGCCAAAATGAGTTTTTTAGAGAGACCATACAGGTGGGACGTTTTGAAGAGGAGGTGTGATTGAGATGGTTTAGTCATCTACAGAGGAGGGACATAGAGAATATTGGTAGAGGAATGCTGAGGATGGAGACGTCAGTAAGGAGGGAAAAATGGACCATACAGGTGGGACGTTTTGAAGAGGAGGTGTGACTGAGATGGTTTGGTCATCTACAGAGGAGGGACATAGGGAATATTGGTAGAGGAATGCTGAGGATGGAGACGTCAGTAAGGAGGAAAAAATGGAAGGCCAAGGAGGAGGTTCATGGATGCGGTGAGGGAAGACATGCAGGTGGTTGGTTTTAAAGAGTCAGATGTAAAGGACAGGGGGGGATGGAGACGTATGATCCGGTGTAGTTAGCGATGTATGAAGAACAGGCCACTGATCTTTCAATTGTTGTTGTTGTTGTTTTTTTCACGATCATTGTTGCTCTGTATAATTTTCATATTATCCTTGTTTCGAATTCATGTTATGGTTTTTGTGTTTGGTTTTTATTTTGTCCTTTTTTTTAGTATTGAAGTATTTATCACTTGAATCTACTCCCGCTTCTGCTGGTTACTATGACAGTAATTAAGTCATTAAAATTTTACTGGCGTCTACATGGAAGTCAACTTTTTGAGCACGTTCTCAAGTACACTGGGGAAACAAAAGAAAAACCCTTGGAAGTGTGAATGTAAATGAAATCTAATGATTTTAATTCAATTATCTATGCTTGTTGGTGCGCCATGACTTAATCTTTTTCAATTATTCAAATCATTTGATGTCTAGAATCATTTTCATTAAAACCTTCCAAGAAATTGGAATAAATTAGGATGCTATACGGCTGGAATGCACACCTAAGGAGTACTCGATAATGATTAGTTAAAGCCCACTTTATTTTATTAGCGCATACAGATACACTCTAGCGGCTTGCTGTGTTTAGGTTTTGTTGACTTTTGCCGAGGGTATGGAGTGCCTTTAAATCGTTAGTTGATTCATTCATGCTTGGACAAATGCTTTGATAAGTGAAAATCATACTATTCGGTCCCACTTCATTTTGTTCTTTACAAAATAAATAATTTGAAAATATGAGAAAGGAGCAAAGAAAAGAAAGAAAAAAAAACAATAAACCATTTGTTTAAATAAAAAAGTTCTGTTTTATTAACTTAAGCTGCTCATAACCTTGAGACAAATTTCCCAACTGAAACATGTTGGTGGAAGCATGGTGGTAGGTTCCTTTGCAACAAGGCCTAGGGGAATGCTGAGGATCATTCCAACTAAATATATAGTTTATGTGAAATCTAAAAAATTATTTGTAATGATCATTTTGATTCTTTAAAATAAAGCATGGTAGTGGTAGCACTGTGTTAATAAAGTACTTTTCCTTAACAGAAAGGTTTTGTGAAATTGGACACATTAAACACATTAAACCATCCTCAGGACAATTCACAATGTTTTTGCTGGTTTTTTTTATTATTGGCACCACTCATAATTCTTTGAACATTATCCCTATAGCAGTGGTGGGCGGTCATGGCCAGCAAAGCTTTCTCTGCTGGCCTAAACACTATCAGAAGCACTGACCTACATTTACAACCTAAATTCTTTTTGTTTCATGAAATTGTATTCATTTATTCCCAACAGTTTATTCTCTTCATTTCGTAGCGTTTCTCTTGGCTGCACTGCTTCCAGTACTTGTATGTTGATGTTAACGGAGGAAGAGAAATTTATTTGGTCTTGGACATACTTAAAAATCCATTTTCAAGAAAAGCTAGACATTGTAATATGGTCGTCCGACCCCGAAGCTAGCTAGTGTGTCTCAGCCCGGGATAGGGTTTGTTCACCACTTCCAGACCAGTGAATACGAGCGGTTCCACTGGATTACAGCCTCTGAGGAGCGCTGCAAATTATGAGTCTGCATCTCTGGTGAGTAGGTTGTATTTTATTAAAATGTGTATGTTTTTGTCATGTTATTAGACAAATATTGATTCTGAACTGCTTCAGATGATGTAAGGTGCACAGTTACGGTTGTAATGTAGAGGTTTGGAGTCTTTACTGGGTTTCTTGCTTTAGTAAAATGGTATTCACCCTCCATATGTGAAATGCCTCTCTCTCTGTAATGCCACGCGTTGTTATATTGCATTTTTTGTATTGTATTGATGGTTTCTATAAATGCGACATGATAGTGGTGGTATTAAGTGGTAGTTTAAGAATACCAAATGCACGGCCCGCCACTGCCCTATAGTGCATGGTGGTGGGTTCCTTAGCAGTAAGTCCTGGGACACTGGTCAGGCTTATCTCAACAACTTATCATGCTGAGAACTCCAGACTGAAGCATGGTGGTGGTAGCATTATGTTGAAGGAATGCTTTTCCTCAGCAGCAAAGACTGTGAATTCGATTAGGGTCATCCCAGAAGTTTATATGCAAACACTCACACAATGACACACAATCACGACAAATTATTTGCACTGCTCATCATTGTGAGAACACAATCCCTAAAATCTTCTTTAGAAGCTTACTGGTGGTAGCATTGTGTTGTGGGGATGCTTTTAATTAATAACAGGGACAGAGGAACCCTAACTGTACACCATGTCAAAAATATAAACCCTAGACTGAATTGTAGTGATATCATTATCTTATTGCAGTGTTTTTCCTTAGCAACAAGACAACAGTTTATGTGAAATCCTTTATGCACCCAATAAAGTAAAGAACAAACAAAAGATTACTAGAATGCAGCTCATAACATTTTTATAACTGCTCATTGTTTTGAGAAAAAAAACATCCTTAGGCTGAAGCATGGTGGAGGTAACATCACAAGGTGGATACAGCCATATAGAGGCTGTATAGATATCTAGAAGCAAACCTGTTCCAGTCTGCAAGACCTAAATATTTAAAAAATGCTGTTCATCATCCAATCTGACAGAGAGCTCGAACTCCATCCAACCTGACAGAGCTTTAGTAATTTTTTTGGCAAAAGTATATGAAGATCCAGATGTATAAAGCCGAATGAAACAGAGTTGCAGCTGGGGTGCTCCATCTCCCAGCTGCTCCTACCCAAAGGGGTTGAAACATATGCATCCAAGTGTCTGTTCAATTACCATTTGTGACACAAATGCACAAATTTGTTGTTTGTAATCAAATGCTTAAAGACATTAATGTTTGAATTCCAGGTTGCTGCATTATATACAAAATTTACAGAACAAAAGAATGCTCCAGACTAATGTCCTTCACATTCAAAATGCGTCTAAAGCTGTATAAAGCTTTCTCTGGTAAGTTTCTGAAAACATTCTAAGGCACTAATGGAGGACATTTGTAGGAAATATGTCATATTATACGCGAGGTTGTAAATAATAAATATAACATATAGTTTATATAGAAAAAATCGTTGCCAACTAATTTTCCTGAAAATTGGTCCTGTTACCATTTTAGCCAAGTTTGAACATTATGGCAGAGGCAACCAGTTCTTTTTTTTTTGTAATTATCCTGGTAGTGAAAGTAGTGAAATTCTTCATGCAACACCATGTTTTTCTTTTTTTTCGGGGTTTTTACATGGGTGGAAATTTGCACTCATTTTATGTCCATTAGGAATGTCAATAATGAAAAAAAAAATTTTTTTTGTTTTCACATAAAGTAGGAAAGGTCAGGTTTCCCAAAGGTTTTCAGCAAAGACAGAAATCATACTTCTACAATCACTCTTAGTAATAATCTGTAATGAGACAGTAATACTAAACATAATGATCAATGAGGTAAATGATGAGCACCAGGTTAAACCCCCCCAATAAAAAAGATATAAAAATTCCACAGTCTTTGGAAAGAAAGTGGTTGCTAAAATCTCCATAAAACAGACTACAAGCAAACCAATCTTCTTTCGTCCACTCACCCAACACAAATCATGGCTCATGGGTACAAACCCTATTCCACGGGCTTTGCCAGGTGGAGATAAGTCCGTCTGGAGAGCTGCTAAATGGCCCAGTATGGAATTAACCTGCCCATCTGTTTCACAAAGGAATGCTCTGAAAGCCCTAGGAGGTTGGCGTAGATGGGTTGGAAAAAATAAGCTAGCATGATAAGTGCCGTTCGGAATGAGGTACTGACAGAAAGTAACGAGTGTCAGAGGAGTGCATGCTGGGATTTTGGAAGGTAAGATAAAAGCTGTTAAAACCAAGGTGAGGAACATTACAACCCAATACAACAATCTCCTGTATATTACTGCTAATGATTCAATTACTTAACGGCTTATTAGCTATGGAGCTGTTGAGAAATGATCCTACATGATCTTATTTAGCAAATAACATGATTATACCTTGAAAGCATGTTCAAATTGTATTCATATAGAAAAAATCCTATCTTTTAATTCCACCAATAAAAATAATTCATATAATCCAAAATATAAAAAACATCAGTTGCCAAATGCAACCCAGAGCCAAATTTATTATTTATTATTATAGGTACTTGCATGTATACACTATATGGACATTTTTAAACTGTTACCACAAACCAGCTCCATGAACATATGGTTTATATGGGATGGAGTGAAAGATCTCGACTGCCCTGTGATAAATTCCTGACTTCAATCCTATTGAACATCTTTGGGATGAATTGAAATACTGACCGCACCCCAGGCCTCAACCCAACGTTTTTGTAAAGAAAGAGTAGGAAAAGTATAAAAGAAAATAAGAATAGAGTTAAATATATAAGAAAGAAAGAAGAAAGAAAGAAAGAAAGAAAGAAAGAAAGAAAGAAAGAAAGAAAGAAAGAAAGAAAGAAAGAAAGAAAGAAAAATTTTGGATGACAGAAAATGTCTTTAGATAGATAGATAGATAGATAGATAGATAGATAGATAGATAGATAGATAGATAGATAGATAGATAGATAGATTGATAGATAGATAGATAGATAGATAGATAGATAGATAGATAGATAGATTGATTGATTGATTGATTGATTGATTTAGAAAGAAAGAAAGAAAGAAAGAAAGAAAGAAAGAAAGAAAGAAAGAAAGAAAGAAAGAAAGAAATATTTTGGATGACAGAAAATGTATTTAGATAGATAGATAGATAGATAGATAGATAGATAGATAGATAGATAGATAGATAGATAGATAGATAGATAGATTGATTGATTGATTGATTGATTGATTGATTGATTTAGAAAGAAAGAAAGAAAGAAAGAAAGAAAGAAAGAAAGAAAGAAATATTTTGGATGACAGAAAATGTATTTAGATAGATAGATAGATAGATAGATAGATAGATAGATAGATAGATAGATAGATAGATAGATAGATAGATAGATAGATAGATAGATTTTAAAGAAAGAAAGAAAGAAAGAAAGAAAGAAAGAAAGAAAGAAAGAAAGAAAGAAAGAAAGAAAGAATAATTAACCATAACAATACTGTTATGAATATGTATTATATTATATAAATATTTATATTCTGGTCATATCTTCAAAAGAAACCATAATTATAAAGAGACCCATGGAAAGTCTCATAATTTTCCTTGGTGATTGCAGTCAGGGCAAAAGATCTCATGATGGCCTGCAGGTCAACACTGGGCCTCATTACATCTCATGTCACATCCCACACCACTCGGACTCCTGCAGCAGGAGAAACACCACATTCTGGCTGAAGGTACAGTAAAGCTTAAAGACGAGGTGTCACATGATCATCACTCAATTTGCACATTAAACCTTTCGCTTGTGTCCAACTGAATAACTGAAGTCAAAACCCAAACAGAACGGTGTCATGTTTACTGCTGTAACTTCCACATTTAATAAATCACCTCCTCCCATCCTACCTGCAGCAGCATCTTCTCCTGAAACTGTCTGAGCAGATATGCAAAGGGGGGAAACTGGAAATGGAAAGAACAAAACAAAAGAAAAATGAAATAATTAAAAAAAGAAAGAAAGTAAGAACGAAATAAAAGGATTTGAATGATAGAAAATGTCAGAGAGAGAAAGAAAGAAAGAAAGAAAGAAAGAAAGAAAGAAAGAAAGAAAGAAAGAAAGAAGATTTAGATATCTTCGGACAGACAGGCAGACAGACAGACAGACAGACAGACAGACAGACAGACAGACAGACAGACAGACAGACAGATAGATAGATAGATAGATAGATAGATAGATAGATAGATAGATAGATAGATAGATAGATGTTTAGATGAGTGAAAAAATTGAAAAAAGGAAAACAAGAAAGAACAGAATTAGTCAATAATATCAAAACCTAAAAAAGTGAAAAAGGAACAAAATAAATCAACCAATATTTGAAGAAACTTGTAGATGAAAAGTGGGGCTTGACCTTTATTCCAGATGTGGAATAAGGCATGATGTGGCACGATGTGGCACGATGTGCGCCAAACTACAAGTTAAATCCTGCTCGGACTTGAGGCCAAGTTCGCGCTGTTCGACTCAAAGCTGACGTGCTAATGAGCGCAGCCTGATGCTTCAGCCTATATTTGCTTTTAATCTTCTTATTCAGTCAGACATGCAGCTTTTCCAAAATGCAAGAATTTAAATGAAGCACAAATGAGCCAGATTTCATCTCCCGTGTCTGTGAAATGCTTGTCGCTCATTGACCATATCCAATTTTCAACATAATTTGATCATATTGGCCAAGTGTCCTGAAAGAAAGAAGATCAGCTGCACATGCTGCGAGTCAGTGATACACTGAGTAATCCCCATTTATTCTAGTCACAAATAGTTTCCCTTTTTTGGAAAGAAGACCAAAGGTCAGGAATTACAAGCAAACTGCAATTAAAGTTTGATGAACGAATCTGACAGACTTTCCGTGGCCATTTAAAGCCAGTCAACAACTCATTACGCCACGTCTCCAACTTTTATCTGCACATCTGGATTCGTGCCACACTACGATCCGGGATTATTTCAGGCGTCGTGTCTTAATGCTGCTGTATGTCTTTTTCATGATGTTGTCTAGTGTTCAGTCAGTGGGACCCCAGGCCTCAAACCAACGTTTTTGTAAAGAAAGGGTAGGAAAAGTGTAAAAGAAAATAAGAATAGAGTTAAATATATAAGAAAGAAAGAAGAAAGAAAGAAAGAAAGAAAGAAAGAAAGAAAGAAAGAAAGAAAGAAAGAGATTCATTGAGAATATAAAGACAAATGAAACTTGAAGGAAGAATGAAAGCATAAAAGTAAAGGGGAAGGAAGGAAGGAAGGAAGGAAGGAAGGAAGGAAGGAAGGAAGGAAGGAAGGAAGGAAGGAAGGAAGGAAGGAAATTTTAGATGAAAGAAACACGAGAAAGAAAGGAAGGAATATTTAGAATATTTGGAATTGAGAAAAACATAATGGAGGGGAGGAATGTAGATAGAAAATAAAATATTGAAATAAAAAGAAATTGTAAGAAAAAAAGAAAGTGGGAACAGAAGTAAAGCCCGGAGAGAAGGAGATATTTGGATGAGAGAAGAAGGAAAGAAAGAAGGAATATCTGGGATTGAGAGAAACAGATTAAGTGAGTAAATAAAGAAAAAGAAAACAATTAAAGGGGGGAATGAAAATATGAAAGCAGGAAGATGGATGGATGGATGGATGGATGGATGGATGGATGGATGGATGGATCGATGGATCGATGGATAGAAGAATAAATAGAAGACAGGATGAACTATTTGGATAGGAGGAAAAACTGTGAGGAAAATAAAAGGAATGCAATATTAATAAATAGAATATTTGAATTAAAGAGTAAAAAAGAAAATATAGAAGAAGATATGTGAATGAGAGAAACAGAATAAAAGGAAGAAAGAAAAGAAGGGAATATTTGGAAGGAAGAAAGTGCATTAGAAAAGAATAAAGAACAGAAGGGCATTTTTGGATGAGAGAAATGTGTTAGGAAGGAGGGAAGGAAGGAAAATTGGGATGACAGAAAAAGGAAAGAAGAAAGAAAGAAAGAATACATCTGTCATCCCTCTGACCTGAACTGCACTTCAGTGAGAATAATAAGGCTGAGCTGCTGGACAGAAGCATGATGTTGTATATGTGCTCACCTGAGCTGATTATCCTGCAGCCTGCAGTAATCGGTGGATGATAAACGCCCAGCTGGACGCAGAAATCACACTCGAAGCCATCAATAATAAGAGCGCAGGAGTCGCTCATGACATTTCACTCCGCTGATTAATGGCGTCTGAGTGAAGGCGGATTGTTCACGTGAAAGTTTCACGCTGCACGGCTGAACCACAGGAGGCTAAATGTTCCATCTGGGAAATCTGTGGTCATCTAATAAACTGATTACGAAGAACCACAAATAAAAATGCAAATTAAATGTTACAAATATTAAAATAGCAGTGAAAGATGTGCACACTGGCAACTCCAGGATTTCTCACAAAACTATTAATGTCAGGAGAAGTAAACAAATAAATAATTCAATAAATAGCTTCCTTTTATCTATTCTTTTAAAATTTAAATGACCAAAAAAATTAAGAAAGGAAGAAAGAAACACATTACAGGTAAATGAGAGATTTAGATTAGGAAAGCAAATGCTATACAGCAAAAAGAAGAATGATGCAGGCCTGAAGGAATGTCTGAATGAGGGGGGAAAAAAAACCTTCCTCTTCTTTCGGCTTCTCCCATTAGGGGGCACCACAGCAGATCATCCGTCTCCATACCCCCCTGTCCTCTACATCTGCCTCTTTCACACCAACTACCTGCATGTCTTCCTTCACCACATCCATAAACCTCCTCCTTGGTCTTCTCTTTTCCTCCTTCCTGGTGGCTCCATCCTCAGCATTCTCCTACTGATATACCCCATGTCCCTCCTCTGCACATGTCCAAACCATCTCAATCTCACCTCCCTCACCTTGTCTCCGAAACGTCCTACATGCGCTGTCCCTCTAATAAACTCATTTCTAATCCTGTCCATCCTCGTCACTCCCAACAAAAACCTCAACATCTTCAGCTCTGCTACCTCCAGCTCCACCTCCTGTCTTTTACTCAATCCCACTGTCTCTAAACCATACAACATCTCAGGTCTCACCACAGACCTATAAACTTTCCCTTTCACTCTTACAGATACTCTTCTATCACAAATCACTCCTGTCACTCTTCTCCACCCACTCCACCCTGCCTGCACTCTTTTCTTCACTTCTCTAACACACTCTCCATTACTTTGCACTGTTGACCCCAGGTACCTGAACTCCTCCACCTTCTCCACCTCTTCTCCCTGCAACTGCACCACTCCACTGCCCTCCCTCTCATTCACACACATGTACTCTGTCTTACTGCTACTGACTTTCATTCCTCTTCTCTCCAGCGTGTACCTCCACCTCTCCAGGCTCTTCTCAACCTGCTCCCTACTCTCACAACAAATCACAATATCATCCAAAAATATATATAATCAATAAAAAAGAAAGAATAAAGAAAGAATTATGAACAGAAAACATTAAGAAATAAGTTAAAATCAGAAATTAGATTAAATGTGTTTAGTCAAAAGTATTTTTCCAGCCACATTTGGTTCTACCACAAAGTTGAAGGCACACAATATAAAGTATAGAATGTCTTCGGTTGTGGTGCCATTACATTTTCCCTTCACTTCAAATAGGCGACTAAAACCTGTTCCAACATTACAATGTGCACAAATCGAACTCCATGTAGATATGCATCTAAAGATCTAGAGACGTACCAGCGCCATTTAGATTTCACTTCATGTGGAGTTTGGACACTGGACCTCTTTAGTGTTTAAAGGCTCTGGCATGGAGAAGCTGGTGTTGGATCTGTGATGATCGCAAATGTTGAGCTATTTTATAAGTTGCTCAGTAGCTCCTGGTTCCACAACATCAACTGACTGTAAAATACTGTAAAAAGGACATTAATCATAATCACACACTCCAGTGCTCAAGTTAGTTCTCACTCTCCAGTGTTCTGTATTGTTTAAAGACTATAATCACACTCTTGATGGCACCCAAATGAGGATGGGTTCCACTTATGAGTCTGGTTCCTCTCAAGGTTTCTTCCTCATAACATCTAAGGGAGTTTTTACTTGCCACAGTCGCCATGGCTGCTCATCAGGGATAAACACACACCGTTCACCTTAACTGTTTTGAGTCAATGTCTGTTGTGAAAATCGCTATAGAAATAAACTTGACTTGACTTGACCATTGAACATATTTGGGATAAATGTGAACGCTGACTTCACCCCAGACCTCCTCACCTCACCTACATCAGTGCCTGACTTTACTAACACACTTGTGTCTGAATGAACACAAATCTCCCCAAGCACACTCAAAAATCTAGTGGAACATCTGCCCAGAAGAGTGGAGGGAATTATAACTGTAAACGAAGACTAAATGTGAAGTGTTTAATTTGGTGTTCACCAAAATTTGTTCATATGTTGTATATGAAAATTGGTGGAAGAGGAAAAAAGAAAAAGTAGATTATAACATTTTATTCCAGAGTATTATCAAGAAATTCCAAAGCACTAAGTGCTCTTTTATGAAACGCAGAAAGCAGGGACATGGAATACATTTTCAAGCGCGCTGGCAAGTGCTCTTTGGCCTGTGCCCGTCATAATCCTTTCGGAAGATGTGCGCTGACCCCGAAAATCCCAGTCCCTGAGGGCATCATGCATTATTTCCGAGAGTTAGCATTAGCTCACTTGGGTGGCACTCTTGTAGAAATCCCAGCAGCCTTTTCTTGCCATCCGAATGAACTGTCATTTTCCTGGCATTCTTAACTTCAGCTGATCCTCGTTCATTAATCTGCTTAGCCCCACTATCCCCGAAGGACAGACAAAGTATGCGTCTATGTGTGTGTGTGTGTGTGTGTGTGTGTGTGTGTGTGTGTGTGTGTGTGTGTTTTAGTAGGGAGGCATCTATTGAAACCCACTCACATTCATAATGACTTTCTGGCTTCCATAACATTCGTTAACCAAGCGTTTAACGTCAACAAAATGCTGGTGGCTGATAACCAACGCGTAATTCCCTCCCAATAGCATTTTTTTTTTTTTTTTACCAAGCGCATGCAGATGTGGCGCCCTCACTTTTACATAATGTCTTTGATGGAAATTGCTTCATGCTTAAACTAAGTACCAGACTGCTAGTCTTCGATACGGTAAAAACCCTCGGCGTTGTTTAATAGAACAATTATACATTTGGCTAATTGCTCTGGATGGATTGCTCATCGAAATAAAATAAAAACGCATTATTGGCGCGTTTAGTTGGTAAAGTTGCGTAGAAAGATTATGGGGAAAAAAATGGTTTGTGGATTAGCTGGTGCCTTCTCATGCGGAAAGTTTGGTTGCTTAACTGAAGTAAATCACCTCTACTGAGACACCTGACTTTTCCAGTTATATTGACTTCTTCCCCAAATGGTTGCCACAAACAGGCACACAATTGCAATGGTGGACGAAATACAAAAACAATGTACCGTAATTTCCGGACTATAAAGCGCACCCATATATAAGCCGCACCCACTGAATTTGACAAAGATTTTTATTTTGAACATAAATAAGCAGCACCTGTCTATAAGCCGCAGGTGTCTACATTAAAACTAATGAATTTTACACAGGCTTTAATGAAAGACAGTGTCTGTTACACGGCTTGTATCTAAACAGTAGCCTACCAAGAAAGTCATTGTTCACTGTCTTCCTCCTTCCTTTCACAACAGTTTCTCTCGAGAGTTTTTCTCTCGGCATCGTCCTGCGTTTAAAAATCAACATCGGTGAAGCTTTTCTCCCGATGCCGTGCAGCTCAGAACACAGGTGAAGTGTTTTTTTTCATGCCCGGTTGTTTTCAGCGTGACGAATGATTCGCTTTTCCTGTTGACAGTCCGAGTGAGCGGCAGGTCAAACGTCAGAGGAACATCATCCATATTTATGATGTGGTGCGGCCCGATTCAGTGGGAGCGCATCTGATTTAATATAAAGAGTTTCATTGGTTCACCTGAACCCGTTCGGAAATTTCATTGGTCTAATGTTATGGGGCTCAGTTTTTTGGCTTGAAGTTTGTGAAACCGGGAAAAACCCAGGAAAAATCCATAAATTAGCCGCTTCATTGTTTAAGCCGCGGGGTTCAAAGCGTGGGAGAAAAGTAGCGGCTTATAGTCCGGAAAATACGGTACTTGAGTTAAAGTAGTGATACACTTGGTAAAATATCACTCCAGGGAAAGTGCTCAATTTAAATATTCACTTAAGTTAAAGAACTATGGTTTATTTTTACTGTTCCTATTATCATTTTTGTCACAAGACTCTTTGCTTAATCAACTCGGTTCATGTAAAAAGACTCGAATGTTACTCACACCAATTTATTAATAAAATGATATTAATAAGTTAAAACACTAATTTCTATTAAATGAATATTTTCCAAAACCAAAGCTCCACCCCCATGTAAAACACAACTAATTTGGTGGATGATTATTGGTTGTATTAGTACGACCTGGAAGATCTGAAACAACGAAAAGAGTTTGTATACGAGTCTTGCTGTTTCGACGATGAAGACAAAGGGGCATGGCATGTTGAATATCTGCATACAATAGCATCATTCCAGTTCATAAATATATAGTGATTGATGATAACGGTACACAATAAATCATGACAATTTCACAGTGTCTCATCTGAACTCTCTCATCAAACCCACGTTGAGTGACTGATTTAGTAAAAAAACGCTCAATTTATGCTTTTTTGTTTGTTTATGCCAAGAAAAAATATGGTGTATAAACATCGAAGAGGAATATTTATTTCGAAAAGAAATACTGTGAATTAAATAAGTTGATGCATGCAGTGTTGGCGAATATGCAAACTCTAACAGATGAAATAAATACAGAGTTCAGATTGAAACCGCAACCTTCATCAGGTTTACATCCCGCCCCCCCGTCTGCCGCTCCTGTGTCAACAGCCTTCGGTCTTTTAAAGTGTGAGTGTTTGCACGTCTTGATTGGATCCCGGACGTGTGTTTGCTTCCGAATATGTGCGGTTGAAGGAGGGGCAAAAATGAAACACTCGATGTGCAAACAGCAGCTCGCACTCATGTGACATGGTCTCGTTTACCACCAGACGATTGTAATGCACGAGAATTAACTCGACGTAGAAGAAAAAGATGATGAGAACCCGAAGTGCTCACAAAAACCTCCAGGCTGCATCATTTCTAAATTCTTACTAATCCCGTGGAAGGTGGTGATGCACCCCATGAGGTGTTAATGTACTCATGATAGAAGTCTGCTTTGTATTCATCACTTCACAAACACGAGGCCTGAGAAGTTATTTTCTACTTTTAGTTTTTAAAAGTTTATAGACATGACGATGGCACTTCCTAAAGCTTTAATGACACTTGAGAAAACCATGAATAGAGACATAAAAAAGTTTAATATCACCAAGCATTATATATATAGTCTGTGTATGCTGCATTTATTTGTATTTTGATTTGAAAATCTAAATATGAATTTAGTAAAATAAAGAGATATATGAATATGATGCCTTCCTTTTTTTAACTACACAGTCTCACCCCACATCGTCACATATCGACGTTGCCTCGGATGACGTAGACATCGGACGCAGAAGGGAGCCCCTTTGCGTCGCTTTTCAACGTAGATGGCCGTCCTATACACTTCAATGCAAATCCCTCATCTTTGGATTAGGGTTTGGGTTAGGGTTTGGGTTAGGGTTAGGGTTAGGGCTGGGGTTTGTGTTAGGGTTAGTTTTTGGGTCATCTTTGGATTTGGACGAGGCCGGGGGACAACCAACGAATCGGTCCTATGTAGTGGACATTTCGTAACATTATTATTATTTATTAAATATAGTATAAATAATCCGATACACTTATTATTATAAATAATAAGTGTTTATTAATATAAATAATATTTATTATAAATAATAAGTGATTAAGTGTATAGGACGGCCATCTACGTTAAAAAGCGACGAAAAGGGGCTCCTTTTACGAAAAGATGTCTACGCCATCCGAGGCAACGTCGATATGTGACGATGTGGGGTGAGACTGGCCTGGTTTTAATATTAAAAGCAGAAAATTAGAAAACAACATCATTTTTTAAACACACAAAAAAGAAAGCTATATTATTATTATTATTATTATTAATTTTTTTTTTTTTTTTTTTTTTTTTTTTTTTTTTTTTTTTTTTTTTCTATTGGTTTAATCACACAAAGTGTGGTAATCAAAATTCTATAAAAGAGATACCCTGATGTGCACAATATTTCCAATCTAACATCCAATCCTATCCTGGAAGTACCAGAAAATATCATCTTAGGAAGAAATGTCCACTTTGGAGCACATACACGAAGCCTAAATAATATAATACAAATTAGAGCAACATATTTAGACACCGCAGACAGATATTGTAGAACTGATATAATGGGGGGAAGGCAGTGTGGGGTGAGGCAGGTTGGTGTGGAGTGGTGTGGGGCTTCACTGCAATTAGTGAAGAAATTGAGCTTGATATTACATTGTAGTAAAAAGACTGTCAGACTTAATGTACTGTTACTTCCTTGAAAGGTACAAAGTGGTCCATCAGAATTCACATACGAATGTTATGGTCAGGTCTTGACAAACTTTTATCCATATAGTATCTATCTATCTATCTATCTATCTATCTATCTATCTATCTATCTATCTATCTATCTATCTATCTATCTATCTATCTATCTATCTATCTGTCTGTCTGTCTGTCTGTCTGTCTGTCTGTCTGTCTGTCTGTCTGTCTGTCTGTCTGCTAATGAATCCATTCATCAGTTTTACTTTAGCCACCCCCTGCATCACGTACCAGGTTTTTCTAAATGAAAAAAAAATATTGTTATTCTTATTATAATAATAATTATTATTAGTTTGTAATTATTATTATTAATAATGTTATTATTATTTTCTTTTGTTATTACTTTTTAATGCCTTTTTAATTATGTTTTGAGGAAACTAATACAGTAAAATATTTAAAACATATTCCCAGTTAATCTCCTGAATTTGCATATTACTGTATGCTCTACATACCAAGAATTCAGATGTAGGGCAAAGCTGGATGGAATCCATTTGTACTTCCAATTTGAAATCAGAGGAGATTACAGAGGCTGTAGGAGTGAAATTAAGACTCAGGATTTCGCTGTTCACATGATGCACACACTTCCCCAGGGACGCAGATAATTGGAAGAAAAGGTCTCGCTGTAAGTGGGAATGCATGAATGTTTCTGCTCGAATGTTTATTAAAGGAGTCCATGCTACATATATTGTCAAAGGGGCAGGATGATTTCAGTTTTATTAGAAGTGTTGAGATACTTGAATTTCTTCACATCCTGCTTTCTGTAGCAGGTCTGGTCTAAAAATATGCGCAGAATGCATGCACAGTAAGTAAATACTGTAGTACAAATAAAACTTTTCTTTCAAACTATATATTATGAAATTATAAATACAATTAAATTAATTCGAATTAAAATTTTATAATGCAAATGCGTATAATCTATATATGAATGCATTCATCAGGTATGTGTCAGGGATCATCAGCCACACCTTTACCAAAGCCAACTATCACTCCAAGCAGCTCTCCTACCTACTAACCATCTCCACCTGGCACTCATCAGCCTGCACACTATATAACCTTCGGTCCCCCACCAGCTCATTGTCTGTTCTACAGTTTAGGCTGATCAACATTGTCGGACTACCCAAGCTACAGACGCTACGTTTCTGGTTTGGTTTGCTTATTGTTTGCGGGACTCTGTTTAGTTCTCAGAACTCTCTCTAGTCATAGCAGTCACCAGGTTTAGTTAGTTGGGGTTTCGTTCTGGTTTTAGTTTGCCATTTCCGCCTTTGCCCTTTGTTATTCATTAAAAAACTACTGTCACGCTTTGATCAAGAGTCGAAAACCAGAATACGAATAGGACGTTTATTAGCCTTGAGAACCAAACAGAAGTTAGGAAGCAGCATGTACTGGGAAACGGGTATATTCCGAAACACAGGCAGTCCAGGGATGATCGCCAGAATGAACCTTAGATTGGACGGTGAGTGAGTGCGAACAAGGGGGGGAGTTTTATAAAGGGAGGGTGTAGATTGGAAACAGGTGAAGGTGATTAGTATGAAGGCGAGGCGCTGAAAGTGTGCTGAGTGCCGGGGGGGGCACTCAAGAGGATCCAGACAAAAGGGGACTCATCCTTATTTTGACAAAGGCATCTTATACAAATGTGTGCCTCCAACTTTGTGGCAACGGTTTGGAAAGTCAAGTGCTTCAATACTTTTATAGTGTGATTTCCTTCTCTAACAGTGTATTGTATGGTCAAAAACTGCAGTTATGTAACCAGAAAATTCATAATAGTCTCTATCTGACTATGAATTGCCATCCAAAGCCATCTTCAGGCCTTCTAAGTGGTTTCTAGATTTGAACAGAAAGTGGAAGTACACCAATAATTTCCCCCTCACTACTTCAGGATAATAAATGCATGTCAGGTGGTGGCATGTCAAAGGGAAGAAGAAACAGTGCCACTTTCCTCCGTGATTATTCTCCAACTGGCGAGATGTAATGGAGCGCACTAGCTTTCATCCGGATGGATTCCTCCACTCCGCCGACCTTCTTGTGTAGACGGAACGCGGCGAAACAAATGGCATGCATCTGCTTCTGTGTCATCCGGCACCTCCTGAACATGCTCTCACAAAAGGTACTCGTAATTGAGAATGAACTCTGGAAGTCCTCAGGGGTTACAAAGGTAAGCTTCTCATTTTAATGACAGTGAATGACCGTATGACGCACTGATTCTATGTTTAATGGTTTTGTATATCGTATCCGATTCCGATTGCCTGAGAGGTCATTTTCCCCTAATTTTTTCTTTCCTTGGAATGAGACGTAACTATCTGAGCGCACCCAGTATGAAAAATGGACAGATCCTCTCCCTGCTATTTACAAATGCTCTGTTCGCTGACATTTGCCAGCGTGTTAGCAAGTTTGTTTATAAAGATGTTTGGCGGCTTCATGAATTATCCAAAGGACAAGGCTCATGAATTTAAATGCAGATACTGAGCAGCTAAAAGTTCATTCATTTATTAATGTTCTTTTTAACACAGGCAAGGGATGGATTTTTTTTTTCTTCCACACAAAAATGTATTATTATTAGCTCGAAACACTGCTTATAGTTAAGAATATCAGGCTTTTTTTCTCCACTCATTCACTTTTAGGTGTTTATGCCGGTCCATCATAATATACAACACCCATGCACATTGCATCCCAAATCAAAATTTACTACATGATCTAAAATTCAGTACTTGGTCTCTGATGAAATCTGTGAGAAGGTCAAAAACAACAGCAGCAACTACAACCATAGAGCAGACCATCCTGGGCTTCATATTCCTCCAACTGGAGACAACATATCAACATAGGAAAGGTGAGCTTTACGAATACTATTTCGAAGACATCCGAAATTAGATTTTTCAACATACCACTCCACATCCAGTCATCCATTTGTTCCTATAATAACCTCCACTCTTCTGGGAAGGTGTTCCACTAGATTTTGGAGTGTTCTTGTGGAGATTTGCGCTTATTCAGCCGAATTGATGCAAACTGAGGAGTCCTGGAGTGCAGTCCATCCTTGAGGTTACAGTCTGGCAATGAACCACATATGGCTGAAAAAGTCAGGTGTCCCAATACTTTTGTCCAAAAATCTTTTAATCTCTTAGAAAAAATCCCCTGATGCAACAAATGCCATATGCATTAAAAAAAATACCATGTTAATAATCTACTTGAGCACTTGTGCTGTTTTAGCTCGTAAGAAAATGTTGCACTGTGCAGAAAAAAAGAAGCTAATTAGATCCTGTTGCTTAAAATGCCAGAGGAAAATGACATTAAGGAGATTATTGGTCGGCGTAGAACACGCTTCGCCTTGTGAAACCCGTAGGCAAGTGAACCCAGCTGATCTGCGCTTTGTTTGGTTACGTGGTGAAATGCAAATTCTCTGGAGAATTCCTGCCATTATCTTGATCTAATAGTGAATTCATTCATGTTATTTATTCATTCATTTGATTTCTTACAATTATTATGAATAAAATAGCACAGCACATTATTTGTTTCCCTTTTAGTACAACCCTAATTCCATTTCTCAGTTCCAATTTCCATTTTTTTAGGCTTTTTCTTAAAAAGACGTTTTCTGGATGGTAATATTGACGGCATTGATGAAGCCTTTCAAAATGTGCAAGCCGTCCATTCCACAGTAACTAATACACTCCAATACCATCAGGGATGCACCTTTTTGAGTGCTGATAACAAGCCAGATAGTCCCGCTCCTCTTTAGTCCAGAGGACATGGTGTCCATGGTTTTCGAAAGGAAATTTTGTCTGACCACAAAACGTTTTCCACGTTGCCTCAGTACATTTTAAATGAGCTTTGACCCAGAGAGGATGGGGGAATTTCTGGATCATGTTCACACATACCGTCTTCTTCGTATGATAGCGATGTTCATGAGCCCAGAAGCCCATGCAGTGATATCCATTACAGAATCATGGCTGTTTTAATGTAGTGCTGCCTGAAAGCCCAACGATGGCATAGTATTGATTTTCACCCTTGTTCCTTGTGCACAGAGAGTTCTCCATATTCTTTGAAACTTGTGATGAGATATTTAACTGTTTTGAAATGTTAGGTTGAGGAACATTTATTCTGAAATTGTTCCACAATTGGCTACTTTTTATTTCTCAAAGACTGAATCATCCAATCATCCTTTATACCGAATCATCTTATCGACCTGTTTATCAACCTACAGTACCTACGACCTTATTTTTTTCCCTAAAATTGTACATTTCTATTGCTATTACATTTTCTATGTTCTATTGTAAATAAAATATGGGTTCAAATTATTTTCAAATCGTTGCATTCTGTTTTTAATGACATTTCACACAGTGTGCCAACTTGCTCGGGATTTGGGCTGTATATGTATATACACACGGTACACAAATACATGAGATAAACTAGACTATGCTATGAATATTGATGTATAGCCTGGAATAACATTATTTTCTTTTCACTGTGTACTGTATACACTGCATATGTTACACTTTTATTGTATATTGTTGTATATAGAATTTTTTTCATTCAGGCTTATTTCCTGACTAAGGATTTGCTGTTGAGACCAATACAATCTTTTACAAAAATATTTTGGGTTTGTTCCTTTTTTTTTTTTTTGCCCCTTCAGAGTTTACACAGCTACGCTCAAATCAGATATTTTTGTATTGTTGAATATATTGAAAGAATAATCCGATTTGAGGTTTTTAGCTTGTTGATGAATGTAAAAAAAACTGTGGTGTGTGTGTGTGTGTGTGTGTGTGTGTGTGTGTGTGTGTGTGTGTGTGTGTGTGTGTGTTTGTTGTATACCATGTGTACCATCCTTTATTACTGATCCAATGCTGCCTGGATAAATGAGAGCAATCCCCCTTTAAAAAAAAACAAAATAAAATAGGGAACATATGATTACAAATGAATTTACTTGAAAACACCTAAAGCCAACACTGCTGGTACAGGAGACAGATTAAAAAAAAAAAAAGAAGAGAGAGAGAAAACAGTTTCTGAAAGCCCAAACTAACCTTGACAAATTCTTCAAACTGTAAAAGTTCCAGCTTTATCTAACTGTCTCAATGCATTTAAATAGGATGTTTAACTCGTCTGCACCACATGCTGGTCTTTCGTGAGGCCCAATGTGTCTCAAACACCCCCCCCCCCCCCAACTGAGCCCCTGCCGCCCACACTCCCCCCACCCCAATGACCCCTTTAGTTACTGTGTGAGAAAACATTTCCATTTTCTACAGAACTGCATTCTGCAACAAAATAAATAAATTAGTTAATTAAAAAAATAATAATAATAAATAAATAAAGTAAACTGCATGATATGTCTGGTTTAATGGAATACGCCGTTTCCGCTTGTGTGGGTTTGAAGTAAACTCTGGAAAAGAAAACGATGCGAGTATGAAGGTGTGAAACGTAACACGTGAAGGTTATCGCTTGAAGCGCGAACACCATAATGTGCATTTTTATAAATGTATTAAATGCATCTGTTTTATAGTATATATTATTAACAAGCATACTCTTGTTATCAACCCACATTATAACCCACAATAACTTAATGCTGCAATTAGAAAGAGATACAATATTAGGACGAAAGTATTGGTGCTTTTCATGTGCTTCATCACCAAACTGTTACCACAAAAATGGAGGCACAAACTTGTGTATAGGACGTCTTCGGTGGTTGTAGCATGAAATTTGCCATTCACTTGAACTAGAAAACCCAAACCTGTTCGAGCATGACAATGCTCCTGTGCACAAAGCCAGATCCATGAAGATATGGTTTCCATGGGTTGGATTGGAAGGTATTGAGTGCCCTGCTATGGAGCTCTGATCTCATATCTACTGAACACTTTGGGAAGAATGTGTACGCTGACTGCACCCCAGGCCTCCTCACCTACATCAGTACCTGATTTTATTAACACCCTTGTGCCTGAATGAATTTCCACAAAATCTAGTGGAACATCTTTCCAGAAGAGTGGAGGTTCTTATAAGAGCAAACGCGGACAAAATTTTGATGTTCAAAAAGCACATACAAATCTTATGATCTGGTGTCCGCCTTTATTCGAATTATAAACAAATGTAACGCACCTGTGTGCTACCGAAGCACTAAACAACACCAAACCACACATTCTTGAGTGAAAGTCCATTCAATATCATAATTCCTAACAAAATCGCCATGAAAACAGCGTTCAAATCTGCAAATATCAAAAACGAACACAATGCGATGCTACGCTACACCATGCTACAGAGCAGCAGTTAATGAGCACTGAAACTTCTTACCCTGCGAACACTATTTAATTGATCGCGTCAGCTGGCCAGCGTTTCTACACAACCAAATTGTTATTCATAACCAAATCAGCGGTGCTATATTGAGCCCGAGCAGACCCACCACGCAGAACAATTCAACCTGCAAATCACATTAGGGGCCTCTCGAGAGGACTTAAACGCCCTGATTAATATAAATCCTTTGTTCTTATAATAATGGCTCAAATAAATCATCTATGAGCAGCGCCTTCTTGCACAAAGCAACGGCTGTGAATGAAAAGGATAAAAAAATAAAAAAGGCTGCTGGACGCTTTGTATTATGTTTTTATAAGACGTTTAGAATTAGTGAGCGTCAGTGTTCCGTTCTTATGAAAAAAATAATAATTAAAAAAGCCACTCATGCACACACACGTTTCTGTTTTGGCAAGAACCTGCATCCCGAAAAATCACCTGACGTCAACCGGGTCCTGTTTTTCCAACGATAAATGGCATGAAAAGTCGTCCTAAAAACACACACACGCTCCATTTTAGCAAGACCTCAACTAGCTTAAAAGAAATGTAAAAAATAGTTATGATGTGTCCTTCAATTTTTTATTAATTAATCAATATATGCGTGCATGTGTGAATTATATGCTTCTAGACCACGTCTATACTATTACTAATATTTATATATATATATATATATATATGTTTCTAAGGCAGTGCGTTATTATAGAACGCATATTAAACCAATCGCAATCTACCTGTGTTCAAAAGATCTCTTCTTTCCAGCCAATCAGATTCAAGTATTCTGACTGCTCATGGTGTAAAAGGAACAAAACACTTATCCAAAGCTAACTCATCAGGCCATTGATTACTTTCGTGTATCAGCAAGCCCTGAAGTACGACGATGTTTTAGAGGCACGTAAAAAAAAAAGATTATGATAATCCAAGATTACGAGTTTAAAGTCGTAGCAATACTAGAATAAAGTCAAAATTTTGAAAATAAAGTCAAAATATTTTCTAAAGAAAAAAAGCAGTAAGAAATTAAATTGCTAATATATATATATATAAAAGATCACAGAATTGCCAAAGAAACGTTTCGCTGTTTTGCATAAAATGAATGTGGAGGATTTGGTTGAACCCGACTTTAGGTTTGGATTCAGCAATAAGGAAATTATTTGACTTTTGGCGCATAAGAACTGAGTTATAATTAGTAAACAGACACCGCAGTGGTTCTGTAGAAAATTTGATTTATTTAGAAGAAGAAATCTGACAGATATTGAGGAAATGGACTCTTTTGTGCAGTCTGGAATGGAGACCAGGGCTATCTGTGTACCCCTAGAGGAGTTGAACACCGGCACGTGACGTGTTTTTTCTTTTTTTTAACATGCCATTAAAACGCCATCGTATAAAGTATGTTATTCTGCATATGCAGTTTGGATGTAATATGCAATATACTTAAATACAGTCCCTATTATCAGGACTGTCATGCTGGAAGTGCAAATATTCCCTGATCAGTCATAACATTATGACCACCTGCCTAATATTGTGTTGGTCCCCCTTCTGCTGCCAAAACAGTCCTGACCCGCCGAGGCACAGACTTCATTAGACCCCTGAAGGTGTGCTGTGGTATCTGGCACCAAGATCCCTTCAGCAGCAGATCCTTTAAGTCCTGTGAGTTGCAAAGTGGGGCCTCCATAGATCATACTTGTTTGTCCAGCACATCCTACGGATGCTTGATTCGATTGAGATCTTCAGAATGACCCATGACCCTGTTGCCAGTTCACCACTGTTCCTTCCTTGGACCACTTTTAAAACTGCAGACCGTTAAACCTGCACAATAGCTGCACCTTTGGAGATGCTCTGGCCCAGTCGTCTAGCCAAAACTGTTTGGCCCTTGTCAATTTCACTCAAATCCTTATGCTTGCTTATTTTTTGTCCAATCAGATCTTAGCCTCTATGTGCTGCCATGTCAGTCTAATCAGACCAGGGCCTTTAAAGTTAATACTGCTGGCTCTTTGGCCATAGAGAATATTAGCAACAGGTCTGTTTCTTTAACCAATCAGATTTCAGATTCACCTCACAGAGCAGCTAGCTGGCCCAGAATAGTGTCAGCATTCGTCCGTCCTCTGATTGGTTGGTCAGAGGGAAACTGTTACAGCCAAGTTCAACTGGCAAAACTCGTGTGTAGATCACACATTAATACACCTGAGTTAGACTTTTTTACGCCTACGGAGGAAAAAAAATTGATTTGGTCGCGGACATACTTAAAAATAAATTTTCAAGAAATGCTAGATGGCTAGGAGAGGCTAGCCAACCCCGAAGCTAGCTAGCTTGTCCCAGCCCGGGAAAAGGTTTGTTTCCTGATGCGCCAAGTCTCAATCAGCACCAAAATCCGCCATGATGCGCACATCCAGCAATTAACCCTCTGGGGCCGAAAAACCCACGGGCGCATTGTGTGGCAATTTTTCCTCATAATGCCGAAATTAAATTAAATTACTCTGTCTTTTTATTGTAAAGATAATTGCAATACATCATTGGACTCTGTTAAGGGTTTTCTTTTATTTGTACACACTCACAATATCAACAAAAACAGACAGGGGGCGCTCTCTGCCATCTGTCATCTCTCTTCACATGCACAAATAAAACAACCTGAATCTCAGTGAATATTTGCCTCACAAACATTAAATCAGTATCTCCGGTATCACCTCATTAACCGTCCGTGTGGAAACATAGCAAAAGTTCCATTTGGTGTTTAACGTAATTTTAAACACTATAATTACTTTAAAATATTTACAAGAATATTTTGTCCACATGCTCTAGGTTGAGTTTGGTTTCACTAATAAGGAGATACTAAATAAACCATTTTTTCTATCGTAGCTCAGTCTCTCTCATGTGACTGAAACACAAAATAAAGGATAAAAAAGTGTTGAGCTTGACACTGTGCTGCTGTCCTGTTCAAATAATTACAGTCTGTGATGACAAGCTGTGAGCACATCCTCACTTGCTCCTCCTCTGCACCTTTACCAGATGGATATGAAGCGACAAATGGTTCTCCCAGCTCCACAGATGCCAATCTTTACTTTCGGTACATACAGTATCAGGGCTGCACACGGCTTCTTTTTCCTCAGCAAGCCAACACTGAATACAGACAACATCATGGACAGGTCATCCATTCTGGGTTGAAAGAAATTGTGTAGATTTTGTTGTTTAAGCTAAAGCAAGCTTAAGCACTGAAATCCAATCCTAACATAGAGCTTTGATAAATACTCAAGAGCTTATTCAGGAGAAACCATTTGGCTTTACAGCTTCGCTTGGCCCTTTAAATGGCTCTTGATGCTTAGGGTTTTATAAACACAAAATCAATTGCAGAAGACAGGTAAATGTAAAACACTGTACTTTACCATGTGTTGCCAAAAATAAAGTCAAAAAGTAAAAAAGCTCCTTTTTCCCACTGAAGGACCGTTTTTTGAGACTCATGTCCTTGCCAGAGGTTTTAGTACATTAATGATTTTTTGCTTACATCCCATTTTTTTCCTGATTAAAGCAAATAAGGAGGAGAATTACTCTGAGGAGGTGCTTCAAGCGTTGTAGGAAAACAGTTAACAGGATTACGGATAATCAAACCCTTTGTAAGAATATTGCATATAAAGGCACGTCCCCAGCGCATTCGAACACGGTGTCAAAAGACAGAGACGCTTTCGTTTTTTTTCTTCCTCCCTTCATTCCATATGTTAAACAAACTGGAAAGAAACACTTCTTCATAATGTAGGTTTTTGAAAAGCTTACAGATTACATGCATTTCTCGTTTTCACGCCAGAACGTTTCACACAAAGCCTTACGGCAGGATCTGTTACGCTAAAGGATAGAATAAAAATGCGGAGGGAATATTTGGAACATGCGGATTTCACGTACGACTCGATGACCTGCGAATCGAACCGTGACAAACTGTGACAAGTGTGCGGAAAGTTAGAGGTGGCTGATAGCAAAAGAAAAACAAAACAGGATAGCTCATGATGTTAAAAAGAACAAATTTCTATTTTATTTGGAATAAAGGCAAATAGGTTAGCCGATCAAGTCTGACTTGGCATGTGAGATGACATTGAAAATGATATTACACAAAAAAGCCCAGATATTACATGAGAAAGCCCATTGGGTCAGGGTTTTGACAGGGAGCCGAGACAACCCTGGTTCACTGAAATTGTAGATTGGAAAAACACTGCCTTTCTTTCCATTTTTTTTGTCGCAGTCAGGTGAAGGAAGCAGGTGAAGGAAGACGCAAAAGCAGGAACACCTTTAAAGAAAATGTCAACTCAGGAAACAAACCAGGACATGACAAAAGAACAAAAAGCTATGACAAAACATTCTAGGATAATGCTAAGCTAATGCTAGGCAAGGCTAGGGAATGTGTACATCACAGCGATTATCTTGAACATTATGAACCTAGAAGAATGACGGGAAAAATTTAACTTATACGAGGTGACATCAAAAAGTATCGAGACTAGCGTGCCACAGATTTAAGGGATGTCCTCCCTTAAAACCTGGCAGTAGAACTCGATATTGACAGTCTGGCCCCTATGGATGAATTCTTGATGCATAATGGCGCAAATGTCAAAAAAGACGAAGAGCATGCACTTGGTCGAGCTGCGGACCTGCCTCGCTTTTTTCGGTCATGGAGATGATGGGCTCTTCCACTGTGAAGACTGTTGTTTTGTACAGCCAAGTTTCATCACTGGTAATGATCCTCGACATGAAGGTCTGGTCATCAACGGCAAGCTGAGGGACTTCTTGGCCTGGGTCAGCTGCCTGGGGACGCACTTAGCAGCGACACGGCGCATGTTGAAATCACAGGTGAGGATCATCCGGACTGTTCCGTATGACGCACCGACAACTGCAGCAATGTTGTGGATTGTTCTCCGACAATCATCATGCAAAGGTGTCTGTTTTTGGTGGTTGAGGTCTTCCTGAACTTTTATTGATGTTTTCCAGCTCTTGAAGCGTGTGTGCCACTCAAAATCCCTCGAACGACTCGTTGCAGCATCACCGTAAACTTGCCAAATCACGTAAAACGTCTCTGTTGCAGATTTGCACAGTTTCAAGCGAAAATTTACATTTACTTTTTGTTCTAACTTGCTGTACATGAAGAAATCGCAGATGTGGTAACGTACATGGTCAGAATAGCACCAGTTGCACAGCTCTAGATGTACACAGGATGATTTCTTTGGCCACAATGACTTATGAAGGTCGGTGCTCCCTGTGACTGTGCATGTAGCCTTGCGCCGTTGTTTGGCGTGTTACAAAACTAGTCTCGAATCTTTTTGATACCACCTACTACCATGTATTGTGTGTCTAAATTGAGTAAAAAGTGTGTCAGAGCATTTTCTGGTGGTCTGGAGAAAAAGAAAACATAGGGACAAAATAATTGGGATACCTGTTTTTTCCAGTTCTATGAGGTTCTCATCAAATCCACAAAGTCTAGTCCATTCCAGACTCTAGCTGGAATATGCTGCTTTCTGCTCAATCAGCCCAGAGTTGCGGCTTCTGCCCCGAAGATGACGTCCTCCATGAGTGACACTATATAGCAACAACAAAAGCCAATGCTGATTGTGTTTGCTCAGACCTTACACATCAGTGAGGCATTCTTCCACACACTATTTACTGGATGTTTTCTGCTTTATGCGCCACCCTGTGTAAATTCTAAGTATAAACTCTGCATCATTTTATTCATTGCACGACTACCACACGATTGAGTCAGCGTAAGAGAAAAAAAGTAGATGTTAACAGTGTTTTGATTTATAGCCACAGAGTGCTATATATAATTCCGTGTTATGTCAAAGCATGTGTATTTAGTTTTAAAGAAATGCGACGGTAATAGAAGCCCCTCCTCGGCAACTCTTATCAAAACTCTTGCCTTGTCGCGTACATGCAGCAGGAATAGAAAAACAGGCTTCGCTGCTTCCCGTCAATGATGTGCAATCACAGGAGTGCAGAGCAGCTATAATCTTACAGTGCTGCTTCAACCCTTCTCCCTTTGCTCAGATTACTCTATTTTCCCAGATTGAAATTGAAGCTTCTCAATCCTCCAGGTCCAGCGTTAATCCGTGAGCGGAAAATGCCAAGTCATGCGAGGCGGTCATGCTTCAGCGCCTTCTCTTATTGCCACTCAGAAACAAATAAACAAGTGACACCACTTCCTTCTGCAGTGTGGCCATGTTATTTTGTTTGTTTGTTTTCCTTTTTCTTCTGTTTTTAAGCAAATAATCACGAGATTTGCGTTTACAGATGGCAGGTCTGTATTAATATCTCAAGCCATCAGGTGATTTTCATTTTTCAACAGATTGGTGTTTAATAACACCTAAAGCAGGGCAAAGACACTAAAACTAGGTCTCCAGTTGCTTTTAAAATATATAGCTGGTTCTCAAATGTTGAACAAAAAAAGAAAAGAAATTGAAATAAAACTTTTTTTTTTAATGTATGACTCAAGCAATGTAAAAAAATCTTTTTATAGCAAAATCTGCTATAAATAATATAAAAATAATAGCTAATATTGAATACAAAATGTCCTACAGTCAGTGTATGTTAGTGTTTTTTAAAATAAAATGCAAACAAACAAGCAAATAAATAAACTAATAAATACTCCCCCTGTCTTTGACAGCACCCGAGGTGTCACTGTAATCAGAATTAGAGCTCCAAAGTGGGCTAAACTGCCACATCCACTACCCTTGTTTCGGGTTCTGTAGATCGCAGTGAGATAAAGCCGGTGTCGCTTAAAAGCTATTGCAGAGCTCGTTTTAACTAGTATACCTGTGTATAATTTGGTTGTGTAACAGTATATTGTACAGATTGAAATGTTTTATTTTTTATAAACCTTTGATAGAATACTGGTTTCTCCCCTGTAAATCACATACTTCCATGATAAACATGACGAAATCTTTGCTACAGTACAATTTATCAGTACACTACAAATATTTAATGAGCTTCTCTGTAAAATATCTTGGACTGTAGAAGGTTTAAAAATGGCTACTATATAAACATACACATCTCAGTTTGAGAGTAATTAGTTGTTGGCATGGTTTCTGGACATAGCTGCTAAACCCAGCATGACCATGACGACGGCAAAAACATTATGCGATGCATATTATTAGTACAATCATCCGTGCAATTTTTTTTTCCTTTAGTCTCCTAATATCCTCTGAATTTCAAGATTCTCTCGCATCCTCAATTTCCCTAATTTGAAAACTAATTACTAAGATCCATGCTGATAGTGACAATCAACCTGTCAGTCAGATACACAGTCATATATGGTCCGCATGACAGATTATTATATTTCATGGACAGGTTGTTTATGACAGTATCATCTATCTTTATCGTGTACTAATTAAAACTCATCAACAGCAAAGGAAGGAATAAAGTTAATTTTTCAAGCTGTATATATATTTAAGTGCCACGATTAATTGATTTTTTTATTTTATTTATTTGGAAATGAATTTTTTTTTATTAGCCCTGCTATTCAGTAAGCGGCATATAATCAGGCACAGTGTCCTACAGCTTCAGGCTTTCAATCTGATCTGCCATCTGCAGTCTTCCATTACTTACAATTTAGAGCGCATGACGAATGCCAGGCCTGTAAGTACAATCTAGGAAATGAGAATTCCCATACAGGAAAAAAAAAATCTCATATGTTGAACATGTACTTAAGTGAGAAATAAGGGATAACATATGGAAAAAAAAAAAATCAAGCATCCAGTATGCTCACGAAATGATATGTTTAAACCAGAAAAAACATTGTATGGGTGATATGTGATTAATAGACCCAAATGTGCTGTATGTGTAAAAAACAGACGTATAAAAAGAAATTATAGGTATAGAATAAAGCTATAGAAACCATCAATAAAAAAAACCCAACAATAATATACAGAAATGCAGTATAACAGAGCGCTGCATCAAAGACAGGAATTTCATACAGCGAGAATTAGTAGTAATAAATGCCATTACCAAAGCAAGTTTCCTTTCACTGCAGCCACAACTGCACCACCCTCATATCATAACCTTTTTAGCAGAATCATCAATAATAACCATGTAAAAATGACCCTGTGGTTTTCTGTGCATTACTATTTTCCTGTGGATTTGAATATAAGCCAAATTATGTGTTTTTGTGCAAATTTTACAGGAAAGAAAGTGCAAAAATATAAATGGTTCATTAAAAAAGTTGAACTGTTCTGAAACGTCTGGCCCGAGTTTTCTTCATGATGGCGAGTTTTTCTTGAAAAAATCTATCGTAAATATCCTTGGAAATATATTTATGACCAAATCAAGTTCTTTTCCTCTGTCATCCATTGTGGAATGAAAAAACAACTATTAAATCTACACAAGTATATTTGAGCTTTGCAGCAGATGCGATTGTGAGAACCTGAAAATGAAGACGTAAAAATTACAATGTATTTCCAAGTCTGGTTTAAAGTTTATAAAAAATAATTCATTTTATACATATTTATAGACAAAAAAATATATATATATATATATATATATATATATATATATATATATATATATATATATATATATATATATATATATATATAAATGTTATTTTGTTTAAGTCTCTATATTTTTGTCCATGTAGAGTATATATATACATATAAATCTTATAGCCAGGTGACATGAAGTACTCAATAGCTTAAGAGAAATTTGCCAAGGCTACAGCATCCCAGAATGTTAAGGCCAGGCTTTTTTTAATGTGATTAATTCTGTAACATAATTTACTGTTATTTCATTCCTCCTACATTATATTATTTCAGTACAATGAATTGTGCCTATTATTCTGACTGACTCATGGCTTGACTCAATGTGTGACGTGACTCAGCTTTCAAAACTTCATCTTCCAAGAAAGACATGCCACAAAACTGTTTTTTTTTTTTTTTTCATAATGTTCCTTTGAAAAGCTATTCGAAATAATCAGGTATCCTTGAGGAGAAAATCAAACCAAAAAAAAATATCGAACTCTCGTTCTTTTCTTTTTCTAATACGCAATGATATTACCGAGCGAAACATCCCGGCTTATATGAATGCAAATTTAGTTACACCGTGAGACTTTGCATGCTTTTTAATTTCCTAAAACCATTCAGCTCATGTGTATATAAAATAAAGGACGCTGGGGCTGAATTCTAGAAAACATTTAGCAAAGATTGTTGTTAGAGTGTCGAGCGAGCGCCACATCACGCACTGGTTCTGTCCCAGGTAAGATGTTTTTATCTTTGGTAAGTGTTTCAGGAAACAAGGTCAGTATTGGTTACACATGATACAATTCGCGCTGTGTTTTGTAATGGCTCGTATATCCCCTTGCCCTTGTAAAGTTTTTTTTATGACAGAATTCCCTTTTGATTTGATTGACAGCCAAACGGATCCTTGTAGGCCAGCATACAAGTGCAAAATGAGATCGCAGCTGTCATGCTGTTCTGTAGCCCAGCTGTTTTCAGTGCTTTATCTGTCAACATGCCTAGCTTTAAAAAATACACACACACTCACACACCCACACTATATCTCTCTCTCTCTCTCTCTCTCTCTCTCTCTCTCTATATATATATATATATATATATATATATATATATATATTAGGCCTGTTAATTGATTACAATTTTTTATCGTGATTAATCACAAATCTATCGCACATTTTTATCTGTTCTAAATGTTCTAAATATCTGTTTTTAATACTCTAATTAATATTGCCATGGACGAATATGGATGCATTATGCAAATATATTATATTTACATATGTATATATTTATTATGAGTTAAACTATACTCAACATATAACTCACATCAAAAATATTTTTGTACATGTTTTAAAATGACATTTACATTTGGAAAATTGCAATGCAAAGCGAATTTTTTCCATAGGAAATAATGTAAACTCAGATAATCCGTTCCACACACCCCAAAATATTCATATAAAAATCATTGTAATGGTATTTCCTGAACAAATTATTGTCCCTAATGTATCTGAAAACAAATTAGAGTGATTAGTATACAAAATGGAGTAAAAATAAAACAAATTCCTGCACTTTAGCTTTGAAAAGAGTCATGGCTGATGTGAGGGTAATGAGAGGGACACAATGACGAGGTTTTATTATCGGACTTTTGCTATTTTTTTCAAACTGACAGATTTAATTGCCGGATGTGTGCATCATAGAAGATTTTTGTGCTTGATTTGAGACTTGGCGAATTAGTAAAACAAATGTATTTGTAATGATACAAATATTTGTAGTGATTACAAATACTTTGCACTTTTTTGTTATGTCTGAGTAAAGAAAGGATGTTGTGAATAAATGTGTGTTGCATTCATGGTTTAAATTTTGCCTCTTTTTTTTATGTTCTTTAATTAAAAATTGTCAAACCGAAATGTTTGCTGCATTAATCATATTTGTGTTATTAAAATTCATTTGCATTAACGTGTTTTTAATATATATATATATATATATATATATATATATATATATATATATATATATATATATATATATATATATATATATATATATCCCCCTGGATGTTTCTTCATCCTGTATAATGACATTTTTTTTATGTTGATGTTCTTGAAGCACATTTCCTTGAACTCAACTCACCTGCTGTTCCTGAAGTAAAAAAATACCAATAATTTGAACTCATTTGTGTCACTTTATTCTAGACTCGTCCAGACATTAAGTGCTCCTATTTCTATTCACTAAAGTTTTTTTTTTTTACTGCATGGGGTCTATTCAGTCTAAAATTGAAATTATGGTGGCATGCAAAATGTCAGCTAGTTGCGTCAGTTGATTCCAAGTCAGAGTGTAAAGTCTGTATAAAGATGTAAGTCAAGACTATATAGCTTAGAGCTAGATGTGGACTTAACCACACATAGATTGATATGTGTGTGTTGCATTATGTACTTCATCAGCTGTACAAGAAATAGTGGCTTTCTGCATTTCGCAAGAAAAACGTCTGACAGCAAGGCATTCAGTGCATACTTCGAAAACTAATGATGTCAAGATGTAATAAAGTGCATACACAGGTTACTTTACCTTCCAAAAACTGTTCACCTTAGTATGAGTTATGTTCATATTCATGGGAATCACAGAGCTGAACTCGCTGAGACAACCTCCTACAGATAGTCTCAGGTTTGGTACAACAGTTCATGCGTTTCCGTCTCCATGATGGATTTCATATTACTAATTTTTCAAGCGAACCACGCTGTGTTCGCTCCCAGATTCAAAGCCCCCTCAGTCATAACACGCCAACTCATACCATTCAAATGTGTGCCACTCCAACTTCTAGCACATACTCCAGCTTGTAACACCTCCTCCATTCGATAACAGAGATCAGAATAGAATAGATTGTGGTTTATCTCTGACTCCGGTTATAGACCAAGATCTCACAAAATTCCACAAACAAGCAAAATAAGGCATAAATCAGAAGTGCAACTGTCTGCTGACCCACAGAGTTGGAAAAAGGCCAACAGAAACATACAATATAGAAAACAAAAAAAAATGGTTTCAAACATTTGTGCAGAAAAAAGAGAAGTTTTCCACAACTTTCTGATTACCGTCTGAGAAACACAGCAGGATCCTGCAGATATTGATTTTCTCGTTGGCAACTTGATGGACATCTGATCTGCGCTGAGCCAGGGTCATATTAGACGCCAGAAAAGTGATCTAAAAATGGGCTGATTGTCTGAAAGTCACTGCCAAGATTTAGGGTCGGATTAAACCAACCTGGCGTGGGAGGTGCTTGTTAAGCATCTTGCATGCTACATGATTCCACATATGTTTATTGCTCATAATTGTTTTCACTCCATTTATTGAAAGCGCTAATGAAATGATGCGGCGCTGGCAAACGACTGAATCATCTAATTTCCATTCTGGTAAGTTCAATTTAGTTACATGTTTGTGAGAAAAGTCAACAATAAGCCAAAAGCTTCACATATAGCCAGCTGTCAGCATAATAGTGTGGGGATTGGTTTTCCATTCTCATAAACTAGAAAACTGTAGACATTTATTTACAACAATGTATATTATTTAATTAATGTTATCATTTGTGACAACACTCACTCCAACCTGTAACACTCATTTCAAACTGTAACACTCACTCCAACCTGTAACACTTATTTCGAACTGTAACACTCACTCCAAACTGTAACACTTATTTTGAACTTTAACACTCACTCCAACCTGTAATACTCACTCCAACCTGTAACACTCACTCCAACCTGTAACACTTACTCCAACCTGTAACACTCACTCCAACCTGTCACACTCACTCCAACCTGTAACACTCACTCCAACCTGTAACACTCACTTCAGCCTGTAATACTTACTCCAACCTGTAACACTTACTCCAACCTGTAACACTTACTCCAACCTGTAATACTTACTCCAACCTGTAACACTCACTCCAACCTGTAACATTTACCCCAACCTGTAACACTTACTCCAACCTGTAATACTCACTCCAACCTGTAACACTTACTCCATCCTGTAACACTCACCCCAACCTGTAACACTCACTCCAAACTGTAACACTCACTCCAACCTGTAATACTCACTCCAACCTGTAACACTCACTCCAACCTGTAACATTTACTCCAACCTGTAACACTTACTCCATCCTGTAACACTTACTGCAACCTGTAACACTTACTCCAACCTGTAACACTCACTCCAACCTGTAACACTCACTCCAACCTGTAACACTTACTCCAACCTGTAACACTTACTCCAACCTGTAACACTTACTCCAACCTGTAACACTCCCTTACTCTATCTTCTTACTGGTAAATCTTTCTTAATGTATGGTTCTGCGCTTTCTATAAATGTTTTTTTTTTAAGAAATAATTTCATTTGAAAAGATAACTGTTTGTTTACTTAATTTATATAGTGCTTTTCACAATTGACATCACAATGGACAGCTTTGCAGAACTTAAGTGAATGATGTGTTTTTATCCCTGATGAGCAGCCTGGAAACCAGATTTAAAAGGGAAAGCCGTTTGCTTGTCTGTTAAAAGTATTCAAACATCCTTAACATAACCCATTTTTTTCCCTCAGCAACCTATACTTAGGTTTGTATTCTTCACTTGATACAGTAAATACCACGTGTCCCACGGTGTGAGTAGACATTTTGGTTTATGACCTGAAAACAATCAGTCAGCGAAATGCACTTGCGTAAGCAATAGCGTCAAGCCCTGCGATACAATGCGCTTTACAGGTATTAAAACTGACACACAGCAATAAAACACGCGCCAACTCCAGAGAATCCGTTTTCGATGCAAAATTTACAATTGAGCTGTTGTCTGCACCCCATCAAAGGTTTCTTGTTAAAAAAAAATAACGATTCGAGCTGAAGCAGCATATCTCATGCCTTCAGTTCTGATTGAATAACGTGACGGGTCGAACATATTTACGTTCATCTTCCCAGCAACACCATGTTTTCACACCGTCTCCTCTGTCTAAAGACACCATAGCAAACCTGCTTTCCTTTTCACACTGAGCTGATTGGATATTGACAGCTTTCATTCACCTTTTAACCATGCTGAAGGGAGAAAACTGATTAAATCAGCAGATTAGAAATAAATAGAGTATTTTAGAAATCCCTACAAGCAAATCAAGGAATGGAGATAATGTCCCACATTGGACTATCAATGCCGACCATTTTCGAAAAATCTATAAAGTTTCGTTTTAACCTTAACACCACAAATCAGACTTTCTTAAAAACAGACAAGCAAACGAATATATATAATATACACTATTGGGATAATAAAGAACAACAAAAAAAATTATTTGTAATTAATTATAAATTAAACATCTTCTGATAATTCAATTTAGATAAGAAAAGGTATTATAAAATATATTGAAAAGCTAATTATTACTGCCTATAATAATTTCCTTTTTTATAAAAAAAATAGGGCTGCAATTCATTTTTCAATATAAAAACAATAAAATGAATAAAATCCTATGAGTTTAATTACAGTCAGACCAACTGTCTGAGTTGCTGCTAAATACATTTAGACATAGTAAGAAAAAACAGCAACATCGATTCACCACATATTAAAGACTTAAATATGTAAATAAATAACTGTACATATTATGTGTGCTTATGTAAGTATATGTATATACTTTGGGACATCTGACTTTTCCAGCCATATATGTGGTTCTTTCCCAAACTGTTACTACAAAGTTGGAGGCACAAAATTTTATATGACGCCTTTGGATGGTTGTAGCATGAAATTTTCCCTTCACTCAAACTAGGAGACCCAACCCGGCTCCAGCATGACAATGCCCCTGTGCACAAAGCCAACTCCATGAAGGTATGGTTTACATGAGTTGAAATGGAAGATATTGAGTATTCTGCTATAGAGCTCTGACCTCAATCCTACTGAACACTATTGGAATGAATGTGAGTGCACCCCAGACCTCCTCACCACACCTACATCAGTTCCTGTCTTTACTAAAACCTTTGTAGCTGAATGAGCACAAATCTCCGCAAATACAGTCTTAAATCTTGTGGAACACCTTCCCAGAAGAATGGAGGTTATTTTAACAGTAAACAGGGACTACATGTGGAATGGGTTGTTAAAAAGTGCACAAATAGAACTACTTAAATATAAAGTGACAAAGTTTAAGTGGTTATACAACAGTTTTAATATCTCTGAAGGTCAAAATTATTGAAAACGGTTTTGAGTACTGATCTACTGAACATAGCCTAAAAGTAAATCAAAATGTAAACTGAATATAATATTGACCTGTTTACAGTATCAAAAATATGCTACATGCGTAAGTACTATCATGTTTAGATAACTTGTTATGAACAAAAATATATTATTAATTCCAATTTTTTTATGCCAGGTTTTCCAGGTATAAGTTACAAACTGAAACCAAGACAATGTAGAATAGCATTAGAGAAATTTATTATTAATATTAATATTAATAATATTATTATTATTTATTTTTTTTGCTGGAAAAAAAAATGTCCAGTAACAAAAACGAGTGCCGAATAAATAAAAGAAATGGCTGCAGAGGATCTCTGACAAAAATCTCAGATGAAGAATATATGAAGTCAGTGAGGTCACTGGGTTGGAGGCTTTATATACTTTGTATGTGCAAGGCATAACTTTGGCCAGTTCGTGGGTCATGATCCTGCGTTGGAGTAGAGAAACTATCCATGAAGTGGGAAGTGAAAACCGTAATGTTTTTGACTAATGAGCATCAACATTTTTTAGAGAAATTACCTTTAGGGAAAATGATATCGGTAAGTTGGAGAAGGTTGTTGGACTAAGATAGGCTGATTTATGGATTTTAGAAATATTGGCGTTTTTGTATTATTTTATTTTAAATATGTACGTTTTTCAGAAAATCTCTTTAAGATTAAGAAAAAAAAAATACTTATAATAAATATAATTTTTACAAAATTTTTCAACCAGGAATTATATTTTAAAAAATTATATAAAAATTATATAATTCTAGATAAACATTCTATTACATGCTGGGGTCACTATATGTTGTGCTATCTAATTTTGAAATAAAAAGAGGTCAAAAATGCTTTTATGGTTTCTAAGCTCAATTGAAAAAAAAAATATATATATATATATATTTTTATATATTTATTTAATTACACAAAGTGTAGTAATCAAAATCTCACACTAACAAATATCATAAATGTCCTAAAGTGCACAATGTTTCCAATCTATCATCTCAATCCTAACCTGGAAGTGAAAGGGAATTTCATGTGTAATTAAGAGCCATTTGCACAAATTTTAAATAATAGAATCCAATCTAGATCAACATATTCAGAGATTGTAGACAATCTACTACAGTGTGGAACTGGGTGGGGCAGGGGTAGGTCAGGGTGGGGCAGGGGTAGGTCATGGTGGGGCAGGGGTAAGTCAGGGTTGGGTGGTCTTGTTTAGAGTTGTTCTGCAATGAATGTGTGAGGGTTTTTGTGCACAGAACAACACTGTAAAAAGAGGACATATGTGGAAATCCAATTTCCTGTCAGTGATCCATATGAACTTCTTGGAGTAAAGCCGGATTGTTGGATGAAACCATTAATAGATTATGTGCTGATGGTTGATCAGTTATTTTACATCCAATTTGTTCAAGAGTACCACAAATTCAAATAACAGATTAAAATTGTAATATTTGTATTATTTTAATATTTAAGAAAAATAATGATATTTATTTCATCATTTGCTTTTCAGAACATGGCAAGAAACTGTAAATGAGGCATATTTTAAATATTATTATTTTTTAATCTTTAAGAAATGAATTTTTTTCATCATTTGCTTTTCATAAAAAAAAAAAAAAAATGATTGCAACATACATAAGGCATCTGATAAAATAATTAAAACAAAACAAAACAAAACAAATCATAAGAGTTTATTAAGGTTTATTAAGTCTTTTTTCTTGGTCACAAAAATTACATGAATCAAATGGGGATGCTTTTATCTTTTTCTCTTTTTTTTTTTTCTTTTTTATATGAAGGCAAATTGTCAACTTATAATGATTACTTACTTGATACTATTGACCCATAGTCAGGTCAATTATGATAGTTGTCTGTCATTCACATTTACATCCATGTTGTTAACGCTTAAGAAATTACCCATTATTTAGACAAAATAATTAACTTGCCAGCAAAAAGAGATAATAGATATTTAAGAGCTATCGAGTCAAAAATCCGTTTCTGGTCCATGGACTACATAAAAAAGGCTTGGGTACACTGTTAATCGATACCCTTATTACTAAACTTTTTAATAAAAGCATAATCCTCTGAAGTCCAATTCTCACATCCGTGTTCATCAAGATAAAGATCCTGCTTTATTAAAAGTATGCAGTAAATGTTTCTCAGTGTAACAAGTAGTTTATATATTAGGGAAGAAATATGTCAGTCAAGTAATTCAAACTTTTCAATTTAAAGCCAGAAAAATGGTTTTGGGGAGGTGTTGCTGTAATGGATTGATGTTTTTTTTAGGCTAGACGAATAAGTAATAAAACAAACCCCAGAAAATTGAGGGACCAGGCAGGAATGTCAATTTTCTCAAGTGTCACACTAAAATCTGCCCAAATTGGACGATGGAATCTTTCCAGTCGTAAAGCTAGAATCTGTTAAACTAGCATGAGTCCAAGAATAACATGAGCTTTGGTTCAAGCATAATGGAAAAAATGCTTCAAGATTAATGCCAGAATTTCCAAGAGTAATGTAGGAATCTGTCCAATAGAAATGCTAGAATTGCTTTAAAGTTAATGATAAAATCAGTATTTCTAGCTTCAGTCCAGCTTCAATCCAAGCGTAATGGTAAAATCGCTCTGAAAGTAATGCTACAGTCTGTCCAACAGTAATGCTAGAATTACTCTAAGAGTAAATCCAGAATCTGTCCGAGTAACCATAGAATTTGTCCAAAAGAAATGCTAGAGTCTGCCCAAGAGTAAAATGGGAATCTGTCTGCTAGAATTGCTATATAAGTAATGCTAAAATCTGAATAAAAGAAAGAATCTCTTTAAGAATACCATTAGCTTCGGTTGAGGCGTAATGGTAAAATTGCTCCAATGGAAATGCTAGAATCTGTCGAAGAGTAACCCCAGATTTTGCCAAGAGGAATCCTAAAATTTGTTTACATTATGCTAGAATTAGTCCTGGAGTAACATTAATTGATCCAAGAGTAATCTTGAATTTGTCCAAAAGTAACAAAGAAGTCCAAATGTTATGCTAGAACCAGTCATGTCCCTCTTATATGCACTGTTTTAAATATCAAAGACTAATATCATTCAAGTGAGCCAGACTTTTCCATTCAGAGCCAGAGAAATACTCAAATTTTAGTAAAGTGTTACTGCAACAGATTGAAGTTTTATAACACAAAGGCCAGAGAAAGTAGCAATAAAACAAACCTCAGAAATGTTACACTATTTTGAGGAACCGTGCAGGCAGGTCTGTTTTCTCCAAACCTTTTTTTTTTATCTATTTATAGACCCTCCTGGTACAACAATATGTCAAAAAGTGTTCTATGAACTCACAGGAACTTGTTATACTGTATACTGTAAGGGAAACCCATTAAACACCAGTTTTAGTGTCCAATAGCCACAAGACTAGTCTGCAAATCACCAGGTCATGACATTGTTTATATAGTCACACTTGATTATTGGTCAATCGGGCTTTCTATTATCATGTTGATGGAAGCAATAAATCATATCCAGGGCCTTGAATATAAAGTCCTTCTTTTGCTTGTTTACATCTAGTTTAAAAATTTATATACACATTTATGTATCCGATATCCCATGACAAGCACCTACATAACAACTGATATGAACTTATATCCAATAACTTTGTATTGTGATTTGAATACATTTTATATGAATGTATTACCACGTTCTAAGAAGAAGTATAAATGCTAAACCTGTCCTTAATTTGAACCTTAATCTTCATTTCTCTGGGTAAACCTTCATAATAAGAGGATTTAAAAAGAATATAATCCTTCTCATTTATCATCATATTATTAAAATTGTTCTTAATAAAATGGTAAAGTATCTAAAAAAGTTTAACAGAGTTACAACTTTTGAAGAATCTGTTCAAAAGTAACACTGGAAGTGGTCTAAGTGTAACTCTAGAGATGGTCCAAGAATCTGCCCAAGAGTAATGATGGAATATTTTCAGGAGTCTAGGAATAAAGTTAGCATTGAATCAAAATTAGCAATAAAATAGTTCCAACAGTAATATCAGGATCGGTTACGGTAATGCTAAAATCGCACGTCTTTAACCTGACATTTAAGCTCACTTGACGTCTGTCTACACACACACATGCACCTGGATCCAATCATGCACTCATCCCATAAATAAACCCTCAAAACACACACTTGAAACCCAAAGTATTGCTAAATATAACTCTACCTGACATGCCAAGCCTTTGTTCTTGTGTTTGATTTCAGGCTAATGATCTCATTCTTTATTCTTCGGCTTTCTGGTTGTGGTTTTTCCTCGTCCACTCTGTTTGCTCGTCGCCTGGCCTTTTCCAGGGCTTTGAATTTTCCAGTTCAATCATGTTTTTTATGATTTTACAGTATATTTTAAATAAATGATAGCATTGCAGCTGCATCATTTTGCCAGTTCTTCTCTTTAAATATAACCTCTTAATGACAAACATAATGACATTTGACTCAAAGCGAATAAAACAACGACTCCACATATTTTTCCTTTGAAAATGTTTGATCTAAAAAATTGACATTAAAAATAAAAAAAATGTATGTTTGAATTTCAATCTCTAACTCTCTCTCTCTCTCTCTCTCTCTCTCTCTCTCTCTCTCTCTCTCTCTCTCTCTCTTTCGCTATATATACTGTGTATATATATTACATACTATTTTGTCAAAAGTATTGAGTCACCTGGTCATAAGTTTGGTATATACTCGTACTGTCTAATATTTCACATTGTCTGTATTGTCTTGTATAGTATGTTTCTGTCTTGTCTTGTTTGTTTTGTCTTGTATAGCATGTTTCTGTCTTGTCTTGTTTGGTTTGTCTTGTATAGTCCAAGCTAAATATATAGTGTTATTTATGTCTGTACCTTGAGAGTCACTAGCAGCTGCAACCAAATTCCTTGTGTGTGTCAACACACTAAGCCAATAAACCTGATTCTGATTCTGATGTGACATTTAGTCCCAGTTTGCTCTTAAATTCCCTCCACTCTTTTGGGAAGATGTTCCACTAGATTTTGGAGGGTGTTTATGGATATTTGTGTTCATAAGCCACAAGGGTGTTACAAAAGGCAGGTACTGATGTAGGTGAGGAGACCTGGGGTGCAGTCAGCGTTTACATTCATCCCAAAGGTGTTCAGTAGGGATGAGATCAGAGCTCTATAGCAGGCCACACAAGATCTTCCTCTCCAAAGCATGTAAAACAGAGCTTCAATTTCAACATTCACACTTTTAGAAATTTGTTTGAGATTTCTGCTCATTCAATCACAATGGTGTAAGTAAAAGCAGGTACTGATGTAGGGTGAGGAGGCCTGGGGTGCAGCCAGTGTTCTAATTAATCCCAAAGGTGTTCAATAGACTTTGATCTTTTAGGGTTTTAGGAGTTTCAATAAGAGCTCAATAGCAGGCCACTTTATATCCTTCAGTTCCATTCCCTATAAACTATAGTTTCATGGTTGCACATCCTGCAACAGGATTAATATTCCTATTTTGAGAGGAAGGAAAAGGAAAATTTTGTGGTAACAGTTTGGGCAAGAACTCTAACCCCATATATGGTTGGTCCCAATACTTTTGTCCATTTAGTGTCCATCTTGACTGAAAGGTAGGTTGTGAGTTCTTATTCTACCATTGCTGGGTCCCTGAGCAAGGCCCTTGATGCTTAGCTGCTTACAGTTATGTACAATTATCTAATTATAAGCTGTTCTGTATAAGTGCATTTGCCAAATGCCACAAATGTACAAATCAATGTAAACAAGACAGCCAATGTGCTATAACCTGCATGTGGCTTAATAAACATCACGTTTGTCCATATTGTCCACATTTTGTCCCAAATGTCACTTACTTATTATGAATTTCTTGGTTATGGGAGTGTTGTACCAAAGCAATCACTGTCTGTGATTACCTACAGCACTTGCCCTTGGGTTCGTGTGCACAGCCATGTCAATATTGAGTATAAGCACATTCTTGATGGTGCAATCTTCTTTAAATGAAGTTGAGATGAAATACAGGAAAGAAAATATAGTCTTTTTTGTATTATTATTTTATTTATTCAGAAGTGATGGGTTTTGAACTGAACATGGTCGAACGATGTTGCTCTGGAAGTGTAACCTGCTGCATACATTTTCACAAAATCAGGAAATCAATGCAAATCAGTAATCATTTGTGCCAGAGACACAGAGTTAAAGGTCATATCAGAGCTCGGGAAAGTGCGAAGCGCAAAAAAAGGACAATCGAGCCTAAGCTCTGTGAGGTCGATCGTGGAAAACCAATTGATTTGCTGTTCAGAGATCGAATGCATCATGGTGTGTTTCCTCTCCATACTTTTTGACAGTTCAAAATCAGCACTTGGTGCAGAAGTTCATTGGAACATATTCAGCTGTTCTGAAGGAACACGCCCAAAAACGCATTTGTTTTTATAATATTACAGTAACACAAATCAGAGGGTCTTAATAACTGAAAAACTTCAAATCGTTTCATGAAGCTTAATTTCTTTACATTTTGTTTGTAGTTTGTTACAAATATAGAATATATGAATAATAATAAGCATCATTATAAATTAATTTGGGTTTCCTAGTGGTCTAGTGGTTAGGATGCAGCGCTCTCACCGCTGCCGCCCGGGTTCGATCCCCGGTCAGAGAACCAACCCCAGCCACTCTTAGTGCCGGTCCCAAGCCCGGATAAATGGGGAGGGTTGCGTTAGGAAGGGCATCCAGCGTAAAAACATGTGCCAAATCAAACATGCAGATGATCCGCTGTGGCGCTTCCTAATTGGAGAAGCCAGAAGAAAGTTTATCATCATAAATTAATTTATTTAATTTTTAACATTAAATGTTATTTTAAATGTAGCTTTGTTATTTTTTTTTTAATTAGCCAAAATGTATAAAAATAGTGTGTTACACTTCATATTTAAATACTATGTTTATGAAATAAATGTAAATTAATAATTAATATTTGAATAATTACATTATTTATGATTTTTTTTTTTTAAAACCTGTGTTTAGGATGACTGGTAAGGAGGTTATGGTAAGTATGGAATGACACCATGTCAGACACCTAAAATAAGTCTCAAAAACTCCAGTTTTCTGTCTTTTGTTAAATACAGAAATGTCCAGCTTGGATTTAACTGTCCACAGATGTCCCTTTCAATCACTCACTATCCAAGTCTGGGGTTTTTTGTTTTTGCTTTTTATCAAGTTTGTTGCATATGAACAAAAGGAACATGCATGTGTCTCAAAAACCATAAAAGACTACCGTAGGTGACCTTCAACAGCCACAGTACAGTGTATGTGTTATTTGTTTGTTTGTTTGTTGATTTACATCTTTAATGGATCCTTTCCGAGAGAACGATCCTTCCTCTTAAGATCTTGATGAAAGCCCTGATCATGTGACTATTTTGTTGATGTTTTGAGAAATATGGAGGAATAAATATAAAACTGTAGAAAGAACATTACTCATAATCACACACACTCTGGTACTCATGCTGGTTCTGACTCTCCAGGGATTTGTGCTGTTTTAGAATCACATTCTTGATATCACCGAAATAAGGATGAGTTCCCCTTTTGAGACTGGCTCCTATGTTATGGTTTCTTGACATCATTCCCTTTAATTCTTAGGTTTTGTAAAGTTGCTTTGAGACAATGTCCATTGGGAAAAGCGATATACCGTATTTTCCAGACTATAACCCTACTTTTTTCCCACGCTTTAAACCCCGCGGCTTAAACAAGCGACTAATATATGGATTTTTTCTGGGTTTTTCCCGGTTTCACAAACTTCAAGACAAAAAACTGAGCCCCAAAATATTAGACCAATGAAATTGCTGAACGGGTTCAGGTGAACCAATGAAACTCTTTATATTAAATCAGATGCGCTCCCACTGAATCGGGCCGCACCACATCATAAATATGGATGATGTTCCTCTGACGTTTGACCTGCCGCTCACTCGGACTGTCTACAGGAAATGCGAATCATTCGTCACGCTGAAAACAACCGGGCATGAAAAAACACTTCACCTGTGTTCTGAGCTGCACGGCATCGGGAGAAAAGCTTCACCAATGGTGATTTTTAAACGCACCATGATGTCAAAAGAAAAACTCCCAAGAGAAATTGTTGTGAACGGAAGAAGAAAGACAGTGAACAATGACTTGGTAGGCTACTGTTTAGATACAAGCTGTGTAACAGACACTGTCTTTCGTTAATGCCTGTGTAAAGTTCATTAGTTTCAATGTGCGGCTTATAGACAGGTGCGGCTTATTTCTGTTCAAAATAAAAATCTTTGTCAAATTCAGTGGGTGCGGCTTAATAGTCCGGAAATTACGGTAGAAATAAACTTGAACTTATGAGAATCTTTAATAACCCAATCATGAAAAATAAGATGTTTCAATCTAAAGATATAAAATAGATTTACATTTCTACTATATACTTTCTGAAATATTCTGTCTGGTTGCGACGTTTGACTGAAAATACACATAAAGCTCAAAAAAACTCTCTGAGTTAGACCAAAATATTTATAGGAATTTAGGAAATGATGATGTTAGGTCCTGGCAAAGAAAACAATGTCTTTAAGAGTGTAGTTGCTGAGAAAAAAAATAAAAATAGACAGTTTATGGATCCAGACACTTCAAATAGAGTTAAAGGCAATTCTCAAGTCGTCCAATTCGGCTTATCTGACTGATGGCACGTATCGATCGGAAGCTGTTTCTCGACATGTTTCTGCTAAGGAAGCTGAGAAACACGAACAGTTTTTTCTATCTGGGCTACACATCATCACATTCCAGTGCTGGATTTTTTAGTCAAGATGAGGAAACCACAGGATGTACAGTACAAATATGTGAACTTGTGGTTTGTAGACAGTTCGTCTGTTATATTTCACATATTTTTCCAATTTAGAGCATGTTTTTATTTCATTGTTTTATTTTCACCTGTCTTTTTTTTTTTTTTTTTATAAAAAAATCATTTGATGACATTTTTTCAATATCTTCATGTGCTTTTTCTCACATTCATCAGTGCCCACATGAATTGATCACATGCTTGATTCTGCATTCTGTTTATGTGATATTGTCACACGGTTTCATTTCCACGTGTCTCATCTTTTTTTTTTTTTTATGATTTCATTACATCTTTTATTCATGCGTTTTTTTTTTTTACGCTCGAATACGTTTTATTACATCTTTCGTTCATTGCTACAAGATTTTATTACCTGCTTTATTGGATTTAACATGATGACAACATGCTTTATTCTTGCTTCCGTGATATAATGACACGCTTCTTATATTTGTATGTCGATTTATGACATAGTTTAAATATCTTCATGTGTTTTTTCTCGAGTTTACTGGTGCTCACATGATTTTTATCACATGCAGCATCAGTGTTGGGCAGTAACGCGTTACCGGTAACACGTTACTTTTGACAGTAACTAATACCGTAACGCGTTACTTTTAAAAATAAAGTAACTCCGTTACCGTATGATGCGTTACCCATTACTTTTTTAAATGAATGAATTTTGGCTGAAGTGTAGACTACAGTCTAACCTGTTTACAGCAGCGTCGCATTGTAGGATTGGTGGATTAACCTCTGTTAACACGAAGAAGACGCGCTGTGGGCGTGTCTCCGTTTATTCAGGTCTGTGCGGCAGTAATGGCGAGTCGAGGCGAGAGCAAGACGAGTTTCTCAAAGTGGAAATCTGCTCATTATTTCACTTTAGTTGAGCATAAAGACAAAAACTTTTTAGTCAAATGTAAGTTGTGTCTTTCTGGTTCGAAGCTCGTATCTACTGCGATAAACAGCAACTCCAATCTGTTGAAGCTTCTCCAGGACCTCCATGCCTGAGGAGCTAGAAGCTAGAAGCTAACCCGGTGTTCTGTTCTACATTGTTGATAGTTTTCATACTTCAGCTGTGAAAGGAACATGTTTAAGAGCTCAACACAACAGCAGAAGCCACTTTAGTTTTTGATTGTGAATATATTATTCAGCTTGTTTTGTTATTTATTTCAGAAATCCTTGTGATATATTCAGTTTGTGTTCGTCTGACTTTAATAAAATAGTGTTTAAAAATGACTTTGTGTTTAAGTCAGTTTTGTGTTTGTAGATCATAACGCATAAAAGGGCATTAATGGGAACATTAAAGAAGGTTCTTTAAAAAAGTAACTAAAAAGTTACTTTTAACAGTAACGCATTACTTTTTGGTGTAAGTAATCAACAAAGTAACGGAGTTACTTTTTGAATGAAGTAACAAGTAACTGTAACTAGTTACTATTTTTTAGTAACGAGCACAACACTGTGCAGCATTCAATTTGTGATTTTCTTGCATTTTTTTTTCCATTTCTGCTTATATGATATTCTCACGCTTGAATTTTTTCTCAAATGATTTCATCATATACCACATTCTATTCATTTCATACGATTTTTTTATGCCGAAATCAGTTTTATCACGTTTCATTCATTTCCACATGATTTCATGACCTGCTTCTTTCATTCTCTTTTCTAATATGTTTTTTTTCCCCTCATGTTTATTATTGCGAATGTGATTTTATCACAAGCTTCCTACATTTTCATGTGCTTTTATCACATTTCTACTTATATGGAATTTTCACATCTCACGTTTCTTTTTCAAATGATTTCATTATATTCTTCAATCATTTTTATTTGGTGCTATTTTTTTAATGCTCGAATTATTTCCGTATGATTTTACGCCATGCCTCATTAATATTCATGTGATTTTTTCACAAGCTTCTTTAAATGTTACATTGTTCTATCGCATGCACTGATTTATGATTTTACCATGTTTCCTAAACTCTTCACGCCGCTCCGAACACATGCTTTGTTTTGTTCCTATCATTTTATTACACACTGCATTCATTCCAAATTGGTTTCATCACAAGCCTCAGTTTGCTTTTAAATGGATTTAATTACACACTTTTTGTTGTAAGTAAAATAAATTAAAAAGATCAAGGAAGCATAACATGCTTTATTTGTGTCCACATGATATCAAGTGCTTAATTTGCTTGTTCCCTATGATTCCATTACACATTTCTTCAAATTTCATGTGGCTTTACAGTACAGACCAAAAGTTTGGACACACCTTCTCATTCAAAGAGTTGTCTTTATTTTCATGACTATGAAAATTGTAGAGTCACACTGAAGGCATCAAGGGCTATTTGACCAAGAAGGAGAGTGATGGGGTGCTGCGCCAGATGACCTGGCCTCCACAGTCACCGGACCTGAACCCAATCGAGATGGTTTAGGGGTGAGCTGGACCGAAGAGTGAAGGCAAAAGGGCCAACAAGTGCCAAGCATCTCTCGGGGAACTCCTTCAAGACTGTTGGAAGACCATTTCAGGTGACTACCTCTTGAAGCTCATCAAGAGAATGCCAAGAGTGTGCAAAGCAGTAATCAAAGCAAAAGGTGGCTACTTTGAAGAACCTAGAATATGACATTTTTCAGTTGTTTCACACTTTTTTGTTATGTATATAATTCCATATATAATTCCACATGTGTTCATTCATAGTTTTGATGCCTTCATTGTGAATCTACAATTTTCATAGTCATGAAAATAAAGAAAACTCTTTGAATGAGAAGGTGTGTCTGTACTGTATATCATGCTTTATTTGTTTGATGAAAACATGAAAATTATAACATGAAATTTATGGTATTTAATAGATTATCACATGCTTAATTTGCTTTCAGCAGATGTTATCACATGGCTAATTATTTACACATAGTTCATCACATATTTCACATATTATTGCTTAATTTCGGCATGAGGTTTTTTTGTTTCAGTGTTTGTTTATCTACATTTTTGTCCATTTTTTTTTTTCACCTGTTTTTTTTTGATTATGCTCCATTTTTGTGTATAATTCTGCATCAAAAATCATGCAATCTCATATGACAAAAAAGGAAAATAAAAATTAACTTTCCCCATATTACTGTCAGTCTAAAAATTATCAAAGCTTTCAAAATATTTTTAATTCATACAGAGGAACAGTTTGATTAGTATTTCATTTTTGCTTAAATATTAAATTATTACTATGGTTAATATTTAAGCCGTATTCATTTTATATTCAATAATTAATAATACATTGAAAGGATTTTCCTTTTCTTATGAGTATTTCTCCACTTCAAATATCAGTATTAATAATTCAAGCTAATAATCTCTTTCATTTTCCTGCAGTTCAGGGTGTTTTTCTTAAACATTTGCACATCAAAAATGTTCATCTGAGAGAATAATAACTTCATTCGGGATCAAACTTTAGTGACATGTTGCATTTTTTTTTTTCCAGTCCTGATGAAATTCAACATATTTATTTTTTTGAGAAGTTCTGTCAAGTTGAGTCAAGTTGAATTTGTAGATAATAATAATAATAATAATAATAATAATAATAATAATAATAATAATAATAAATATAATAATAAATAAATATAATATATAATATATATATATAATATAATATAAATATAATATAAATATATATATTTTTATTATTTATTTTTTTATTTTTTTCATTGTTATTTTTTTCCTAAGAAAAAGTAAACAATGAGCAAATGGATGCATGGATGAAGTAAACAGCTTATATATATATATATATATATAATATATATATACAGTGGAACCTCGGGTTACGAGTTTAATTCGTTCCGGTACTTTATTCGTAACCTGAAAAGTTCGTATCCCGATACAAATTTCCCCATAATAATGAACAGAAACTTCGGTAATTCGTTCTGGACAATCAAAAATATTACTTAAATAAAAATAAAGCCAATATTCACTAATATTATTTACTTTTAACATGTTATATTAAAATCATACCACATAAAAACATACAAAAGAGGAAAAGATCTTTAGCGGGTACTTTCCCTTTGAGAAGACTCGCTGCAGGAGACGACGTTCGTAGAAGGGGGAGGAGGGAGAGTTATTGTTTGGAAGGAGAATCTTATTATATTATATTATTTATATATTATTATATATTAAATATAGAATATTAAAGACAGTGTTATTAACACGAACACTGAGACAATTGTTGCATTAGAGGGAAAATGAGAGCTGTTTCTTTAAGGCTACTATCAGTTGGTATTGAAGTCCAGAGTGAAATTCATTATGGGTATTGTACTTGGGAAAAGACTGTAACCCTGCTAATCTATCTTCATAAAAACAAGTCAAGTGGTTATGCATCGGCTAATGTTGTCCATCTCATCATTCCACGAGCATCAACTAACGAGTTGTTACGCTGCCGCAGGGAAAAGTTCAAGCGGATAAGTAACACGATGCTCTCGCTAGGGACACAGGACGCTAACTGATGTGACGAGCTGTGTGGATAGAGCAAAAACAACCAACCTGCCTGCGATTTTTTGGTGAGCGACGTTCGTATCCCGATATATTGTTCGTAACCAGGGGCAAACATTTTGATGAACTGCGATTCGTAACCTGAATTATACGTATGCTGGGGCGTTCGTAACCCGAGGTTCCACTGTATTTATATATATATATACACACACCCCAACTTGTTCCAACATGACCATATCTTCGTGCACAAAACCAGCACTATGAAGATAAAGTTTAAATGGGGTTGGAGAGAAAGATCTTAATTGGTCTGCTATAGAGCTCTGACTTCAACCCTATTGAACACCTTTGGGATTAATGTGGACGCTGACTGCACCCCAGGCCTCCTCACCTCACCTACATCAGAACCTGTCTTTACTAACAGCCTTATGGCTGAATGAATTAAAATCTCCATAATCACACTCCAAAATCTCCCATCTTCCTAGAAGAATGGAGGTTATTATAATAGCAAATCGGGGCCTAAATGTGGAATGTGATATTTAAAAAGCACATATGAATTGAATTGCTTTTTTGCACTGTAATTCACTAATCACTGTACTTGACTCCACAGTCTCACATTGTAAGCTGAACTAATTTATACTTCTTTATAACATTATGCAAAGTCATTTCCTGTTTTTTTTTCTTTTTCTTTTTCATACGTATTTGTTCTCATAATGCTGCCAATTACACTTGAAGCAGGCAGCCGGTCAAAAGCTTCTCCACTAGATCAGCTAATTATATTCTGAGTGCAATGTGCTGTATTGTTACCTGTCTAAATTATCATCTCAAGTCATTATGAAATCTATTTTAAAAGTCTATATTCTTACAAATGCTGCATTCATTTAAATGCTGTATTAATTCAGATAATTTGTTATCTAAGTATGTTTAAAAAAAGCTGAATCAACAAGAACAGACGGCTAAAACTGAAGGTGAATCACCTTAAAAACCTGTTATTTCATAGATTTTTTTACTTTTTGAAAGGGAATTTGTCTGAAAATGTGTTATTAGTTCATACTTATTATTAATGTCTTCATTTCTATTATGTATATAAGATTAGAACTTACAAAATTGGAGCAAGATTTTTTTTGTCTTGAGTTTGTCTTGACTTCTTTGTAAGATACAACTTTTTGAAAAGTGAGTCGAGACTATAAAGGAACTTCGTATCTTCTTAAGGATTGGGGATTTTTATATATTATGGATTGTTAACGTATATTAATATTTAACATTTGGTTCTGTCAAAAAATTATATGCTGTAGATGCTGGTCCAAAAGGTGAAGTATTAAAAAAGAGTTTTTGAAATTATTGCTTAAATTACAATTACAGCTTTATTGATTATCTACCAAATGTTATGAGGAAGGTGGCACCTCAGTGCTTATGGCTTTGGACTTTGTATCTAAAGGTTGTGAGTTCAAATCCCAGCCACACCAAGCTGTCACTCATGGGCCCCTGAGCAAGGCCCTTAATCCAATAGCTGCTTCTTTGTATAAATGAGATATAAGTACCGTATTTTTCGAACTATAAGCCGCTACTTTTTCCCCCGTTTTGAACCCCGCGGCTTGAACAAGGAAGCGGCTTATTTATGAATTTTTCCTGGGTTTTTCCCGGTTTCACAAACTTCAAGCCAAAAAACTGAACCCCATAACATTAGACCAATGAAATTTCCGAACGTAAATGAAAAAACGCACCTCACCTGTGTTCTGAGCTGCACGACATCGGGAGAAAAAATTTTTTTTTAAATGATGCCAAAAGATAAACTCCCGAGAGAAATAGTTGTGAAAGGAAGAAGGAAGACAGTGAACAATGACTTTCTTGGTCGGCTACTGTTTAGATACAAGCCGTTGTAACGCGTTGAGTCTGGGTGAAGGGAGAGCTCGCTAACTCCAGTTGCAACAGAAATCATATAAGCACAAACAGGTTTCCAAAACTCATGCTTTTTTATTTTTCTTGGCAACAGCATTACAGGTTAGTTAAAGAAACTTAGAAATGAGCATCAGAAAATATTAAGGACATATTCCTTGGTCTCCACACATGCAGTAATAGCCAAAAAATGCGGTGCCAGGCTTTTCCCAAAATAGCGCTATGCTCCTAAATGAAGCGCAACATATTTCACCCGTTACACCGTGTAACAGACATTCGTCTTTCGTTAAAGCCTGTGTAAAGTTCATCAGTTTCAATGTAGGCTGTCTATAAGCCGGAGGCTTATTTATGTTTAAAGTAAAAATCTTTGTCAAATTCAGTGGGTGCAGCTTATATATGGGTGCGCTTAATAGTCCGGAAATTACGGTAAGTCGCTCTGGATAAAGACGTCTGCCAAAATCCGTAAATCTTTATATAAATGTAAAACAGAAAATAAGATGCAATAACAAATAAAGTTTAGCAAAAGTTATAGTTTCGGCGTTGTTGGCCTTCCTGCCCTACATCAGTAGGAATAAAACAACAGAAAGACAAATACGAAAGATCAAATTGCTGTTTGTATAAAAAAATGCTGACATTTTCAGCTCGTTTGAAGGCACAACTTTTGGAATTGCAATAAACATTAATTGCATCATGACTTTATTTTGTTTGCGGCTATGCCGTTATTAATGTCATCCTGCTCGCTCAGAAGTCGCTGTTGAATATCACAAATCCAAACTGTCATATCTTATCTTCTTCTTCTTCTTTCGGCTTCTCCCATTAGGGGTCGCCACAGCGGATCATCCGTCTCCATACACCCCTGTTCTCTACATCTGCCTCTTTCAAACCAACTACCTGCATGTCTTCCATCACCACATCCATAAACCTCCTCCTTGGCCTTCCTCTTTTCCTTCTTCCTGGTGGCGCCATTCTCCAAACTGTCATATCTTATAAATATGTCAAATATTTCTTCTAAAATTTCGGTAATCAGTCATGAGGTATTTCTTAACACACTACAGTAGGCACATAAAGCAATTCAGAATTTCGAGGCCCTAGAAGTCAACAAAGAAACAAATCACACCTTGCAGAAAGCTGTATAATGCAGCTGAGGATGAATGCCTGTGGGATCTCCACTAAACACAGCAATTTACTTTGATCAGCAGGAGGACTTAAGTCTCGTCTCCCAGGGATTCGTCACGTGTATATTGCGTGACAAGAGCTGGCTGCTGAGCTGTGAGAACACCAGTAACATAATAGATTAGCACACCAGGCAGAGCTGAGATGCTGGCTCTAAAATACTACTTACTGTATATCAATATTACTAACTATATATCAATATTAAATATTGTATATCTGTATATAGTAAGTAACATTGATATGCAATATGTACTATTGATATACAGCTATACAGTATGTAATATTGATGTATATAATAAATATTGATACCGTACAGTATGTAGAATCTCAGAGCCAAGCATCTCAGCTCTTTCTGGTGTCCTAAGGTCCTACATTTTTCATGGAATGATGTTATCAATATAACATATTGGATATCAGCATTACTAAGTGTATATAAATGGTGTATACCTGTATATTAATATGTATATTACATTCTATATATTAAACCTCCATCCTACGAATGAGCTCCGTTACAGCACGCTCTAATAGGGTCGTTTTCTTCGTGACTCCAACAATGTCAGGTTTGTACACCTTCAACTCAAATATACAATGTAATACATAAAAAAATAAAACACAAAACTATGGTGAATGAATTATTTTTACCCTCAATATTATTGATACCACGATATTATTTTCGACCTCATTTGCACAACCTCACATGTTCCTTGATATTGTCCTTGTTCTTTTTATCCTGATGGTTGAACAATTTGTGGTGTAAGAACAAGCAACGTCTCGTCTCTGTCCAATCCTTATTTTTATTTTTTTTACTTTTGTATCTATGGTTATTGCTTTGCGCTTCTTAGCAGCCCAGTCTACATCACTCTTGTTTTTCTGCTTGCTTCTGGACATCCTGAGCTTTGATTGAGCACTCTACCATTGTACAACTGCTTGTAGCAAAAGGTTGCACTGATGTGACAATGTCCGGCAGACATGTAAGATATTTTTGCAATTTGTTTGCATAGCAACGTAAAGGTTTATTCATATCTGGGAAAGTTTGCAACTTTATATACATACATACAGTACAGACCAAAAGTTTGGACACACCTTCTCATTCAAAGAGTTTTCTTTATATTCATGACTATGAAAATTGTAGAGTCACACTGAAGGCATCAAGGATCAAGGGCTATTTGACCAAGAAGGAGAGTGATGGGGTGCTGCGCCAGATGACCTGGCCTCCACAGTCACCGGACCTGAACCCAATCGAGGTGGTTTAGGGGTGAGCTGGACCGCAGAGTGAAGGCAAAAAAGGCCAACAAGTGCCAAGCATCTCTCGGGGAACTCCTTCAAGACTGTTGGAAGACCATTTCAGGTGACTACCTCTTGAAGCTCATCAAGAGAATGCCAAGAGTGTGCAAAGCTGTAATCAAAGCAAAAGGTGGCTACTTTGAAGAACCTAGAATATGACATTTTACAGTTGTTTCACACTTTTTTGTTATGTATATAATTCCATATATAATTCCACATGTGTTCATTCATAGTTTTGATGCCTTCAGTGTGAATCTACAATTTTCATAGTCATGAAAATAAAGAAAACTCTTTGAATGAGAAGGTGTGTCCAAACTTTTGGTCTATACTGTACATACATACATACATACATACATACATACATACATACATACATATGCACTCTATATCAATATTATTATATTAGTATATAAATGATGTTTATTGTATGCAAAGTTTCACAATCTTTTTCTTTCTTTCTTTCTTTCTTTCTTTCTTTCTTTCTTTCTTTCTTTCTACAGAACTTTATAAAATGTAAAAAAAATTATATATTATATATTATACATTTTATAAAAACAGAGGGATGGATAATGTACACCATTGTTGTACTGTATAACAGATATGGTGCTTCAATAAGACTTTGAATAGTCTAAGTAAAAGTGCTGATCTATGAGAAATCTATTTAATTAACGCGACAAATGTACATTATAGTTCTATAGATTTTTTATAGTTGAAGACACACAGTGAGAGAACCCTTATTCCACTCTCCCCAGTTTGTGCTAACACCACAGCTTCTCATTTTGCAGCAAAGTAGTGAAGAACGGTGCTTTTCTGGAATGTAGTGGAGTAAAAAGTAAAACATTACACATTAAAATGTAGGGTAGTATACCTTTTAGTAAATGAAAAGTACTTTTTAAGTACAGATTGTTAAAACAAACTTTGTCTATTGCTGTAAAATAACCATGTCTTGCCCTTATATCTTTGAAATTTCCAATTATACAAGAATAAAAACAGTGTGTTGTGTTCATTGGGAAATTTTTATCAGTATTATAGATTGAAGTGGCCTGATGTTAAACAGAGATACTGAATTTACAACCCTGTGGTTAATTATTTTTTCTCAAAACAAGTCCTGAAGCTTTTCTTCCTCTTATATTACAAGTGATTTCCCTTTCCTTTTTTTTCATTACACAGTTTTTATGCATTACGCAGGTGCTGTACGCATTACATCTCGCTGTGAAATGTCCAGACGGGTGACCTTTCTTGAAGTAGAGAGATAGTTTATATTCTCCAAAGAGAATCTGACAACAGAGACAGTTCAGGTTACCGAAAAAGCACAGCAACTCACTGAAAATCGAAAGTCTTTTCGGCTCTGCTTTGTTGCATGTATATGATGTTACATTAATACAGGTTTTAAACCTGATGCACCCAAACACACACACACACACACAGTGCAATTTCACGCTTCAAGCCATTTTCGCCAGGACTAGCATGCTGCTCAAAATGTGTACAAAATACACTTTTGCAATATTTTTGATAATGTAAAAAAAAAAAAAAGAAAAAAAGTAAAGCAAAGGCAGAGAAATGTTCCACTTTGCTGGCCTGATATTAAACAAGCTTCAGCAATTGCTTGTTAGCTAAGTGTTATGTTTTATAAGAACTCAACAAGACCTTGAGTTTGACCAAATAGCAACAGTGAAACCTACAGCACCATGGACAAGTCCTCAAACTACCCCCCCCCCCCACCCCCCACCTTTCCTGTGAATCTGTTCACATATTTTAATGTTACAATCAAGAATTGGAAAAAAGGCGTAATTAAGAAAATACGCTACAGTACTGTACATGGACACAATCTTGTGGACACTGGAAAATGGTTCATATGTCTGATGTCGGGGTAAAAAGGCATGGCGAGCAGTCAGCGTTCCGAAATGTGTCAAAAGGTTGAGGTCAGACCTCTATAGCAGGACACTCAAGATCATCCACACCCTTCCAACCCATATCTTTATGGAGCTGGCTTTAGGACAGGGGCATTGTCATGCTAAAACAAGTTTGGTTCTTCTAGTTGAAGTACAGGAAAAAAAAATGATGCTACTGCATTTAAAGACATTCTATTGTTAGCGTCTAACTTTGTGGTCGGAGAAAGAAGCATTACAATGGGGGATATTTGCCCCATTGCTGTAAAAAAACATTATATCAGGGGTCCACAAACTACAGCCTGTACATTTGGAACAGCCCTCTGAACATTGCCAGGGACATATTTTGAAAAAAGGAATTTTAAATGAATGTTTTACTTCTATCATTTCTGTATATGTACAATTAACGTAGCCTAATTATTTGTTAGATTCACCCACCCACATTCAACATAACAAACGTAGATGTTTTGATTTCAATATCAATGCATAAAAACAAATGTCATTATGATAGCAATAATGTTCTTTCAATTGACTATAGATCTAATAAAAAGTAATGCTTATTTGTAATGCTAAAATAATCTCGCATTAGGAGGCTTAATAAATACATTGTCATAAAATCTCCACAATAATACTTGTAGTCGCTCTGACCCATGTCATTTTCAGTTACAGACCGACCCAGACCACTATTAAAGAAATGAAAAATGAGGTGGCCCCCACAGAAAATCTGGGGACCCCTTGTTTTAAAAATAGTTCTGTAATATTAAATATGTTGCAAATAAGGAGCAGAGCCATTATACATTACTGTTTTATTATAGTGTCATTATATTTGTTAAATTCCTATAAGCAGGGATGTGATATCGATTCTAAATTAAAAATATATTGAATTCTGATTAAAGCATCTATTTTTACAGCTTGCTTTTGTTTCCTAATCCATGCAATGGCGTGTCATCAGAAATACATCGAGCTGCAATGTCAGTCAGTCATAGTGTTCATAACGTTCTAATGCGTGTCAGCTTGGAAAATGTCAACTCCTAGACTAATCTTAATACAAATCTATTTTGACATTTGACAAATTGTGTACTTTTTGACTATATGATGGCATATTTTACCATAACTGACCTCTGAGCAACATGATCTGCCATAAAGAGCAAATGCGGCATAATGATACGACACTGTATATTGATAAAGATGTCAAAAATATGTAATAACTAATAAAAAAAAGTCAAATAAAATACTTTGCTTATAAAAAAATGATCAATAATATGGGTTTCAATGTAGGAGAATTAAAATCATTGTCATGCAGTTTCAGAATTCAGTATCTTCTTTTCTTTCCTCTTTCGTTCCATTGGAAAATTATTCCAAATGTAAAAACAAACTTCATTTCAAACTTCCTTCCTTCATTCTGACCTTCCAAATCTATATATTTTAGCTGTAAACAGCCATTTTTTACCCTTTTAATATGTAATAAAACACAGTGGAAAATAATCTGAGGAAAATGATCTGCAACACTCTGACCCGAAGTGAAACAATGCAACTGTTACAATCATGAAGTTGATTATTTTCAACTATCAATAACTGTATGGTGTTGGTTTGTATACAGTAAGGTGCAAAAGATTCTGATCATTTTTTTTGCAGAACTTCAGGAAAGTGCTTACTTTGCTGTCTGATCTAATCAGTGAAGAAAAGTTTCTTCCTTAAATAACGTAAAGAAAATTATTTTTTACTCTGTCAATACTGGATTTGTGTATAATATTTCTAATGAATGTTGCACAATCTATGGTGAAAGATATATGTTTCGAATCAGGGATCTTAAACCCTTTGTTCTCCAAGCACCTAATCGTTTTTAGTAGTCTAATCAATTTTAAAACACATTCATGTTTATATGCAGCAAACCAGATAAAAAGTTGAAACCACACAATAATTGAACAGCGAATGACTGATGACAGAGCTGTGGGTACAGATTTAACAGAAGAACTTATATAAAATGAAGACCAGAAGACTGCCTTAAGGAATACTGATGGATACCTTTAAAGTCATGCAATTCCTTCTGGACTCCGGCTAATTGGAAGCGAATTCACAATCCAACAAGACAAAGGTTTGAAGCACACAAAGCCCAGGCACTGCACCTAAACCCTTTTGAACTGCTCTGAGATGAACTGGATAGCAAGGTCAGGAAGAAATCTCCAACTAGTGAAGAACACTTTTAGTTTTACAAAAAGCAGAGCATTTCCGTTTGGAGAAACGAATTGTTCAGATGTTAAGAGTGTGTAAAACGGGTGTTAAATGACCTATTTTCTTGCATATAAATAAAAACAAGTATGTGGAACATGTATGTGTCTCTCAAAAATTGTATTAAAGATGGTGTTTAAAATGTTTTTTACATTTACTGCATGTATATATATATACATTGATACCTTGACCTAGGAGTGAATTAATGTACTAATTAATGTTAATTTTTGCTTTGTTCCGCGAGCAAAAAAGGAAGGTACGAGCTCGAGACGCCGCTGCTAGATGGCGAAACGAAGCCAGAAAGCAAAGACTGTGACGAAAAGTCAAAAATTTCAAGTTTGGGGATACGTAGTGTACAGGAGTGATAGAAAAAAACCAGTCTTCCATCCTCCACCACCAATCTCCCCTACCCTCCACCTCCGCCAGAGTCTTCGTTAAGCTTAAGTCGTCCCATCTCCAAGGTAAGTACACTGTATAAAATCTTATTATATCTTTACATACTCAACAATATTTGTGATTTAGAAATGTATTTTCCTTATTTAATAACATGAAACATAAAAAAAGGGTGGCATTTTGAGGGATGAACGGATTAAGGGCATTTTAAGTATTTTCAATGGGGAAAATTGATTTGATGCACGAGCTAATTTGAGCTCTCTCTTTTTCTCTCTCCATTATTATCATCCCTTGGTCTTTTCTTACCTCCTCTATAAATGATAGTTAGTTTAATAATCAGCCGAAACTGTCGCAAGTGTGGACATGGTGTTTTATGAAATCACACTGTAAGCAAATTGAGTTAAAGAGCGAAATGCACAATAAATGACACATTATATAATCCATACACATCTCCCCCAGAATGTTCTGGTAACAAATCATTGCCTAGGGTTGAGGACCTCTGTTTTAAGTTATAACTTAAAGCCATGTGGTGCCACTGCTTCTCTTTCTGTAGTTCATCCACTCGTAAATAATACAACTTGCATTCTGTTTTGCACTGAAGAAGAAAATGATCTGGATGTAAGGAGTTTTTACATCTCCTGGATGATCACTGGACCTTCAGCACACACTTTTTTTTAGTTTTTTGTTTAGAGCGTGATCATGCAGTGTTCGAGCGGAAGGAAATAGACGATGTGATGACTGATTCTATTACGGCGGTGTGGAATTGGGCCAGCAGAGCCTGTGACAGGCGAAATTTATGAAGCTGTCGCAGGAAGTGCATGCACTGTTGGGCCTTGCTTGTAATTGTGGTGATGTTCGTGTTCCCATCTGGATGATGCTTCCAGAGAATTACATGATGAGCCAGTTTTGTGAGAGAAAAAAAAAAAATAATACACAGAGCAGAAAATCTGGATGAACAATGAAGTCAGCAAGACAAGATACAAATATTCTTTTGCGAGATTTTGCACATTTTGTTTTTAAATCAAATTTGCGATGAAATGGTTAGAGAAGTGCTTAGTGCAGAAGGTATGCATACAATTCCTAAACCAATTAACCAATTTAAATGAAAACTGAATAAAAATGTGGTAGCTCATATACATCACACACCAGACATCCTTCACACATGTTCTTCACCCTCCTGCTATCTGGAAAGAGGTACTGAAGCATTCAAGCCGTTACAGCCAGGCTGTGTAGCTGTGTTTCTTCCCTTAAGCCATCATACGCCAAAATAACAAACTGGACTGACACACACACACACACACACACACACACACACACACACACACACAAACACACAAACACACCTGTACTTTTTTTTTTTTTTTTTTTTCACATAAACTGCTGCTAAATTATCATTAAGCATTTAAATATACAGACATTATTATATAATTATTATATAATATGGACAATTTATTTGCATTAACACACATTGAGCTCTGTGTACTGCTCAGTGCTGCATTGTTACACTGTTACTGTGTTGTGTTGTTGCACTAAATGTTGTTTAAACAAGTGCACTACAATCCTTTACCAATCCTTTATACTGTACCAAGAATATATGGCTGAAATGACAACGCCACTTGGCTTGACATGATCGTTGCTTTTATAGAAACAGCTCACGTGCAAGTAAGGCGGCTTCACCAAAGGAATTCAGTCTGTAAATATTCATTGAAAGAAATTAACAAATTAGTATTCACTTATGTAACTTCAATGTAAGTTCAAGTATGTGTGGTGCTATAGGAAGTGGATAAGATTTACGACATTTAGCAGACGCCCTTTTCCGGAGCAATGTAAAAAAGTGCTAAGAGGTCTTTATCAATGAAAAAATCAACACTGGTTCACTAGATTGCAAGTTCTGGATACTGTCAGTCTAAATCTCTGTATGAAGGAATTATAAACTTTCTTTTGGCTTCTCCCATTAGGGGTCACCACAGCGGACCTCCACATGTTTGATGTTTTTATGCTGGATGCCCTTCCTAACGCAACCCTCCCCATTTTTTCGGGCTTGGGACCGGCACTAAGGCTTGTGCAACCCTAATGGCTGGGGATGGTTCCCTGCCTGGGGATCGAACCCGGGCAGCAGCGGTGAGAGCGCCGCATCCTAACCACTAGACCACCAGGGAACCTGTATGAAGGAATTATAGCTTTTTTAAATACATAGACATAAAACAAACAGGGAGAATAGGTGCTAGTTCAGGTGAGTGTGTCAGGAATAGGTAGGTCTTTACCCATCATTTAAAGAAATACAGTATCTCAGCTGTTTGTGCATCTAGAGGAAGTTCATTCCATCTCCTTGGTGCCAGAACAGAAAAGAGTTTTGATGCATACCAACCTCTTAACCTGAGAGAAGGTGTACCAGTCAAACAATGTCAGAAGATCTGAGGCAGTGTGAAGAGTGATAAGAGTTCTGAGGTAACAGGGTGCTGGTCTATTTTTGACTTTGTAGGCAATCATCAGTGTTTTGAATCTGCCTGAGTATCCTAAAAATGGTTGAATCTTTCTGATATTATTGAGAAGGAACCGACATGAGCGAGTCACATTTGCAATATGTAAAGAAAAGGACAGTTGATTGTCCATGGTTACCTCAAGGTTGTGAGTGATGGCTGAATGGGAGATCAGAGAGTTATGTAAGGATATCATATGACCATGACCTGGAGATAAATCACCACAGATGACCAGCAGTTCAGTTTTGCTGGGTTTAAGTTTCAGCTGATGAGCAGGAAGCCGTGATGATACGTCCACCAGACATGCTGAGATCAGTGGCAGAGGTAAGAAAACTCATGTGAGGATATGACTTTGGCAAGAAAGTGAATACGATTTTGGACTTCTGATTGCAATCCCACCAAGCTATCACTTCTGGGTGCTTGAACAAAAACCCTTGAACCTCAATTGCTTATCTGTATAACCAAGATACATTAATGCCAAATGCTGTTAATGTCAGAAAATAATCCACATTGGGTTGCTTATTGTATATTCATTTCATGTCTGGCTGCATGTTGGTTATTTTCAATAACAGCATGCTTTTAAAAGCTTTTACTGCTTGCATAGTATCAAATCTGTGAATTATGCAAAAAACAGGATCGAAACCTGTGGCACACCTTTTACAGCAGACAATGAGCCAAATTTCCCTCAGCGTTACATAGTTTTGTATTAAACGATTGACTGTAAACCGAGTAAATCAACGCCGTGCCATGTGATTTCTAATTCCCTGCTTCAAACATAGCAACTGACAGATCCATCTTCCAACATGCCATCAAAATAAATAATAAAATAAATGCCAGTTGATGCAGTTCACACGGGGGCTTCTTTTGTTACTGACTAAATTATTCGACTTCAAACGTATGCCTGGAAACAAGTTTGGAAAAACCTCGTCAAAACGTCCTGATAAAACAGGGAATCTAATCATGTTGGGGAAGTGATAAGAAGAACTGTCATAGCGGGTTATGCTGACTGACTGAAGCGCCGCCTCAAACGTTTACTTCATTTACAGCCAAAGAGCTTGTTTTATTACTGATATTACACAGTACAGAGATGAACCATACTTTGATCAGAGTCCTGAGTACACAGAAATTTAAAGCCTACACTGTTATAGTAATAATAAAAATAAGTTTAGCCATTTTATGCTAATACAGTAGATAAAAAACCATTTGATAGGTCACTGATGCCAACTTATGTTTGTAACACATTAAATGTTTCCTAGTATCAAGGTTAGACATAAAATAAATCCACCTGCCTAACATTGAGTATATTATTCAATATTAGCAATATTGTATATCAAATAATATTTGCAGCATTTGGGAGATGCCCTTGTGACTAGATACTTACAATTAGAGTGACTTTCAACCAAGCAATTGAGGGCCTTGCTTAAGGGCCCACAGTGGCAGCTTGGTGGTGTTGAGATTTGAACTTTTGACTTTCTGATCCAGAGTCTAATGCCTTGACCACTGGGCTACCATCCTCAGGAAATTCCTCTTGTGTCAGCAATACAGCCTTGACTCATCAAGGCATGAACTTCACAAGATTTCTGAAGGTTTGTTGTGATATCTGGCACAATAGCAGCAGATCCTATAACACATATAAGTTGTTGTTACAGGTGAGGCCTCCATGGATAGAACCTTGTTCTCATGCACATCCCTCAGACTCTTGATTGGAAATCTGTAGAATTTGGAGGATAAGCCAACATGAACTTTTACTTACCTGTTCCTGAACATTTTTTTTTATGGTTTGGATGTGCCTGGAGATGAAAAAATATCATCTTGTGGGAAAAGGTCAGTCATTAGGTCATACTGATTTAGATTGACCACATTTCTTATCCAGCTGTAGTAGGGTTAGAAGCCTTGCTCAAGGACTCAGCAGTGGCAGCATGGTGTTGCTGGGATTCGAACTTCTGATCCAGATTCCAATGTCCACTAAGCTACCACCTCCCATGTTGCTCCTGTTGGCCCAAATGGGTGTAACTTGGTCTGTGATAATGTTCAAGTAAAGATACTTGTCAAAATAACATCCTCATGAATTCCAGGACTCAAGGTTTCCCAGCAGAAGATTAGCCAATCAAATTGACTCTGCTGGCTTTGCTTCTTCCCACATAACCAAATCCACAGGAAAGATGTAATGCAAGGATAAATGGCCTAAAACACATTAATATTGATGCTTCCACTAAAGATGATGTATGAGAGATTGAGGTGCAGTTGAGGCTACAGTGAAAGGAGTTTTGTTGAATTGTGATCATTTGGGTTCGTGCTTTAGTAATGCCATTCGTTCTCGCTTTATGAGATACCTGCAGCATTCTGTAATCCCCCCGATAAACGCCACCCTAAAAATGCTATTTTATGTATACAGTACTGTACTGTAAAATATTAGGATTCAACTTCATTTTAAAATTATTAATGATATTTCTATTAATACATTTTTATTATTTCAACATAAAACTCCATAAAAACAATTCCCTATAAGGTTTTTGGTCTATCGTGCTATCCGCGAGAGACCGGGAAAATCAACGAAACTAATTAGTAATGTGGCAAACGTGATAAACCGGGGGCGCCAGATTCCAACCGTGTTAAATCAAGGAATCATTGTACTGCATTTTTCTCTAATATTGATGGTCTCTTTAACCATGGCATTATGATGGTAATAAGAGGTGAACTGATTCACAACTGAAGGATGGTATTAACAAAGACTATTAACAAAACAAGCTAATAAAATCCAGCATTGCCTGAACTGGAGATGATTCAGAGCCTGGTGTGTTCCACTAACAAACTCCAGGTACGTCCTGTTCCCATTGATTTATGTCTGGCTGTACAAACCGAGCCTCAAGTGCATGCATGTGAAATATAAGCCGCCTTAACAATCGATAAGGAATGCAACGTGTCAGCTAAAGACAGGCTAGGATAGGGATAAGGGTCTGTGACTTCTTTTTCTCCTATAGTGTTCACTCATTAAACTCAACAAAGCATAGATATAAAAAAAAGCAACAAAATAAGGAAACCTATAGAGTATTAAGGCTGTAGAAGCTGCCTGCTGAAATACTTAGTACAGTTGAGTCATCTTTAACCAAGTCACATAAGAGGGAACATTTGTAATTTGACCAAATTAAAATGGTCTTATTTTAAAAGTGCTCAGCAATTTATTCCATGGAAATTGAAAGTGCGTCGCATATTTTAGCGACCAAAAGAAATGGCTGAAGGGGAAGTAATTAAGGACACGCTTGAGTGCGAGGCAAACCTCCCTCGTTTCGCCGTACAGCGTTGCCATAATTAGGACCTCTGTGTTTGCAATGCTGTAACGTCTATTACATAGTTACACAAGCCTCTTCACAACGAAACCAGGGCTTGTACATGCATACATACAATTGTGTTGTAAATATGGTGAAAAAAACCTGCTAAAACGTATTCCTGAAATGCACAATACAATATATATTGCTTATATATTTTGCATTTGCTTATAGTCTTTAGGCAGACTTAGAAAATGGTTAATCTAGCGCCCTAGGGGACTGTTTAAAGCAGGGCTGGAAACAGGGACAAGAAATTGCAGTGGTTTTAAAAAAAAAATCGAAACATGAACACCACTACATGGTAGAATTGTATGTCTTAGATCAATCATAACATTCAAACCTCTCTAATTATAGTGACATTTGTCAGGGGTTATATTTGGCAGCCATTTCTTGAATTTGATGTGTTGGAAACAAGACAAATGGGCAGTCGCACCAAGAAAAAACACCCCTTCATTGCAACAGTTTTATGCTCTTGCACCTAGCGTCAGTGGAAACAAAGTGGTCAGGAATGGGTTTGAGGAAAATGACAGAGGTCATGGTGTAGACCATCAGCCTACACATACCGTAATTTCCAGACTATTAAGCGCACTCATATATAAGCCGCACCCAAAGATTTTTATTTTGAACATAAATAAGCGCACCTGTCTATAAGCCACTGAAACTAATGAACTTTACACAGGTTTTAACGAAAGACAGTGCCTGTTACACGGGTGAAATTTGTTGTGGCTCCTTTAAGAGCAGAGCAGCATTTTGGGAATAGCCTGCTGCTGCATTTTCCCGCTATTACTGCGTGTGTGCAGGAGCAAGGATTATGTCCCTATTATTTTCTGATGCTCATTTCTAAGTTTCTTTGACTAACCCATAACGCTGTTGCCAACAAAAATAAAAAAGCACGAGTTTTGGAAAGCTGTCTGTGCTTATATGATTTCTGTTGTAACTGAAGTTAGCGAGCTCTCCCTTCACCCAGACTCAACGCGTTACAACGGCTTGAATCTAAACAGTAGCCGACCAAGAAAGTCATTGTTCACTGTCTTCCTCCTTCCTTTCACATCTATTTCTCTCGGGAGTTTATCTTTTGGCATCGTCGTGCGTTTAAAAAAAAACGTTTTTTCTCCCGATGCGGTGCAGCTCAGAACACAGGTGAGATGCGTTTTTTCGTTTCCGTTCGGAAATTTAATCGGTCTAATGTTATGGGGCTCAGTTTTTTGGTTTGAAGTTTGTGAAACTGGGAAAAACCCAGGAAAAATTCATAAATTAGCCGCTTCGTTGTTTAAGCCGCGGGGTTTAAAACATGGTGAGTGTCTTTTTAAGGCCTGATCTCTGTGAGACCTCTGAAGGAGTGTTGGGGTATCTGGCACCAAGATTTTGCAGCAGATTTAAGTTCTGTAAGTTGCAAAACAAGGTTTCTATAGATCAGACTTGTTTGTGTAGGATGTTTAAAAAAAGTTCAATCTATAGAGGCTCCATTATGCAACTTATATAACCTAAAGGATGTGCGGTAAGAGCTGCTTTGTCATCAAAAAGAAGGTGGATTTAAGAGAATGGCTAATGGATGCAGGTGCAAGAGCATCAAACTCAGATCACTTTCTTGATTTTGTCTCCACACATTTTTACACGAGTTCCAAAAACTTGAACCTTTCGTGGTTTTCAGGGATCATCATTTCGACTTCAGCTTCCTGTTCCGTCATGTAGACGATGATAAACCTCGGACATTTGTATGAACGAGCCTGAAAGCAACATGATGAAAAATGATTGCGGCTTTGTTTGAGATGTTAATTCTGCCTGTACTTGAATGAGCAATTATTGCTGCACATTTGTCCTCATTTTTTTCTCCTACCACGCTCCACGAGATGCTTTTTTTTTTCAAGTCAAATGGAGTAGGGGAATCGGCACTGAAGCAAATCTGCGCCTTTTCCCTTAGCGATCTCAACACAAGTGATTCATTTTGATTCTGGTCACAGTCACAACAAGCTTTCAGTGAAATGCAAACAGGACAGAAACACGAGATTGGTGGGATTCCATCTCCATTGCTGGAAGGTGAAAGGCTTAATTTTTGTTGGTGTTGTCGTTTTTTTGTTGTTGTATTGTATATATGTTCTATACTATAATATATATATATATATATATATATGTATACCATAGTGATCATCTAGAGACATCTGGCTTTTCTAGCTATATGTGGCTCTCAACAAATGGTTACCATAAAGATGTGGGCATACAATTTCCTTCACTTGAAACGTTTCAGCTGGTTAGTGCCCCTGTGATAAAGCCATCTTCATGAAGACATTGATTGGACTGCTGTAGTGCTCTGACCTCTAAACCCTTTGAATACATTTGGGATGCTGACTGCACCCCAGGCCTCCTCACCTCACCTACATCAGTACCTGACTTTACTAACACCCTTGTGGCTGAATGAATCTCCCCAAATCTCCACAAGCACACTCCAAAATCTAGTGGAACATCTTTTCAAAAGAGAGGAGGCTATTATAACAGCATCAGGGAGGCGTCTGATTGGCCCCAGCTCCGATCTCAACATAGTTGTGTCTCTCAGGGATGAAATAAAGAGACAGGCTATATCCACAGAAGACTTGGGGTTGGTTCTCCAAGATGTTTGAAAAACCTACATACTTTATTTATATATATATATATATATTTATACACACACACACACACACACACACACACACACACACACACACACACACACACACACACACACACACACACACACACACACACTATATTGCCAAAAGTTTGTGGACACCTGGTTATAGGTATGGTATGTGCTTTTTCAACATTGAATTCCTCATTTAGTCCCAATTCCCTCCACTCTTCTGCAAATATGTTCCATTAGATTTTGGAGAGTGCTTGTGGAGATTTGTGTTGAGAAGGGGGAAGTAAAGTCAGAGTAAAGGCAGGTGCTGGTTTATGTGAGGAGGCCTGGGGTGCAGTCATCGTTCACATTCTTTCCAAAGGTGTTCAGTAAGGATGAGATCAGAGCTCTATAGCAGGCCACTCGAGATCTTTTTCTCCAAAGCATGTAAACCAGATCTTCAAGGAGCTCGCTTTGTGCACAGGGGCATTGTTATGCTGGAACAGGGTTGGGTTTCCAAGTTCAAGTGAAAGAGGTCCTGTACAATTGTGTGCCTTTAGCTTTGCGGTAACAGTTTGGAAAAGAACCACATATACCAGGAGAGGTCAGGTGTCCCAATAGTTTGTTGTGTATATATATATATATATATATATATATAATTGCTTCTTTTTTATAATAAAAGTTAATTATTTTCAATATTACAACTACAGTTCATTATTCTACTCTATTTCTAATGCAGTCATCAGGCCATGCATGTGATTGATTAGTGCGTTATGCGATCAGACCGCCATGATGTCGAGCTGCTCCGAGGACTCCGGATGACGCAGAATTTCCATTTTAATGATCGTCCCTATTGTGTCATTTTTGCATAGTCCTTGTGTTTCTGTCCCAAGCGTAAGTTAATTATTAACCATGAGGAATGGCACTCATGAAAAAAAAAAAAAGCGCTCCATTGAAACGTGCACAATGAAAAGCACCTCGAGTTCCTGTTTCAAGATTATTTCAAATAAATATTCAATGAGTCATCTTTAACCTCGGCATGAAAGTTTCATCAGTACACAACAAGCTGCGGTGGCCAGGAGGTCGGGTATTCATGCAGCTCGTAATGTTACGTGCGTAACGCTGAAAACAAAAACAGCGATGAAATAAATAGCAGATGTTGATATGACAGGTGTTCGAAGAGCAAAAATGAGGGAAGAGAGCCATCTGCTTTGGAACGTTGTGTGTGTGTTATTTCATTATTCTTATAGACCAATTTACAAAACCATTACTGAAAAAAAATAAAAAACTACACTAACTACTTGCATACTACACCTAGGGGCATGCTGTTACAGTAAAAGAAACAATGACACAAGAGGGAAATGTGCACTGACGCAATGCTTGATTACAGTTTCGACTCAAAAGTACATTATTTTCCTATAATGGAAGGTTCTGAGAATTTTGCTGCCAAGAATTTTGACAATTCTAAAATTTTGACAAATTTAAAAGAATTTATAGCTAATTTACACATTATAAAGAGAGAGAGAGAGAGAGAGAGAGAGAGAGAGAGAGAGAGAGAGAGAGAGAGAGAGATGGACTTCACTAAACCCCTGAAGGTGTGCTATGGTACCTGGCACTAAGATGTTAGCAGCAGATCTTTTAAATACTGTATGTTGCAAGGTGGGGCTTCAATGGATCAGACTTCTTTGTCTAGCACATCCAACAAATTGAATTGAGACTTGATTGGATTGAGATCTGGGGAATTTGGATGGCAAGTCAACACCACAAATTCGTTCTTGTGCTCTTCAAACAATTTCTGTACCTTTTTTGCTTTGTGGCAGGATGCATTAACCTGCACAAAGAGGCCACATCTATCAGTAGGTGGACGTATCCAAGTAACATCCACATGGACAGCCGGACCCAAAGCTTCCCAGAAGAACTTTGCCTAAAGCATCACACTGCTTTCGCTGGCTTACCTTCTTCCCATGGTGCATCCTGGTTATTCATCAGACAAGGCCAACTTCTTTTATCGTTCTGTGGTCCTGTTCAGATGCTCATATGTCCATTGTTCCTGCTTTTAAGGGACAGGGGTCAGCATATGTACCCCAACTGGTCTGTGGCTACGCCATACAAAACAAACTGCGATGCACTGGGTATTCTGACACCTTTCTATTGGAACCAGCATTTTTTTTTCCAGCAATTTGAGCTACAGGAGCTTGTCTGTTGGATCAGATCACATGGGCCAGCCTTCCCCACGTGCATTAATGAGCCTCGGGCGCCCACGACCCTGTCGCCAGTTCACCACTGTTCCTTCCTTGGATGACTTTTGATAGATACTGACCACTGCAGACCGGAAACATTCCACAAGAGCTGCAGTTTTGGAGATGCGCTGACCCAGACGTCTAGACGTCACAATTTGGCCCCTTGTCAAACCCCTTATGCTTGGCCATTGTCCCTGCTTCTAACACGTCAACTTTGAGGACAAAATGTGCAATTGCTGTCTTATATCTCACCCACTAACAGGTGCCATGATGAAAAGATAGTCAGTGTTATTTACATCAGTGTTTTAAAGGCATAGTATTATGACATTAAAACATTGAGACATTGTATTGCATGAATTATACATTTAATATTGAAAAACCCTCTTCAATATTAAATGTACAATTCATACAATACAATTAACTAAGTACAGCACTCATGTTTTTCATTATTTGTGTCTAATTGGAGTCTCTACAACTGCATATATTTCACTTGAGACAAAGCTAAAATACCAGAAATATGTTTCTTTGACCTCTTCATTGGACGCTTGTAACGTGTTGCTGGCTGGCTTCTGGAATGATTCCTCTCACTTCCGCTTGTGTCCCTACCAAAAAAAAAAGTCGAAAGTACATTAAATGCACCTTGCTTATATACTTACAGTAAATTTACATTTCAAACCGAGAGACACAAACACATATAGTATGCTGAAGAGACGTGGATGTGGTAAGATGTGCTGGACACTTTTCACACCGCTGTATCTTTTTATGCCCTGGAATCAGAGAGCTGAGATTTGCAGGAGATTTATACTCAGTGTGGCTATTGATGATGTGAGTAGAGATTGTGTGCTGTATGTTAGCAAGCTAATGGTTTCCAGAAACCATTATAACCATATAAACATGAATGTGGTGATGGTTCTAATTTAGGAGACATTTATTTACTATTATGGGTGCTGTCTTAAGTTGGGTGTCAAATCTTTGACAGGAAAGTTTACAAGTCAAAGAATCCCACACTGTATATGGGCCAAAGAATTAGGGTCCCTGGTGGTTTAGTGGTTAGGATGCGGCGCTCTCACCGCTGCGGCCCGGGTTCAATCCCCGGTCAGGGAATCAACCCCAGCCACTCTCAGTGCCGGTCCCAAGCCCAGGTTAATGGGGAGGGTTGTGTTAGGAAGGGCATCCAGTGTAAAAACATGTGGAGGATCTGCTGTGGCGACCCCTAATAGGAGAAGCCGAAAGAAAGTTATATGGGCCAAAGAATTAGGACACACGACTTTTTTCAGCCATGTGTGGTGCTAAACTGTTACGACAAGTTTGGAGCCAAACAGTTGTATAAGATGTTTTTGGATGCATTAGCATAAAATTTTCTCTTTACTTGAAGTAGAAAAATCAAACCTGTTTTAGCATGAGTGTTCCTGTGCACAAAGCCGGCTCCATGAAGATTGGAGTGGAAGTTCTCCTACTATAGAGCTCCGACCTCAAACCTACTGAACATCTTTGGAATGAACTGAATGTTGACTGCACCCCAGGCCTCCTCACCTTTTGCCAAGTACTGTATATGATTGAACTACAAGCTTGTGGCTGCATGAGAACAAATCACTGGAACGTCTTCCCAGAAGAATGGAGGTTATTATAACAGCAAATCATGAGTAAATGTGGAATGTTTAATATACACACAATTATTAAATTATGCTCTTCAAAAAAAAGTCTGAATAACACTGAATAAATCCAGATTTACTTAAAAGTTTTCTTTGAACCAGCCACGATATCTTTTTAAGTTAGCATTAAATGAAGTAAACCATGAGAGAAAATAATGTTTCGGTACGATACAGTGACTTAATGTTTTTTACAGCAGGGAGCAATTTGCAAGCCGTAATTCCAACACAATTGCTTTTTTAATCACAACCAACACAAATTGCTACAGTTTGATTTCCCTGGTGTACAAGCCGAATTGTGCTAATATTTTTGCTGAATTGAATAGTACAATTGTATTATTATTGACCAAGAGCCTCGTTTGGAAGGATATGAGCTCCGAACATAGATTTGGATTATAGAGGTTTGCAAGTAACAGTTCATTAGGTCTTCATTGATACTTTAATCTAGCATTCATTAGAAAATAAATATTAAAAAACACAGATATGTCTCATAGAGCTACACTGTAACCAGGAAATGATTCGAAAAACAAATCAATATCACGGTAATGAACAGAGAAACGGCACTAAAGGTCAGGGCGATGAATAGAGCCGTTGCTGTGACACTGATTTTGTCTGGTCACGTTACTTTTGCTCTCGATCTGAAATGCCACCAAACCACATAGTGTGTCCTCTCTCCCTTCTTTTTCTTTTCGCTCGTACTAAGACACCAACGATTTGACGTCTCTCTCAGATGTACATAGTCTCATATGTTTTGGCTCCAGCTCCAAGCAAGTGTTTGCATGCTTGCTGTTACACTATGTGGAAGGGAGGAAAAACACCATATGGCAATTTGCATTCGTTTTATTGCTTCTGTCACTTAACAGTTGATTTACAGCTTTCGAAACCATCGGGTTTGAGAAATGCTGAAAAAGCTGTACTTTAAAAACTGGTAATAGACTCGTTGTGATGGACTGAGACCACCCCAACTAACACTATTATCATCATTTCATCATTACTGCTAAAATACTTTCTTCAAGTCTGAAAATCGTTATATAATTGCCCACCAATTGGGACTTTAAAATACATGGACCGTTTCAGAGATTTTGCTGAAATAAAAGAAAGCAGAACTCAAAGGGAAATGGCTACAGAGTGAGGGATTATAAAAATCTCAAGCTGTGTCCATTTGGGCAACAGAGAACAATTGTATATAGTTCTTTCTCATTTCTGTCAAGCTGTAGTGGTGAAAATTTGCAAATTATTAGTGCTTTTTTTTTTTTTTACAGTAGATCAATTGGGTGAATAGATCTAGGAACAAAAAAATAAATAAATAAAATAAAAAATAATGTGTAAAAAATACTTAACCTACCCTTCTAAACACCAAAAATGTCATTATTGAACAAATCTTAGTTTATTTACACATCAATGCTGAATTGGTCATTTGATTCTGATTGGTCATTTTATTTACTTATTATTATTTTAGTTGCAAGATCTACAGTATCTCAAAAAAGTGAGTACCCCCCCACACATTTCAGCAACCACTTTAGTATCTCTATTCAAGGGACAATACTATAAAAGTGAAACGATTTATGTGCAGCTTGTATATCAGTACAGATTTACTGTCCTCTGAAAATAACTCAACATACAGTCATTATTCTTAAAATAACTGGCAACAAATGTGAGTACACACTAAGTGATAACAGATGTATGTCATGTAACCACACAAAGCCACATGTACTATTCATCATGTTCATGTTTTTATCTGCTTGACATGATCATACACACTTGTATTAGAGCAGTTAAAATGTGGTGCTTTGAGTACAATTATACTGACCACTGGATGTTCAACATGGAACCTCATGGTAAAGACTCTCTGAGGATTTGAGAATTAGAATTGTTGCTCTCCATAAAGATGACAGAGATTATAAGAAGATCAGTAACACCGTGAAACTGAGTTACAGTACAGTGACCAGGGTCATACAGAGGTTTTCTAAGACGGGTTCCATGCAGAACAGACCTTGCAAGGGTCCATCAAAGAAGTTGAGGCCTCGTGCTGGGCCTCAGGTGCAGAAACTGGCTTTAAAAAGCAGATGCATTGTCAGTGCTGACCATACTCCAAACACTGCAAAAAGTGGGTTTGCATGGCCAGAAGGAAGCCTCTTCTGAAGCTGTCCAAGAGCATGAATTACTGAAACCATGTCCTGTGGTATGATGAGACTTAGATAAACTTGTTTGACTCAGATGGTGTCCAGCATGTGTGGCAACACCCTGTTGAGGAGAACCAAGAAAACTGTGTCTTGCTTACAGTCAAGCTTTGTGGTGGTAGCATCATGGTCTGCAATGGGTGCTGCTGATACTAGGGAGCTGTGGTTCATTGAGGTAAACATGAATTCCAACATGTACTGTGACATTCTAAAGCAGAACATGATGCCAGGACTTCAGAAACTGGGCTGAATGGAGTGGCCAAGTATGTCTCCAGACCTGAACCCTATTGAGCATCTCTGGGGATCCTCAAGTGGAAGGTGGAGAAGCACCATGTGTCTTACCTGCAGCAGCTCTGTGATGTCATTATGGAGGAGTGGAAGAGGATCCCAGCAACAACCTGTGCAGCTCTGGTGAAAGGCAGTGCTAGATAACAATGTTGCTCACACAAAATATTGACACTTTGGACACAGTTTTGAAATGTTCACTGAGGGTGTTGCCAGCTATTTAGACAATAATGGCTGTATGTTGAATTATTTTCAGAGGACAGTTAATCTATACTGCTATCTAAGCTGCACATTGATACTCTAAAATATATTCAAGTTTAATTTCTATAGTATTGTTTTTTGGAATGTGAGGGGTGTATTAATTTTTGTGAGATACTGTATATTGATGCATTTTTTTCTAATATAATTTGGTTGCTATAGTGAGAACTTTGCAGTATTTGTATGGCAGATACTTTACAAAAACAACTACCAGTAACAGTGCTTTATATCAGTCAATATCACTTTGTAGTTACATTTGAAAATGTCTAACGCATTTGTAGCACAACATCCTGTTATCATGATTTAATTTATTGCTATTTTGCGTTACATCCACATTGCTTGTATGTGTTTTGTAGTGTCTTGTAAAGTTTTGCAATATGTTGTCTTTTTTTAATTGTGCTGCAAAAAATTAGAGTATGAAAAAAAGTTTTTAAGTATCGTGTAAATTAGGTTTTGTAGTAGCCAATAAATGTAGAAATTTGTTATAGATGATAAAGTTTTACAGATTGGTGTAAAGTTTTACAGTAAGTAATATTATGCAGTACTGGGTTAAGTTTTGTATTAACTGAAAAGTTTGGTTGTACCCACATTTTTTTTGTTTGTTGTGAATAATAAAATGTTGTAGTATGGTGTATAGAGAGTATAGAGTTGTAATAGCTGTAAAGTTGTGTAGCGTGTTTTGAATGTTGCTATTTTACAACATGGTGTACAGTTTTGTACCATAGTCTGTTTTAAATGTAAAGATTTGTAGTATTGTGTAAAGTTGTGAAGTTTTTATGAAATTCTGTAGTCTGTATTCAATGTAAATATTTGTAGTATTGTATAAAGTTTTGTAGTCTGTATTAACTGTAAAGATTTGTAGTATTGTATAAAGTTCTGAAGTTTTTATAAAGTTCTGTAGTCTGTATTAAATGTAAAGATTTGTAGTATTGTATAAAGTTCTGAAGTTTTTATAAAGTTCTGTAGTCTGTATTAAATGTAAAGATTTGTAGTATTGTATAAAGTTCTGAAGTTTTTATAAAGTTCTGTAGTCTGTATTAAATGTAAAGATTTGTAGTATTGTATAAAGTTCTGAAGTTTTTATAAAGTTCTGTAGTCTGTATTAAATGTAAAGATTTGTAGTATTGTATAAAGTTCTGAAGTTTTTATAAAGTTCTGTAGTCTGTATTAAATGTAAAGATTTGTAGTATTGTATAAAGTTCTGAAGTTTTTATAAAGTTCTGTAGTCTGTATTAAATGTAAAAATTTGTAGTATTGTATAAAGTTCTGTAGTCTGTATTAAATGTAAAGATTTGTAGTATTTTATAAAGTTCTGAAGTTTTTATAAAGTTCTTTAGTCTGTATTAAATGTAAAGATTTGTAGTATTGTATAAAGTTCTGTAGTCTGTATTAAATGTAAAGATTTGTAGTATTTTATAAAGTTCTGAAGTTTTTATAAAGTTCTGTAGTCTGTATTAAATGTAAAGATTTGTAGTATTTTATAAAGTTCTGAAGTTTTTATAAAGTTCTGTAGTCTGTATTAAATGTAAAAATTTGTAGTATTGTATAAAGTTCTGAAGTTTTTATAAAGTTCTGTAGTCTGTATTAAATGTAAAAATTTGTAGTATTGTATAAAGTTCTGTAGTCTGTATTAAATGTAAAGATTTGTAGTATTTTATAAAGTTCTGAAGTTTTTATAAAGTTCTTTAGTCTGTATTAAATGTAAAGATTTGTAGTATTGTATAAAGTTCTGTAGTCTGTATTAAATGTAAAGATTTGTAGTATTGTATAAAGTTCTGTAGTCTGTATTAAATGTAAAAATTTGTAGTATTGTATAAAGTTCTGTAGTCTGTATTAAATGTAAAGATTTGTAGTATTGTATAAAGTTCTGTAGTCTGTATTAAATGTAAAAATTTGTAGTATTGTATAAAGTTCTGTAGTCTGTATTAAATGTAAAGATTTGTAGTATTTTATAAAGTTCTGAAGTTTTTATAAAGTTCTTTAGTCTGTATTAAATGTAAAGATTTGTAGTATTGTATAAAGTTCTGAAGTTTTTATGAAATTCTGTAGTCTGTATTCAATGTAAAGATTTGTAGTATTGTATAAAGTTTTGTAGTATGTAGTAAATGTAATGACTTGTAGTATTGAATGACTCTTTGAAGAAGCTGTGATGTTTTATAGTATGTAGTAAATGTAATGCTTCATAATATTATATAAAGTTTTAAAAAAGCTGTACAGTTTTGTAGTGTAAATTATTTGCAAAAAAGGTTTGCACTGTAGTTTTATAGAACGTTTTTATGTTTTTATGTTGTAAAGCTCTAAGGTTGTGTGTAAAGTTTTGCAGTGTGTGGTAAAGTCACAAGGTTTACCCAAAAGCTTGTAGCATATTTGCATTATGTTGTAAAGCTTTTCAGTTTGTGGTAAAGTTTTAAAGTTTAAAGTTTTTGTAGTATGCTTTTAAAGGATTTTTAGTATAATGTATTTTTATTTATTTTTTGTCTACTTAGGTCAGATTTTGTGAAACAGTTCAACAATGTATCATATTAAAATGCTAATACTTTGAGTTCTCCATCAGAGGAAAGTCTTTCTGTAAAACAACAACCAGATGAGAGAATGACCCTCACTAGAGATCAGAAAGTAACTCGTTTTGTTAAATGCACTTCTAAATAGATAAGAATCATTGTTTAATGCTGTAATTAATTACAATTCTAAATATAAAAAAATAAAATCACTTGCTGTTTTTGAAACTCCAAATCGCACCGGTTGTTTAATTATTGATTAATTTCCTATAACAACAAAAAAAAAATTTTTCACAGAATGTTTACGGATTTTGTAGCTACATAGCAATTACTTTGCATATTTCGAAAGGTGAAACTACAGTTGGCAATTTATAGCGTTATATTTTTATGAGAGAATAAAACAGAAGGAAGGGAAACGAGAAGATGAGCAGAAGGAATAAATAAAAAAAAAAGAAATAAATGTGAGAAAATATATGTGTGAATTTACACATCAACAAATCAAAACAAACCAGGAAAAAAAAAGTGTAGGATGAACATGGAATAGAACATTTATTAATTACACTAGCGATGGGCATACGTCTTCCTCTGATCTTTCAAAGGATACACGTCTTCCAGCTCCAGCTCTTATATGCTTAGGCCAGAATCTGTCTCCAGGATGCTAGGCATGTAATTACTGCCACTACTCATCCAGCAATAATGTGCTCTGTCTGAGATTAGCATTTAATTGATGATAACGTCAAGACTGGCGTAAGATGCAGCGCCTGCTACAGGATGGCTGTGCATTGAAGGGATAAAAGGAAATGAAGCATCAGAACAAATAACCGAAATGAAAAGACGTCTTCAAAAGCTTGTGCTTCATTAGATCATCTTCTGGTGGGTGGGACAACAAGAGGAAACTGGTCAGTGCCATTTCCAATATGACGTCAACTTACACTGTAGATTATGGGATTGGATATTGATATTGGTATTAATCATTCAGGTGTGACATCAGATCACATTACAATGTGCTTGGTGGAAAATCGGCATGTCTTGCATTTGTGAACCCCTGACCATAACATTTGTATGTGCTTTCAAACATTCCACTTCACATTAGGTTCCTATTTGCTGTTATATTAACCTTCACTCTTCTGGGAAGATGTTACACTAGATTTTCGAGTGTGGTTTCGGGATTGTGCTCATTCATCCACAAGGGTGTTAGTAAACTCAGGCACTGATGTAGGTGAGGTTAGGAGGCCTTGGGTGCAGTAAGCGATTCGAAGGTGTTCAGTAGGGATGAGATCAAGAACTGTATAGAAGGTCACTCAAGATCTTCCACTCCATCCAATGTAATTCATATCTTATAGAGCTGGCTTTGTGCACAGGGAGGTTTTGGATCTCCTTTGTTCAAGTGAAGAGAAAAGACATCCAAAGACATGCTATACAATTATCTGCCTATAACTTTGTGGTAACAGTTTGGGAACTCGCCACATATGGGTGGAAAAGTCAGGTGTCCCAATACTTTTGTTAATATAGTGAATGTGATTGTTGCATAACTGATTTATTTTAATGATTTTTATGATTTTTTTATTATTTATTTACACGTACATGTATACTTATCTTTATGTGTAATGAATACTGCTTTCACATGTGAGATCTGCTGTCTCTGTGCACATGTGAAATTTAGATAGCAAATAAATTATGCAAATATGATTATGAAAACTAGCTAATTAAAGGTGAGGAAAAGACAATAAATGCATTTCAAAATGATAACAAAATTATAATTTGTATAAATTGCCATAAAACTTGTCTGTATCAGAAGGCAGGCAATAATTATAATCTTCCACACGTCGTCATTGAAAATGAATAAGGGTTTGATGTATGCTAATACACATTGGCCGTCAGATCCAGCAAGGCCATCCGTGCTAAAATCTGATTTAGTGTCTTATGGTTTTTTAATATTTTTTTTTCATGAATATGTAGTAAATTATTCTCAATAGTCTATCCTCTTTACTTCATAACTTCCCTGTTGCTTGTTTTGCTTCACCCAGTATTTGATTATGTTGAAGTTTCTGTCCAATCAAATTTTCATTATGTCTCATGTTTCCAGGCCTTCAGAATCAGCGGTGCGGTCACCTGCAGCCTAGACTACGTGTTGCTTCAAAGCTGTTATTTAACTAGTCAGGTTTTAAATTGGCCTTTCCGGGGCCATCTAGCAGACGTACAACAGCGTCTGCATTTTGACATCATTTGATTGGATGGTCAGAGAGTGCAATAGTCGGAGCTCGCAATCCGCATCTGTAGCAAACTGCGCAAGCTCGAATATATTTGTGTGGATTTAATAGCTGTTTTTTATTCAACATTCCAAGATATACATACAACGACTTTTACAAGATGGACTTTTCAAAGAAAGCGAGACATCGTGATGAACAGGTTGAGCCAAAACAACTGCTAAGCTTTTTCTCTACCCAAACCATTTGCACAAAAACACACAATTTGTCTTTATTTTAAATCTTCAGGAAAACTTAAAAAATGCACAGAAAACTTGGGGTCATTTGATGAGATGAATATTGATGCTTCTGCTAGAGATGTATGCAGCTAGTGTCTCTGTAGTGAAAGGACACTTGTTGAATTGTGTTTTTTTCGGTTCAAAATTATATTATTGATGGTTTCTGTAGTCGTGGATTCATAATGACAGAATAAAGAGGTGGACTGATTCACTGAAATGTAGGGCCCACCAGTGCTAATACACAACACATTGTGCTGCGCTGGCAAACACACATGCAACACTTATTACTTATGCATTTGCAAGGTCAATGTTGAAATTTCTCTCATGTACCTTGTATTCCTTTAGACTCCAAGGTTTGCACACTGACCTTGCAGATCAGCCATGAATTACAGTTAATCATCAATTCATCAAAAAGGGGACTTGGGGAGATCTGTTCTTACCTCGTGGATTAAAGAAATTGGACATACCTAAGGGATATTAGACAAGGAGAAGTAGAAGAGCAAACACATCCCATAATGCTGCATCAGGGGACTTCATTTTATCCCCACCTCATCAGTGGTCCACAGTTATGACCCAGTTTTCATACTGCGTTGTCCTTCATTGTATTTCAAGGTAGAAGTGAACAGGTAGAAGGTTTTTTTTTGTTCTCTAAAGCTCAAATGTATAATGTGTTTTGAATGCATTTAGAGCATGTTGTGATGAATTAATACACATTAATACACATTCTGTAAAGATTTTTTTAAGTATTACAGTTTATACTTATGTTCATGGTAAATTTTATACATTGACATCTCGCAAACATCCCGAACCATCTAGAGACGTACCAGTGCCATTTGGATCCCGCTACATGTGTGGAGTTTGACATTGGACCTCCTGGAGTGTTTAAAGGCTCGGGCATGGAGAAGCTGATGCTGGATCTGTGATGATCACAAATGCTGAGCTTATAAAACTAGGAGCTACTAACCATAAAGACTGTATAAGACTGCAGAAAGAACATCACTTATAATCTTATACTCCAGTACTCATGTTAGTTCTCACTCTCCAGTGTTCTGTATTGTTGAAAGATTTATGATCAAACTCTTGATGTCACCCAAATGAGGATGGGGTCCCCTTTTGAGTCTGGTTCCTCTCAAGGTTCCTTCCTCATAACATCTAAGGGAGTTTTTCCTTGCCACAGGCTGCTCATCAGGGACAAATTCACACCATTCACCTTAACTGTTGATTTGTGTAAAGTTGCTTTGAGACAATGTCTGTTGTGAAAAGCGCTATAGAAATAAACTTGACTTGACTTGACTTGACTTGACTTGACATAATTTTAACATAAACGTGGTGCTTATAACATACACCAACCACAAAAGTAAGTGTCATCTATTGAATAATATATTTCATATTATAAGCATATTATAATACATATTATAATTATATCATTTTTCACTGAAATAATAATATAATCGTAATAATATTACAATTACATTATTATTATACAATGAAATAATAATATAATTGTAATAATTACAATTATATTATTATTTCAGTGTATAAGTTTATTTTTACAGCTTAAACGTTTATCATTAAAGCTTATTATTAAATAAACATTAAATAGAAATAAAAGAACAATTTAATAAAGTGTTACCGTTTCTGTTTTTTTATTTATTTATTATTATTTTTTAAACAGGTACATTTTTTCTCTGTTTGTACTTTCAGTGTTTCAGTGTTTTGATAGATTTACTTTTTTTGTAATGTTGAATTATAAAGGTTTCATTTTTACTGGAGGATAAATGCAAGGAGTCTAAATATTTCCATAAAATACCTAAAATCTAAATGTTTCCAAAACATACCACACTAACAAAATTTATCCGGGGGGGAAAAACTATTTTAAAAATAAAACTAGGTCAATAACAATACATCTCGGGAACAAATGAAAAATATTTTGGATATTATTGAAGTCGAGTCCATTACGGGTAATAACTATGATTCACAAGGACACGTTAATGGCTTCGTTATTGCTCAGTGATTTACACGCAGTTAACGCAGTCGTTCTAACGGGTGCCACAGACTGAGCGAGAGGAGCTAAATTTAACCTTTACTGTTCTAGTTTCGCAAATCCTCACCAGGCCCTGTGTGGTGAATTTCATTTATGAATTGTGAGGTTATAAATGGTCTGAAGAGCTCTATGAAATAAAATCAAGAATTTCATGAGGTTATGAAGCTTGGAAAGAGAAGGAACACTTCGTGAAAAAACAGGTCATTTCAAGGGCATCTGCTGAGGGGATGTCCATGGTCTGCTGCTGTGTAGCAGTAAATTCTGCTAGGGATCTCGTATGTGTTTGAATCGAAAGGGGATCTATGCTGATGCATCACTGCTCACAGTAAATTCAATTAAATTAAATTCAGTTTTTCAACCAGGGGAACACCAAGGACTAGAGACTGGACTCACATGCACAACACCTACAACATTATACAGTCTTTTTTTGTACACACACACATTTTGAACTGCACGTCTTGCTCAACAGCACTTCGTTAAGTATTCAAACTGACACTTGATCTGCCTCTGCAATTCTGCTCCATATCTGTATATACAGTACAGTACTGTGCATGTTATTCTATTTCTTTATCTACAAGCTTATCCTATTTATAGATTTTTTTTTATTGTATTTAATTCTATTCTATTTTTTATGTAGAAATGAGCATCAGAAAATAATAAGGACATATTCCTCGGTCTTGCACACATGCAGTAATAGCGGAAAAATGCAGCGACAGGCTATTCCCAAAATACCGCTCTGCTCTTAAAGGAGCCACAACATATTTCACCCGTTACACCGTGTAACAGACACTGTCTTTCGTTAAAGCCTGTGTAAAGTTCATTAGTTTCAGTGTAGACATTTATGTTTAGAATAAAAATCTTTGTCAAATTCAGTGGGTGCGGCTTATATATGGGTGTGCTTTATAGTCCGGAAATTACAGTAATTTATTAATTTTTTTGTACATTTCCATTTTGCAACTTTTCATTTTCGTTCCGACCTTGCTTTAGTGCTATAGAAGGGTATCTGCAAGAGTGAAAGGAAAAGTTTATAGGACTGTGGTGAGACCTGCGATGTTGTACAGTCAAAGTGGCATTGAGTAAAAAGTCAGGAGGCGGAGCTAGAGGTAGCAGAGCTGAAGATGCTGCAATTTCCATTGGGATTTATGAGGATGGACAAGATTAGAAGTTCATTGGGGAGTGAGTTCATTAGAAGAACTGTGCAGGTAGGACGTTTGGACACAAGGTGAAAGAGGCGCAATTGAGATTGTGGTTCATTTGCAGAGGAGGGACATGGAGTATATCGGTAGGAGAATGTTGAGGATGGAGTAGAGGAAGGAGGAAAAGAGGAAGACCAAGGAGGAGGTTTATGGATGTGGTGAGGGAAGACCAGCAGGTAGCTGGTTTAAAAAAGGCAGATGTAGAGAACAGGGTGGTTTGGAGACGGATGATCCGCTGGGAGCAGCCGAACGAAGAACAAGACGACAAAGAAATGTACCAAAAAAAAAAAATATTTAAAGGAACAGTACTATCAGTCAAGTCAAGATTGCAAAGTGTTTGTGTATTTAATATTGTCTTCACATTCAATTCTGTAAATCTGTTCAAGCTTAAAGCAACCCCAAACCTTAATATCTGCACTACATTATGTTTGCAAAACTGTCAGTTTCTTCTCGTTTTGCATTTCTGTAAAGCCGCTTTATAAAAATATCTATTGTTAAAACTGCTATAAAACAAAAAAATGTAATTACAAGGAGCTGACGGTTCATTTGCATATTGTAGCTTTTTTTTTTTTTCTTGCTATATTAGCATTGCAATAAGGATTAACAAAACCTTGGCGGTAAATCTGACAGCCCAGACAGTCAGCTAGCAAAAAGTCCTTTTGAAGAGTCTAAGCCACCCTTTTTTTTTTTGATGACCAGCTTAACGCAATGCCTAAAGTCGGTATCGGGAGATCTTGGCGGCCAGAGCCATGGCTAATTGGATATGACTTAGCAGCAGTCAGTCTCAATATGACAGCAGACCTTTTATGAACTCTCTGTGCTTCCTCAAGTGAAGAGAACTGATTAAAACCATGACTCTGTGTGACAAGAAGGCACAGTCATATCACTATTTGTTTTTTACTTGATTGTATAAACAGACTACTATATTTACCGAGTAAAAAAAAATGACTGAATCTCTTCATTGTATGTTTCAAAATGCAGTGAGACGAAGTACGTGTCATTCTTTTCGTTTTTCTCAATAACTCATGTGATACACTTTTCTCATAAAGCTCATTCACTGTGGCTCTTGACACTAACACTGCGAATCCAAGTGCAAATCTGATGCAAGTTTTGCTTTGAGTGCTGCTTGTCATATTCTTTAAATCCCAACCATGGTCAATTCCACCTCTAAGACTGAGACATACTACTGGATGTCAAGACTAGAAGAGCACGTTATAAACAATAAAGAAAAACAAGAAGTAAGGTTGTAAATTGTCCAAGGAGTATAACCTTGTCCAAAGATATCACAGTATTACATATAAATAAACTTTCTTCCGGCTTCTCCCATTAGGGGTTGCCACAGCGGATCATCCGCTTGTTTGATTTAGCACATGTTTTTACGCTGGATGCCCTTCCTAACGCAACCTTCCCCGTTTACCCGGGCTTGGGACCGGCACTAAGGCTTGTGCAACCCTAATGGCTGGGGTTGGTTCCCTGACCGGGGATCGAACCCGGGCCACAGCAGTGAGAGCGTCGCATCCTAACCACTAGACCACCAGGGAACCCAGTATTACATATAAATGACTCGTGAAATACAATGCCATTATTTGTGTCTGCGGAGTTGCCAAGTAATAGTAGTGATACTCGCGTTCCTGAAATGTAGTAGTTTTTTTTTGTGTACTTCTACTTTTTAAAGTAGTTTTTTAACTCTGTCATTTTACTTTTACTTTATGTTTTGTTTGGAGTAGTGTACTTGACTTTATTTTAAATCATATCTGTTACTGATAAAAAAAATTGTAAAAGAATATACAAAAATGCAAGGAAGAAAAAAAAAATCACACCCCAGAAACTACTGCACTGATTAATGGATGGGCAGAGAACAAACGCACTAAACTGACAAGAAAGAAAGATGGAGACGGACGAGACAGATGCAGGTGATGCAGACGTTGATGCAGCTGTAAGCGAAATGCCGTCGAATTCTTATCAAACAAACCCAAAAAAGCAAAAGCAAAAGCAAGACGGGCATCAGCTTTATTATACAGTGTAAATCGTGTTTGCACAAAAACTCAACATCAAACCTGCACAAGCATGTTGAGGTCAGTTAATAATACTTATATCTTTAGTTTACATAATTGTTGTACTGTTGTGTTGCATCGCTGCGTGACATTGCGGATGTTGGTTTTGCCAGGGTTGGAAATTGGGGCAAAATTGTTACTGCACAATGAACCTTGCGCTATAACCACGATTTAAGTGTCCTATGAAATAAATGATGGGTTATATTCTAGAGTAGATCTGCTGATGTTGCACTAGATTTGAGCATTACTGTATAACCAGTTACACACTTCTGTTGAAAATGCAGCATCCAGTCACAGATTTTGATTCGTTCAGTGTGTGTGTGCATACTGTCTGAATTCTGAATCTGCATTTGCGATTTCTCTCATTTACATAAATGGCATTATAACATTTTTTTTTTTTTTGCCTTAAAGGTGCATAACTCATATAAGTCATGTACTGTAGTGTTTTTTTTATTGCACTTCAATTAATAAAGGTGTTCCTTAGGTTAAAAACAACTGAAACTTATATCTTCCTTATATTTTTGAACTACAAAAAAAAATCCCCACCGGACCCCTCACTGTTAAAATTTTTTTACTCTGAGTAAATTATAAATAAGCTACATTTGACTTTTAAGTAGACTTTTAGACTGCTAACTTTACTTGCACTTCAATTAAATGTATTGGAGTAATAGTCATTTTACTTGGATAGAATATTTTATTACTCTTCTCACTTATGTGTGTCCGTAGGTGTATCTTTATTTTGACCAGACCTTCAAGATCCCTTAACGTGAGAAGTCTTTTACTATATTTTGAAGTGTGGCTGTAAGGATTTGTGTTTATTCAGCTACTAAAGGCATTAGTGAGATCTACAGTGCAGTCAGTGTTTCAGTTCATCCTAAAGGTCTCCAGTGGCCTTATAGAGCGCAGAGCTTTCATTAATGCTTTATTTGGATCAGAAAGTCATGAGCTCAATCTCAGCATTACCAAGCTACCACTGATAGGCCCTTGAGCAAGCCTCTTAACACTCAACTGCTCTGGATATGGGCGTATACCAAATGCCATGAATATAATGTTACAGAATACGAGGGTCGGTTTGTTACTGGAAAAAATGATTGTACTGAAAAGTACTGGACATGCTATGCTTTTAGTCAAAATTCTGTCCTTATGATAAATATATTTCATTATAAGGATTGTGTCTATAATGGAAGACATTTTGCTAAAGGCTAAACATTTCCCCTGTATATAGAGACTTTTTGAGACACTCTGTACTTTGCTAAAACTTCACATGCTGTATAGAGATAAATTACTAAAATATTTGTTAGTTTGTTGTCATGTTTTTGTTCCTGCCACTTCTGGAACGTGTCCTAGAAGGCTTTTTGTCACACCCTTTTGTGTTGGATCGCCACAATGTGGTCAAAACAGCGACGTTTGAGCTGGATCATTATCTTTGGGAAGAGGGCGAAGTTCTCAGGAGCCAAATCTGAAGTAGGAAGGGTGCGGAAATGAGATCATGTGGATTGTTTTTTGTAGATCATCATGCACAAGTTGCGAAATGGTTTAGACATTTTAAGGGGTTGAACTCGTCGAAGGTCTTGTCATTTTCTAGTGATGTTCCTCCCCTCATAAAGCATGCATGACACTCGAAACACTTAGAACAACTTGCAGCATCGACGTATGTAATATCAAACGTCTCCGTGGTGGATTTTACCCAGTTTTAAGCAGTGTGACTCTACAATATTCATAGTCATGAAAATAAAGAAAACTCTTTGAATGAGAAGGTGTGTCCAAACTTTTGGTCTGTACTGTATATATATATATATAGCCATTTTGAGCTCCCAAGTGCAGAGCAATCAATAAATAAATACATCTATATTTGTGATTCTTGCCATACTGCATCTATATTTAACACACATAAGTGTACGAGCAAATTCCCTGAAACTGTCCATCCTGCTAATTTATATAAAAAAATTAAAAAAACCCATAAAACTCAACAGGTCCTCCAAACACATGCATTTCCTAATGTATCAGAAACATCTACTTAATCGGCTCATTGATTAGCGACACCTAATGATCGCTTAAACTACTGAGCCGCTGCCAAAGGCTGTTGTTCTTTCAAGTAGACAGGCTGATTTGAAACGACTGTGACTTATTTTTTTCGAACGCCGGAGCCTCCAGACATGCTGGCTGCTTCATTAATAAAGCGAGCCAGTAGCCAGTGGCTTTAATGAGTTCTAGCACACTTTATTGCAAAGCTCTCGGCGTGTCGATCGCATCATCCGAACAACACTTCACTTTCAATCATCATTACTGTCACCTTTTAAGCTCTGGCCATCAAGCTACCTGGATCATCATCAGCTCAGGTGAGAAAGCTTATGAGCTCATGTGCAGTGTGCAAATGAGTCACATTTGATTTCAGCCTGAACTCGGTACAAATTCAAATAAAGTAAAGAGAATTTTCCCGTGGATTTGCAATTACATGACCAACTTGAGGTCTAAAACACGGAATGAAATGAGTTTCTAACCGCTTAAGGAAAAGCCACACAAACCCCATTTGAGGTATTTTTAGGCTGCTTCTGTATTCATCCGAACAGCTCTGAAAACGGCATTGTTGTTTTAAAACACTCTCTATCCACACTGGAGTTTTCAAAAGTATTTATTATTATTTTTCAGAAATGATTTATCGACTCTTCCTCTTCTTTTGGCTCCTCCCATTAGGGGGCGCCACAGCGGATCATCCGTCTCCATACCCTCCATGTCCTTTACAGCTGCCTCTTTTAACCCAACTACCTGCATGTCTTCCCTCACCACATCCATAAACGTCCTCCTTGGCCTTCCTCTTTTCCTCCTTCCTGGTGGCTCCATCCTCAGCATTCTCCTACCGATATACCCCATGTCCCTCCTCTGCACATGTCCAAACCATCTCAATCTCACCTCCTTCACCTTGTCTCCAAAACGTCCTACATGCGCTGTCCCTCTAATAAACTCGTTTCTAATCCTGTCCATCGTCATCACTCCCAACGAAAAGCTCAACATCTTCAGCTCTGCTACCTCCAGCTCCACCTCCTGTCTTTTACTCAATGCCACTGTCTCTAAACCATACATCTCAGGTCTCACCACAGTCCTATAAACTTTCCCTTTCACTCTCACAGATACTCTTCTATTACAAATCACTCCTGCTATCACTGTTCTCCACCCACCCCACCCTGCCTGCACTTTTTTCCTCAATTCTCTAACACACTCTCCATTACTTTGCACTTTTGAACCCCAGAAACCTAAACTCCTTCACCTTTTCTACCTCTTCTCCCTGCAACCACACCACTCAACTGCCCTCCCTCTCATTCACACACATGTACTCTGTCTTACTCCTACTGACTTTCATTGCCCTTCTCTCCAGCTCGTACCTATCCATCACCACTGCAAAGAGGAAAGGGCTCAGAGCCGATCCTTGATGCAGTCCGACCTCCACCTTGAGCCAGTCCTACTGCACACTTTACTGCTCTCACACTGTCCTCATACATGTCTCACACCACCCTCACATACTTCTCTGACACACATGACTTCCTCATACAGTACCACAACTCCTCTCTCAGCACCCTGTCATACGCTTTCTCTAAATCCACAAACACACAATGCAACTCCTTCTGACCTTCTCTATTCTTCTCCATCAACATTCTCAAAGCTAATAATGAGTCTTTGGTGCTCTTCCTCGGCATGAAACCATACTGTTGCTCACAGATGGTCACCTCTTCTCTCAGCCTGGCTTCCACTACTCTTTCCCATAACTTCATGGTGTGACTGATCAACTTAATTCCCCTGTAGTTCCTGCAGGTCTGCAAATCCCCCTTATTCTTAAAGATCAGTACCAGCACACTCCTTCTCCATTCCTCAGGCATCCTCTCACCTTTCAGAATCTTATTAAACAATCTGGTTAAAAACTTCACTGCATCTCTCCTTAACATCTCCATGCTTCTAAATGACTCATCTACTCTCAAACATCTAAAAAGGTTTGCATCCCTATGCTGTGCATTAACCCACGTCATTTCAGTCGGAGATTATTTACTCTTCTTTTTTTTTAAATCGATGCAGTAATGTTAAGAAAAAAGCAATAAATTTAGAGATTTAGATTACAGATTATAAAGATTATAATCCACATTATAAAGTTGTCTGTTTTGATTGGAAATGGTCACATGACTGCATGCCATTGTTTTTTTGATTATCTCAGTTTTTGAAGAACTCTGTTGTCGCTGCACAAAAATGTTGCTTCAGTGTGAGTGGATGAAACATAAAGAAATAAGACTAAATGTATTTCCAGAATGTATTTGGAATAATGTGGACACAACCCAAGACTCTTCACATGTTGTGTTAAATGGTTTGTTTTTTAAACATCAAGTTCCTCACTTTTTCACAATTTTCCCAGTGACTAATTTCTTCTTAAATGTGATTTATTTTATGATAACATTGTTTTTTTAGTTCGATTCATTGTTTCAAAGAATAAATTTCAATTGTTTCAAAGTAGTCATTCATCTTGACATCAATTGTTACACACAATTCATTTATCGTTGACAAATGATCTATCTGTATATATATATATATATATATATATATATATATATATATATATATATATATATATATATATATATATACATACAGACAGACAGACAGACAGACAGACAGACAGAACGTATATTGATTCGAAATGTTTTAATTCCAATTATTTCTGTGATTTTTAACTTGTTACACTGTTACTAGCAGTTTTAATTTCCAAGTATTGATTTTCATTTAGACAAGTACTCTATCATAAGTTGACCAGAAAATTTGAACTAGTCAGTCATTGAAAACTGATTCAATATCACTCCCAATGAACTGCAGTCTAGACAGAATTGTATGGTGTTGAAGTATGGAATGGTAACAATGTTGGTTCAGTAAGTCTTCAACCTTCCCTGCTTCAAAACAACTGCAAATAATTAAGCTTCCACATCCATGTATTACTGTGGGGGTGAGGCAGTCTGCTAACATCGTCTCTGCTGTTCTCCGGCTTACATAAGTTCTTCATTCAGAGCCCAAGAATCATTCACTGTCCAATTCTTGTGTGTTTCTGCCTTTTACTGAGTCTGTTGCATACAAAAAATACATGCATGTGTCTTGAAAACTATAAAAGACTAGGTGTTTCCAAAATTTTGACAGACAATGTATATATACAGTGCACTATCCTTTCTACTATAGCTTCCACAGCTGTTGTCTCTCAATTCAGGATTATCACGGTTTTCCTTGTTTTACATTCCCATTATGGGTTTTCGCTACATTGACTGTATGGTGGGGTTTTTTTTGTTGGGTTTCTGCGTTTGCAATTTAATGAAATGTATCCATAATCTCCGTTATTACATGACAAAATGAAATACCCGATACATTGATGCAGCAGATTTTTTTTTTGTTGAGCAGGAAGCCCTCCTAGAGAGGAACCATAATCTTTGAGAGCTACAGGTTAGGTGAAGCATACTTAGAGCTATCAAGTAGTGGCTTAACGTTATGCTTCTGTTTATTGAGATTTACAGAGAAGCCCGTCCAATTTTTAACAACCATCTAAACCCATTTCCTCACCTGTAGAGGATGGCACTCTGGATATCTATTTGATGGCCCTGTGGCTCTAGATGTAAATTCTTAGTATGACAGATTGTGAAAACTAAATGTGAAATATAGAATACTATTTCCATCTAGCTAGCTAGCTAGCTAGCTAGATAGATAGATAGATAGATAGATAGATAGATAGATAGATAGATAGATAGATAGATAGATAGATAGATCGATCAGTATTTAATCAGAGATCCAACTTATTGCAGTCTCAGCTGGGATGCTTTATAATTCAATAAATAAACAGGAATAAAAACAAGAAGGTACAAAAAGGTACCAATGTTTAGAGGTACATTACTGTACCCTGCTAGGGTACAGCTGGAGCGGCAATGCATTTGTACCCTTTTAGGTACATTCCTGTACCTTCATTTTTCTGTGTCTACTATTTTAAGGTGTTCAAACCCTTTGTAACAACACATGTAAATTAGCTCAGGTGCCTCCCATTACTCTTGATCATTGCTGAGGTGTTTCTTCTCCTTGATTAGAGTCCACCTGTGGAAAAGTTTATTGATTGGACATGATTTGGAAAGGCACACTTTTCTCACGGCTTCACAGCTGACAATGCACTTCATATTTCCAAGTGCACAATGGCATGTACGTGTAATATTTGAGGTTTTCTATTGTAAAAAATTTACAGACATTTATCATTTTAAGGGTACTGAGTGTAGATTAATTGAAACTAAAAGAATACGAGCGATTGTATTATCAGACTGCAACATACCAAAAATGGAAAAAGTGAAGAAGGTCTGAATACGTTGGTAATGCACTGTATATACGATGCTTAGCTACAAATATGGCGTGTTGGATTATGCATTCTACTGTTGTGCCACATGTGTCTGGAACAGACTCCAGTTATCATCATGGGTAACATTCTTTGGCTAGCATCTGTTGTGAGTAGCGTTGCTGTCTGGTGTTTTGTCAATACCACGCTGACGGGTATCTGATGATTCAATCCATTTCTAACCAATCTATGACAACCTAGGCTGTGATGTTTTCCACATAAACAGATAGATAAATACATAAAAAAGCTCTGCTGTCACTAGAAAATTGCTGTTCGGTGTAAACCATGATGAAAAGGATGAAGGAATTTCTAAATTTTATCCAGATTAATGCAGATGTAGCCTCAAACTTTTCACATGTTCTGTTTGACTCTTTATTTTTGCATGTTTTGCATATTCTTTATTTTTTTCAGTTTTTCCAATGATCCATTTATTTTCAGATCCGATTTTAGAAATATTAAGTTTCAAGGTTTTTTTTATAACGGTTGATTTATTATTATTTTTAACTACTCGTTCATCTTGACATGATTTGTTTTTTTTTACAATGTATACATTTTTTTGATACATGCATTAAATATATTTAATATATTTATGCTGTCACAAATATTGTGTGTCGAAAAATTTGCCTAAGCATCCTACCTTTGTGCCTCATGTGTCTAGAACAGACTCGAGTTATCAGCTTATTCCAAGATTTAATGGAATTTTTTTTTTTTTTTTGCTGCCATTCCAGCACAATCTAACCGGATCCAGATGGATTTGCTCATTTCATTTGCGTCCGACTTGTTGGGGCCCACCTTGAGCAGCTTCCAAAATTAGCACATGAATGATCTTAGAGGGAAAAAAAAAAAAATCAAAATGTCAGCCATCTGGAGATTTTATAGCACACAGCAGATTGATTGACCCTCTGGAGATTTGTATACGCAAACATACGTTTAGCATGAGGAGAAATTCACAGGAGTTATTAGGAGTGTTGGAGTGAAATGGAATCACCAGCTGTTATTACTGATAAGTGGAGGTGAAATATATGATTTGGGATGACGTGATTGGTTTTAGTTGCAACCGTGTGATTTAATCTGGTTTGACACTGTGCATCCAATACATCGACAGACACATATGTTGATGAACATAAAACATTAAATCCACTGACAGGTGAAAACATCTCAATAAAGTGGCGTTTGTCAAATAGGGTGGGATATATAAGGCAATAATTGAACAGTCAGTTCTTAAAGTTGATAGGTTGGAAGCAGGAAAAAAAGATAAGCTTAGGAATCTGAGGGACTTTGACAAAGGCCAAATTGTGATAGATAGAGGGGTTGGTCTAAGTGTCTCCAAAACAGCAGCTATTAAAGCTATTAAAATTGGCCCAAGAAAGGACAACTGGTAGACCAGAGACAGGGTCATGGATATCCTTCTGGAGCGACCCCATAGAAAAGCTGTAGCACAAATGTCTCTGGTAGAAAAATGTCTGAACACACTGAGTACAAAGCTGTGTAGCTACAGAGTAGACAAAAAGACAATATTGACCTCTGCACATCAGCAAAAGCACATACTGTACAATGGGCACATGAGCATCAGAACTGGACAATCAAAAAAAGGTTGGATTGATGAAACGTCTTTTATTTCATGTGCACTGCAGTCTATGTGCATCGCTCAAATTGGGGAAAAGATAGCACTAAGATACAGGATAGTATGAAAGCAAGCAAAGACAGTGTGATGCTCCAGCTAATGGTCTTCTGGGAAACCTTGAGTCTTGTCATTCATCTGGATGTTAATTTTACATGCACCATCTAACTAATTATGTTTGAAGACCAACCTACATCCATTCATGGCAACAGTATTTCCTAATGTCAGTGGGTTTTTTTTCAGCAGGAATTTCACATTTTTCTAAAAAACATGTTCAGGAATGGTTTTAGGAGCATCACAAATAGCGTAGGCGTTTGCTCCAAATTCCCCAGACCTCAGTCTTATCGAGCATCTGTTGGAGCGGCTGGACATACACGTTCATTTCATTGAGGCCTCATCTCACAACTTACAGTTCTCAGTATATTCAACATAATATACAGTCAGTGTTTTCTAGCAGAACACACACACCAGAGATGTAAAGATATCTTACTGCAAAACATTCTCCATTACATGTAAAAGTCAGCGATTCCATTAGAGTGTTCTCATTTAAACAGTACTTGAGTATTTGACTCATTTTAAACATAGACTTAAAGGCTACACATAGGCTACACCTAGTCCTCAACAACAAGACTATTGCAGTGGTGGACAAAATCGAAAAAAACTTATTTGAGTTAAAGTAGTTATCCACTAGGTAATATATGACTCCAGTAAAAGTGCTTCCTTTAAACTTTCACTTGAGCAAAAGTGCAAAAGTATTTGCCTTCAGATGTAATTAAGTATCCGAAGTATTATGATTTATTACGGGTCTAATTTTCCTATTATAATTTTTGTCACAAGATTCTTTGTTTAATCAACTCAGTTTATGTGTAAAGATGCTAATGTTACTTTAAGCACGTCTGTCTATTAATAGAATGATATTAGAGTCAAACACTGATCGATATCTATTTAAATTATCATGAGCCCAAAACCTTTTCAACTACTTCCAAAAAAATCACACAAATAAGGCTGCTTGCTGTTGAACTGATGCTGAACTGTATGTTGGCGATAAGTAGATACCACCGAGCGGCGATCAAAACAAGTTTAAAACAGAGCGCGCGCTCTCCATTGATTGGTTGCTTACGTTTTTTATCCGCTCAGAAATAAAAAGGAATGACTGATTCTGCGAAATGAAGTTGAGTAAAAAGTGAGATATTTGACTTTGAATTGGAGTGAAGTTAAAGTAAAAGTCTCGCCAAATGGAAATACTTCAGTAAAGTACAAATACGCAACTTACCTTAGGTTGCTTAGCTTAAGATAAGTACTGCTTAGCTTAGCTACCTAAGCACGGTAACGAATTACATTTACTTCCTTACTGTCCACCACTGGACACAGTGTACACTGGATACAGATTTGTGAGGGTTTATTTCCTACACTGCATTGACCAAGAACATCACAACAGTCTCTTTAACATGGAAAAATAAAGCAAAGATCAAAGAAAAGAACCTCAATACTCGTGACCTTGACACCTCGATACTATCTGATTGAAAAATCTGATTGAGTTTTATTATTGTATTATTCATTTAAAGCAGTAAATAAAACATTTATGACAAGTGATTCAAGATTTCTGTTGTGTTTACAGTACATGTAATATTCCCCTTTAAAAAAGAAACCATCAAAAGGAGAGTCAAAAACTCATTGTTTTTTGTTACTCACGAGGTGGGCATAGAACGTAACCCCTCGCGAGTATCGAGGTTGCATTGTATTGAATCATATATGTACTCAATGTAGTTGAGTGGAGAATAAAAAGTTGCTAGAAACGATCAATTACTTTATTACAGTAAAAAGTACATTTACTCAAATACTTTACACCGGTGACACACACTTAATTTTATGCTACAATGTCAACTTCCAATGTACGAGCATAAGACCCCATTTTGTAAGCTTGTCTGCACTAACACACTTTGTTTGCCATTGCAATTGATCTGCTCTGTTTTTTCATGTGATTGTAGACTTTCTCTCGGTAGAATAACGGCTCGACTTCAAAAAATTATATATACAACAGCATTCGCTTGGGACCTTCACTTTGTTGTTGCTACAGTATTTTAATCCTCAAAAAAAAACGCTCCTTTCTGTTTTATTTCCAGCCAAGTATAAAGTGTTTGAATAAAAGTTTACTGAATGCATTACAATGATGACAACCTTGCTCCCTCCTAGTTTCTTTTTTTTGTATTGAAAAACATGAGGAGTGCCACTCGGGATATACAGATAAGTCATCAACTGCGAAAAGTTTATCAAAAGCTGAAAAACAGAAGCTAATCGTGCATTTAGCCTGCAATACGACCACTTTAGCATACTTTCACTGTGGGGTGGTTGTTAGCTCCAGACAGGGTGGTGCAAGGATTTCAGAAATGGCCGATCTTTTGGGATTTTCATACACTGCAAAAGTCATCCAGAGAGCTTGCAGTTCTGCAGGGAAAATGGTGTGTTGGAGAGAAAGCTCAGACTGTTTCCAGCAAATAGGGAAAAAACAAAAATAAAACAAACATGTTCACAAGAAAAGCATTTTAGAATGTGTAAAGCGTTTGGTTGAGGGGCTCCAACAGCAGAATCTCTATCTCTATTAAATCAGGCTACAGTGGGTACAAAAGCAAACTGGGCAGCTGAAGATATAAAAACTATTACTGGCCATTTCTTTTATAATATAATATAAAGGGTATGTGTTAGAGACTTTCAGTAAGGAACAGCCAAACTCTGCTACTAACGTGATGCTGTTTGAAGAAGTCTAGACAGAAGGGGTCTTTATTCTCGGAAAGTCATACCTCTGACATGGAAACCAGGCAAAGCGACTCAACTACGCATCAAAACAACTGGGGTGCAGAAAAATGGCAGCAGGTTCTCTGGACTGATGAATCAAAATCTAAAATTTTTGGGAAGTCGATTGCCAAAGGGCAGGAAAGTGGTACAAAAATGAATGTCTGCAGGTGACAGTGAAGTATGGTGGAGGTTTCCTTGCATGCTGCCTTTCTGCAAATGGAGTCGGACATTTGGTCCGGATCAATAGTGTCCTCAAAGCTATAGATACAGACGGATACAATTTTATCAATTTGCACGTGATGCTTAATTCAATTACTTTTTGTGCACCTGAGTGATTTATTTTTCATTTATTTTTACAAATGCTTCATTTTTTACATTGATTTTTTTTGCAGTCATGTTTTTCCACATCATAGAAGGAAATTATTTATAATCGCTCTATATAAGGTGTATAAGAACAAATTCCCTTTTTCTTCCTCATGTTGTCCAAGGGAGGTTTCCCTCACCACCATTGCCTCTGGCTTGCTCATTAGAGATAAATATTCAATATTCATTCAATAGCTAATATTCATTCTCCAGACATTAAGTTTCACTTTTTACTTTCCTCACTTCATTTTGCTACTGGTAATTTAGTTCTTACTTGAAATTCCACACCAGTAGATGGACACAATACTTCCCTGCTTGTTATTATGCACTATTTCACATTTTCTGCAGCTAGATTCCTTCAAATCTTATGGGACAAAACACAGTCTGCCAGTCTGTATGCAATCCCGTGTCTCTTGTTATGTGATAAAATGATTTGTAGGAATTCACGTAACCCAAAAATCATTTTGTAATGACCCCTGATGCTACAACCGATGAAAGTTCGAAAGTCTGCGATGCAATCACTCTCGATCCTTCAAATTCCTAAAAAAAAAAATCTGGAGATGCTGGTATTCGTGCAGCGCTGATTAAATACTAGTATTGAGCAGAAGTAAGAACTTCGACGTGTCGAAGCTCGAAGCTAACCCACACATAATGAGAGGAACCCCCGAGGCTCTTCTACCATCCCGATTGAGAAAAACCTGACGTGTGACAGCTGAACGTTCAGCATTATCACTGTCACATGCATTTCCTCATCCGTACATCGGACCTGTTTTTTTTTTTTTTTTTCTCCCAGCACCAATGCTGTCCTCATAGCTCAAAAATAACCTATGCTTTATTTCACCTGTCTACCCCCCCCCCACCCCCCTTTCTTTCAAACTGTGAAACACAATTTCAGGCAAAGTTCTGTGCAAAAAAAGTAAGTCCATGCAATTCTGTGCAACTCAATCTTATGGACAAAAGTGTTATGCTGAAAGTTATGAATGTTTGGCTTGAATATAGCTGTCTAATTCACATTTTTTGAATTATTAACTTTATTACCGGACAGTTTCTTTTAAAGGGTTTCAGATGATGCCACCATAATTGGCATAACCAACAACTATGGATATGCAACTTCGTACAGAAGGGTTTGTAAATGATCTATACCTGGATACAACTAATACATGTCATTTGAATATATTCAAAATTCATTTATTCAATCCACAGTATAGGAAAGTGTAAGTCTTTCCAAGTTACTCATCACTGCACAACTGTATCTCATAGAGTTTTTCATATAGAACTTTCTTCAAAAGCAGGTAGGTGTGGTAAACATGGAAACTATGCTTATAATTTATGCCCCGGGTTCGAGTTCGCCGGAATAGAGTCCATCTCCTTCTGGTGGCCCCACGGTGGCCGGGCAGACCATGGTTTGTGGACCTCTCAGGAGGGATCTCCTCTCTCAAGCAGGGGGCACAATGAGCACAGTGGCCTCCATCAGTCAGAAATGGAACCACCAAGACTTTTCCAAGAGTAGCTACCTGGCCAAACTGAGCGATCGGGGATGAAGAGCCTTTGTCACCTGAAGAAGAACCCGATAGTCACTCTAAAAGAGCTCCTGCATTTCTCTGTGGAGAGAGGAGAACCTTTCACAAGAACAACCATCTCTGCAGCATTCTACTAATCAGGCCTGTATAGTAGAGTGGCCAGATGGAAGCCACTCTTCAGTTAAAAGGCACATGACAGCCCCCCTGGAGTTTGCCAAAAGGCACCTGAAGGACTCTCAGACTATGAGAAACAAAGATTAAACTCTTTGGTTTAAATGCCAAGTGTTATGTCTTCAAAAAACCTGGCACCCCTCATCACCTGGCCAATACCATCCCTACAGTGAAACATGGTGGTGGCATCATCATGCTGTGGAAATGTTTTTCAGCGACAGGAACTGGAAGACTAGTCAGGATCAAGAGAAAGATGAATGCAGCAATGTACAGAGAAATCCTTCCAACAGGACAATGACCCTAAGCACAAATCTAAGATAACAAAGGAGTGGCAATTGGACACTCTGTGAATGTCCTTGAGTGGCCCAGCCAGAGCCCAGACTTAAACCCAATTGAACATTGAAAGAAGAATGAGAGAAACTGACTAAAAATAGGTGTGCCAGGCTTGTAGCATCACTCTCAAACAAAAACTTGAGGCTGTAATTGATGGCAAAGGTGCTTCAACAAAGTACTGAGCAAACGCTTAGAATACTTATGTACATGTGATTTTTTTTTTTTTTTTTTTTTTTAATAAATTTGCAAAGATTTCAAACAAACTGCTTTCACGATTTTAAGATGAGGTACTGTTTATTTTTTGTAGAGAAGAAATTTTGAGGAAAAATAATTAATTGAATCCATTTTGGAATAACATAACAAAATGTGGAAAAAGTGAAGTGTTGGGAATACTTTCTGCATGCACTGTAGGAACACAAACTTTCTCCACCAATCTGTGCTTCAGCATTTCAGTTTCAGACTGTACCATCATATTAGCATACATATTATGTCCTCCTTTAGCATAACTACTCACTTCGTCACGTGTCTCAGCAGCAGCCGGTATTTAAGGCTATATAACGGAGGATAAAAGTGAGCGTATTAAACGAACTACAGAGTGCAGTTAATGAAGTCACAAACACTGTTATCTTCAGTGGAGAATAGATAATTGGTGTTTCTCTTTGCCTTGCATAACAACTAGCCATTTGTTTGCTTTAGCAATAGTTAGGAGGAAATGCAGGAGCTGCAGAGACACCTGATAAATTCCGTTCCTTTGATTTCCTATCTCGCCGAGCCAGGCGAAACGAAGGAAGGGAGACGCAGGATGAGCTTCAACCGAAAGTGTGGATGGATACAGCTGTTTTTACAGTGCAGGATAAAAAAATAGGGATTATCTAGTAAGTCAAACTGGGTTCTAGATACAAATACATATATAAGACAAATTCTGTAAATTATTATTCTTATTGATCTCGAAGCTAGCAGTGTTTACTCAGCACTTTCGAGGCAAAACATGATGCTTAATTAATTTAAAAATAAAGAAATTATGAAAGTCCTAAGAGGCATTATATTTTTTTCTTTCTTGTTTTCTTATTATCACGACGTAGTTTTCTCGTGTTCTCACCTTAAAACCCCATTTTGTAATGCATGGCCTCTCAGGACTTCCGTAATAAAAAAAAAAAAATCAATTGCTTTTATTTGACTTGTTAATTTGTTAAAGTGTTTCAATTCCAATAATTTTTGTGATTTTCAACTTGTTACATTGTTACTAGGAGTTTTAATTTCCAAGTACTGATTGACTCTATCATTAGTTGACCAGAAAATTTTAACTAGTCAGTCATTAAAAACTGATTCATTATCACTCCCAATGAACTGCAGTCTAGACAGAATTGCATGGTGTTAAAGTATGGAATGGTAACAATGTTGGATCAGCAATTCATTCACCCAGAATAAGTGAATCAACCTTCAACCTTCCCTGCTTCAAAACAATCGCAAATAATCAATCTTCCACATCCATGTATAACTGTGGGGGTGAGGCAGTCTGCTAACATCTTCTCTGCTGTTCTCCAGCTTACATAAGTTCTTCTGTCAGAGCCCAAGATGTCAAATTTGGACTCCCGAAAACTTTCTTCCAATCATTCACTGTCCAATTCTTGTGTGTTTCTGCCTTTTACTGAGTTTGTTGCATACAAAAGATACATGCATGTGTCTCAAAAACTTTAAAAGTTGAAAAACTTTTGACAGGAACTGTAATATATACAATGCACAGTCAATAGCCCTCTATCCTTTCTACTGTAGCTTCCACAGCTGTTGTCTCTCAATTCAGGATTATCATGGTTTTACCTTTTTTGTATGGTGGGTTTTATTTCCATCTAGATAGATAGATAGATAGATAGATAGATAGATAGATAGATAGATAGATAGATAGATAGATAGATAGATAGATAGATAGATAGATAGATAGATAGATAGATAGATAGAAGACTAGTTTTCTAACAGGCAAACATATGGCAGTAGAAAGAAGCGCCGGAAACAACATGATCCCACTTCTGCACCCACCCTACTCGCCAGATTTGTTTTCTGAAGATAAAGTTTCATCTTAAAGGTCATAATTTTGACACCGTTGCAGAGATCCAGCACATATCGCAGAAGGTGCTTAACAAGATTCGAAAAGAAGACTTCCAGAAGTGGCAGGAATCCTGGGAGCACTGTATTACTGTGAAGGTGAAAGTGTGTGAATGTCCTTTTACTCACCACCATCTCAAAACTGACCAGTGAGCAGTCCAAAATAAAGCCAACCTTCTTGATTTTTTGCATCTCCCGATGATTCCTCCCCAACATGCTGCTGCAAAGAAGACCGCAATTGCCAGCTCAGATTGGTAGGAAAGTAATAAGGCTTTTTGTGCTCCTCTTTCTTCAGTAGTCCACCACCATATCCTTGGTCATGTCCACATTGATGAACAGATGGTTTCCATCACACCATCTTACAATGTTTGACTCCATCTGTCCATCCCTGATGTATCTGACCACCAAAGAGTCACAGTGTACAGGATGAAACACTCAGTAGGAACTCAGGAACCCATTCGTACAGAAGATCATAGACATGCCCACCCAAATACTTTCCATTATCTCTATAAGCAGAAAAGGTTGGAAGATATTCAAGGCACTTGAGAAATTAAGGAAACTTATTCTCACTGCTCTTTTGTATTCCAGATAGTAGTTGGCTTTCTTCACTAGATAGATGACTGCATAATCCGCACCTATCTGTGGTTGGTTCTTCCATAAAAATGCTAAAATGGAGCATCGCTTGTCTCTCCAGGACCTTCATGACATGGGCTAAGGGAGTTGTCTTTTTTGGTACAGGAGCCAGGCAGGACGTTTTTCACAGTTCTGCTACTTAAACTTAGGTTAAAGAGTTGCTAGAGGAGTCCATAATTTAGTGACCAGCCTTCCTTGATCTTAATAACTAATATTAAAAAATATTTTTCTTTTCGGTCTGCCTTCATTTTCTAACTAGATAAAATCACAAAAGCCATGCCTTGGAAATGAATTAGCCAACTAATGTTTTAGGAGCTAATACTTTTTTCCAATTACAGCTCTGTAATTACTAACTCTGTTACCATAAAAGAAGTTGTACTCAAACCTAAAAAAAAAGTTTATTTTTTCCCCTCGTATACAAATATTTCCCATCACCGCAATTCGACAGTGAAAATAGATTGTGAGATTTTCCCGCTATTTACATCAGAACCTGATGAAATGATTCAGAGATTAGAAACAAGGCATTATAATGGCTCAGAAAGTGTCATTGTTGTCCAATTATACCAATGTCTTTAAGATTATTGAAGGATTTGACAATAACACAAAGACAGGTCCATTGGAGTTTCTTACCAAGCACTAACAAAGCTGTCATTTAGCATGGTGCTGAGATGTTGTTTAGCTGCATTAATGATACTCAGGGCAGATTTAATCCAGGCATTGCTATGTAATTACGCACGAGGGCTGATATTTTTGGTACTCGCAACCATCATTACGGTGACAGTTCCAATTGGATTTGTACAGGAAAAATATTGGATTGGAAAACGTGGCCTGTATATTCACAGGTGTAATAATCTATGTGGTTGGTGTGGAGAAATTACAGGATGATAGGGTCTGGACAAGCAACTTTGTAACCTATAACTTTATTAAATTGTTCTAATGACATGACATTTAGAGACAATTATGTTTGCTTTTGTTTCATTGAGACACATTACATCATTACATCATCTTTTGCCACTATAGGTTTAGTTTGAACCGATATAAAGTTATAGTTATATATATATATATATTCTAACATCGCCCTCTCATCGAGAATAAATAGGCAGGATTGGAAATCCAGTTCCAGTTCGTAAATCCCCCTAACCCCCCGTATTGTAGGGGTGTCACAACATTCACAGTATAGTACAAACCGCGGGATTTAAGTTTGACAAAGCATGCCGTCTCGTTTCCTCTGGAACCATGGTTACATATGTAACCTGGAGACATTCCCCTTCAGGAACTCGAGTTGCTTCAAAAAAATGCTTTGGGAACAAGAGTCCAATCAAGCCAGACTGACCAATCCCTGTCTAGTGTGGACGGGCACAGCTAGAGCGAAGGACAGAGGGGCCAGGAGTGGCACTGAAGTCAAGGCTATAGAACCTGACAAAGGTCAGCAGGGTGGACCAGCCGGCAGCGTTGCATATGAAAACTTGAAGGGAAACTCCAGAGGACAAAGCCTTGAAGGTTGTCACACTTTGAGTGGAGTGGACACATAAGAGGAAGAAATAGCATCCACAATCTATCTGCTAAGCGTCTGCTTAGTCACAGGAAGACCTCTAATCTGAGGGCTATAGCAGAGAAACAGCTGCTCCTACTACCTCCACAGTCCTGTTCTGTGGAAGTATATGGACACAGTCAGTTAAGCCTTTCCTGGTCTGGGCCCTGAAAGAAAGGAGGAGAGAATGCCTGGAGCATAACAGGTTGTGGGACGACCGAGGGTACCTTAGGAACACACCCTGATCTATGGTAGAGGAAGGCACTGGCCAAGCCTGGAATAAATTCCAGGAAAGAAGGGGCCACAGAGAGGGTCTGAATATCCCCTACTCTCTTGAGAGAGAAGATGGCCAAAAGGAAGACAGTCTTAACCTTAAAGGCAACTCTTTGAGGGCCTCCAAGACAATAGGCAAGTCCCATGCAAGCCCTCTAGGTCATCCTGGAGGCCTCAGCCTCCAGGTGCCATGAAGAAAATGAGTCACCAACGGGTTCTTACCCAGAGACTGCCCCGCCAGAGGGGGGCATGACAGGCCGCAATGGCAGACACATAAACCTTCAGGGTGGAAGGAGTCAACTCTTCTTGAAGGAATTCCAGCACTGAGCCGACTGAGCATTTAACTGGATCTAAGTGGTGTTGTTCACACCATGAATTGAACAGGTGCCACCTCGCAGCATACAACGTCCTCGTGGAGGGATCTCTTAATTGAATGGTCTCTACCACCTCGGTGAAGAGGCCGGTGGCTAGGAGCTGCGCCCCCTCAGGGGTCACAGACACACCTCCACAGCTCTGGGTGGGGGTGTATTATTGTACCCCCTGCCTGAGATAGAAGATCCCCCTTAAAAAGGGCTACCAGGTCTGCAAACCATGGCCTGCCCAGCCACCAGGATGAGAGGGCTTCTGCCCCGGCGTACTCTCTCGAGAACTCCTGGGAGCAGCATGACAGGTGGAAAGGCGTACAAGCTTTGCCTCGGCCACACCTGTTACTTGGCATCCAGCGAAACCAGATTTGCTCCACCACATCGGGGTAGAGTCACCATTCCCCCGGGCCTCAGCCCTTGCCTTGAGAGGGCGTCTGCTCCCTCAGTTAAGTTTCCTGGTATAAACGCTGCCTGAGGGGTCATTTTAGGGGCCCGCAGACCTTCAGCCCCCCATCCTCAAAGAAAGAAAGGCAGAGCTGAGCACTCTCCTTGCATAGAGAAGAATCCACCGAAAGGCGTGCTTCCGAACCTTGCGATCAGGCTCTGGACCTGGCAGGTGAGAGAGGCGAAAGGGACAAGCTCGTATCCAAAAAAAGAAGATTTGATCACATTTAGGATCACATTTATGCAGATATATAGATAATGAATCAAAAAAATGTAACAAATCTAGTGCCATTGTACAGTAGTTACAAGATATAATAATATATATAATAATTATATATATATATATATATATATATATATATATATATATATATATATATATATATATATATAAAAAATAATAAAAAATGTCCCCCACCAGTCTTTGATTTTTTTTCTCATTAAATTCTAAACATAAAAAAGGTCATGTTACAACGAAACCAGAAATAGCCTAAAGACTTGTCCTAAAGACTTGCCAGTTTCTGAATCCTTTATATGACTTACAAAGTGCTGATTCATTCTAAACGTGTCAAAAAATACAGCTCTGACAGACAATTCACTGCTGTATTAACAGTGTTTAACCAATCAGAACTGAGAATCCCAAATTTCTGGGCATTAGATGTACAAATAAATACTGTGCCAGAAATAAGATGTATTGTGGCATAAGATGTATTAAATACAATAAACCATTAAAAACCACAATGTTTTCCCACATATTGATCATTTCAAATAACCAAATGAACAGAAAGACACTGCGGTCAAAAACATGGCAAATCAAAAAGAATTGTGTGAATCAAAGGCCAAGCCCTGAAATAAATGTTTGTCTGCTTTACACATTACATATTAAACTTCATTGGATTCTTTGGCAGATTAGCAAAGCAAGATAACTTACACTGAATAATTGAAAACCACAAAGTCTTCCTATACTGTATATCGATCATCTCTAGTAGCCAAATATTCAAAAAGACCCGAGGCTTCCATCACGGCAACAAAAAAAAAAAAAACTGAAAAACGAACACCAGAATTTCTTCAACCCATCCATCATCTTCTAGCTGAGTGCAAAGCAGAATCGTGAGTGATGTAGTCCTGCAATCACAGGACACTGTGAATGGCTTCAAACAGAATGTGAAGGAGCCTGGGGAGACTTGCCTTTCCAAGCTCCTCTTTGATATGAACATTTTTTTTCCTGTAATAGTGGCCAAAAGTTTTGTAAATGAAGCTCTAAAATCCATTCCATATTCAAACAGACCAGAAAGATGGAGCAAAAGCTTTCCAATGGGACACAACTGATTCCACCCATCGACCTGAATGGCTGTTTGATTTACACATTAAATATAAACTAGACTTCAAATTAGTTTCTTTATAAAATTAATGAAAGCAAGAAAACTGTAATTATGATTACAAAGGGTATCAAGGCTGCCCAGTAATTTCTTCCCAAGCTGTATTTTTTTATAGTTATTCCTGCATACACTTTATTCACATTTGCTTAGTGCTTGGGTCTTCAACCGGGGGTTTGCAGCGGTACTGCAGGGGGTCTATTAATTAATGTTGAATTGCAAATCTTTTTTTTTCTTTTTATATAAACATGGTTAAAAACATCAGAAAAATTATTTCATTTTTAAAACATTATAATGATTACGTTACAGTTTTTTTTTTTATTTAAAGCCGATGTTTATGTAAATATATAATTGTTCACCTGATAGTAAACTGTGTAAAACTGCTAATTTGTTCGAATAAAAGACAACTGTAAACAACATGTGATTTTAATTGCAAAACATGTTTATGATGCATAAATCTTTTTAACAACATAGTTATGATAATAACTCAACATAATATACCTAGCAAAATATGATTAGTTTCTATTATTATCTGTTGCTATGTTTGACATATTTTGTAACAGGCGGTCTCTGCCCCATGTCTCTATTGCATAAGAGGTCCTTGACCTGAAAAATGTTGAAAACCCATGGTTTAGAGGTTGCATTTTTCATACTAAAATGAACTTGCATGCATTTTATAGAGCTTCTATTCTCTGGCATAATAATAAACAAATATACAATGATTTATACATTTTTTTTTATTTATATTAAATATAATATGCTTATATATAATATTATATCATATATTATATTACAATATAATATTTAATTTATTAAATAAATGAATACAATCCCCATATTTATAAATTAATTAATAAAAGGTCCACATTTTCTTCTATTTCTCATATCAGTAAATAGGTACTTAATGCAGAAAGGGTAAAACCACATACAGGTACTTTTAATACCTACTCAAGTACCTATTTAATGTTTCTGCAGATATGGCATGGTATCAAAAAGTTTCAAGACTCCCTCTGTTTACAAAAAACAACTTTATTTATCTATATTTTCAGGTTCCGTGGTGGTCTAGTGGTTAGGATGTGGCGCTCTCACCGCTGCGGCCCGGGTTCGAGCCCCGGTCAGGGAACCAACCCCAGCCATTAGGGTTGCACAAACCTTAGTTCCGGTCCCAAGCCCGGAAAAATGGGGAGGGTTGCGTTAGGAAGGGCATCCAGCGTAAAAACATGTGCCAAATCAAACATGTGGATGGTCCGCGGTGGTGACCCCAATGGAAGTCAATATTTTCACACTATCACATTTAAAATAGTCCCCATGCACAGCAATACAGCCCTCCCTGTGTTCCTGTCACTTCTGGAATGTGTCCTGAAAGTCTTCTTTCCAAAGCGTCAAGCACCTTCTACGATTTGTGCCGGATCTCCGTAATGGTGTTAAAACAATGACTTTGAGCTGAAACTTCATCCTCTGGAAGAGGGCGAAGTCCGCAGGAGCCAACTCTGGCGAGTAGGGTGGGTGTAGAAGTGATATTGTGTGGATTGTTCTGACAATCATCATGCACAAGTTACTAAATGGTTTTGACATTTTTGTGAATTGAGCACGTTGAAGGTCTTCCTGATCATCTGCCAATAATGTTTTGCTCTTGAAGAGTGTGTGCCACTCAAAACACCTCGAACAACTAATTGCAGCATCGCCGTATGTCATGCCGAACGTGTCTATGGCAGATTTGCCCAGTTTCACGCAGAATTTCACGTTTGTTCTTTGTTCTAACTTGCTAAATCACATACATGTATATAGTGTGTGTAGCCTGCCAAAACTCAAATGGAATTTGCACTGAAAGTTGTCAATCAAGTGTTGAGGTATCAAGTATAGTCCCATATTATTGGACATGTTTGTTTTGGCACTTGACGTCATTTAAAATCGATGGCCAACAGAAGAAATGCCAGTAATAGATTATTTCATGGAATGTTGCAAACAACGGTGGTCGGTAGTTGGTGAAATTATGGAGGACATTATGATCCTCACACAACAAGGTATTAAGTAAAAAGGTTATTAATTTGTCCATTTGCAACTGTGTATATAGTTAAATACCGTTGCTACAGATTAAAATGTCCCAGGTGAAATTAATAATACAAAATACAGGAAGGAAGGTTGATATTGGTTGGAGGCATAGCAAAAAAAAAAGTCCTCATTTACATACAAATGTATAGTACCCAATATTTAAAATGATATTGTATGCTGCCAGGAAAGGCCATGTTAATTATATATTACTAATGTAAAAAAAAAAGCTTCTTCTTCTTCTCCATCAGTATTCTCCTACTGATATACCACATGTCCCTCCTCTGCACATGTCCAAACCATCTCAATCATGCCTCCCTCACCTTGTCTCCAAAACGTCCTACAGGCGCTGTCCCTCTAATAAATTCATTTCTAATCCTGTCCATCCTCGTCACTCCCAACGAAAACCTCAACATCTTCAGCTCTGCTACCTCCAGCTCCACCTCCTGTCTTTTACTCAATGCCACTGTCTCTAAACCATACAACATCTCAGGTCTCACCACAGTCCTATAAACTTTCCCTTTCACTCTCACAGATACTCTTCTATCACAAATCACTCCTGCTATCACACTTCTCCACCCACTCCACCCTGCCTGCACTCTTTTCTTCACTTCTCTAACACACTCTCCATTTCTTTGGACTGTTGACCACAGGTGCCTAAAGTCCTCCACCTTACGCTTTCTCTTAATCCACAAGCACACAATGCAACTTCTTCTGACCTTCTCTATACTTCTTCATCAACATTTTCAAAGCAAAAAATGCGTCTGTGGTGCACTTTCTCGGCATGAAACCACACTGTTGTCACCTCTTTTCTCAGCCTGGCTTCCATTACTCTTTCCCATAACTTCATGGTGTGACTGATCAACTTTATTCCTCTGTAGTTCCTGCAGGTCTGCACATCTCCCTTATTCTTAAAGATCGGTACCAGCACACTCCTTCTCCATTCTTCAGCCATCTTTTCACCTTCCAAAATCTTGGTAAACAATCTGGTTAAAAACTCCACTGCCATCTCTCCTAAACATCTCCACACTCCCTCTTTACTAATCCTCTCCATTTCCTGTTTCACCATCTCCACATCATCTAACTTTCTCTCTCTCTTATTTTCCTTATTCATCAGCTGCTCAAAATACTCTCTCCATCTTCTTAACACACTCTTCTCACTAGTTAAAACATTTCCATCTCCATCCTTTATTGCTCTAACTTGCAGCTCATCCCTCCTAGCTCGGTCTCTAGTGTGGGTCCTTAGTGTCCAACTTCTCATACAGCTCCTCATATGCCTTTCCCTTTGCTTTTGCCACATCCTTGTTCACCTACTTGTACATCTCTAGATGAGATGGTTCAGGATGTTTGCAAGGTCGCATCTACTTCTTTAAAGGTCCATAATCTTCATTAGGTGGGACGTGACTAGAGCTGGCGCAACCCCAGGACGCCTCGGGATGGGTATAGAAAGAGAGGCAGTGGGGAGGAATTAGCGTATCTGCTGTTCATAATATTAACAAGCAAGTTAACAAGTTGATAATGTGCTTTTGATCAGATGTACTGGAGCACAAGGTTATGATGTGATATTTTTTAATCAGCACTTAAACTGGGAGAGTGTGTCAGAGCCCCGAACACTGTCACGAAGACTATTCCAAAGTTTAGGAGCTAAATGTAAGAATGTTCTACCACCTTTAGTGGACTTTGCTATTCTAGGAACTACTAGAAGTCCAGAGTTTTAAGATCTCCAAGAGCATGCCGGATTGTAGAGTGTTAGAAGACTGGATAGATACATGGGAGCCAAACAATTTTGTGCTTCAGTAGTTTGTAGTTGATTTGAAACTTAAAAGGTAGCCAATGTAGGGATGATAAGATTGGGGTTATATGGTCATATTTTCTCGACCCTGTGAGAACTCTGGCTGCTGCATTCTGGACTAACTGTAGCTTGTTTATTAATGATGTAGAACATCCACCTAGTAATGCATTACAATAGTCCAGTCTGGAGGTCATGAGTGCATAGACAAACTTCTCTGCATCAGATATAGACTACGTTTCTTAGCTTAGCAATATTTTTAAGGTGGATATTTTTGTAATTTGGTTGATATTGTTTTCAAAAGACAAATTTGTGTCTAAAATAACTCCCAGATCTTTTACTGTTGAACTTGTAGTTCTGTGTGTTGAGGGGGAAAAGATTGTTGCACAATGACATGCTTCAGAACCTCTTCCCTGATGTTAGGGGGGTGAAGAGTGTGTGTGGAGGGTGTGGAGGGTCGTCTAGAATACAATTAGCTTTGCTGATGCAGTGAGTCGTATACATGTCCATGATAGAAGGGAGAGAGAGACTACAACGATCTTCTCGGCTGTCCTCGTTATCCTTTGTAGGGTCTTGCAGTTGCAGTTTCCAAACCAGGCAGTGATGCAGCTGCTAAGAATGATCTCCTTGTACTTCTGCCTACTTTTCTCATCTCACTGCCGGCCCCAAATCTGTTGCTTTCCTTATGCTTTCCTGCACTTCCTCATTCCTGCACTTCTCCTTGTCTTCCTTTCTATTTTCAGATGACACACCAAGTTCCTTCCTAGCTGTCTCCCTTATCACTCCTGCAGTAGTTGCCCAATCATCTATCCCTATCCCCTGCCCCAATCACCAATCATGCATTCCTAGTTTCACCACTTTATCTAACTCACTTCAGAATTTTTTCTTCTTCTCCATCTCACAATACTTGTGGAGCATAAGCGCTGATGAAATTTATCATCATCCCTTCAACTTCCAGCTTCCACGTTCATCACCCATCAGAAACTCTCTTCACCTCCACTACACTCTTACTGTACTCTTTCTTCAGGATCACCCCTACACTATTTCTCTTTCCATCCACACCATGACAGAACAGTTTAATCACCCCTTCAATGTTCCTGGCCTTACTGCATTTCCACTTGGTCTCCTGAACACACAACATATCTACCGTTCTCCTCTCCATCATATCAGCTATCTCTCTTCCTTTACCAGTCATAGTACCCACATTTAAAGTACCAACCTGAACCTCCACTCTCCTACACTTCTCCTTTTCCTGCTGTCTCTGTAGACGTCTTCCTCCTCCTCTTCTCCTACTTCGGCCAACAATAGCCCAATTTCCACCGGTACCCTGTTGGCTAACGATACCTGTGGCGGTCGTTGGCAACCCGGGCCTCGACCAATCCAGTATGAAATTCAGGTTTGTGATCTGCATATTTGATTTGGCACATGTTTTTACGCTGGATGCCCTTCCTAACGCAACCCTCCCCATTTATCCGGGCTTGGGACCGGCACTAAGAGTGCACTGCCTTTGCAACCCTAATGGCTGGGTTAAATGTAAAAAAATTATAATAATAATAAAAAAATATGCAAATGTATTGGGGCAACGCAAAGCATTTTTTTCACTAATCACAAAAACAAACCATTAAATAAATAAATAAATAAATTGCTCATTAAAAAAGGATCACTTGAGCCAATTGTCCCAGTAATTTCTCTCTCTATTTTTATTTATTTTTTTGAGAACACATATCCCATAATTGTTCTGCCTCGATCTAAGTCAGCGCCTGTCTCTTGACTTTAATCTCCAGCAAGCACTATGACCAGAAGGCTGTGCCATCTTTACGTAAGCCTCCTGTCAGCTTGCTGATTAAAAGTGTTGAGGGATAAATGTTTATCACCCTAGCCGAGTCTCTTACAGCATTTGATGCGTTTGAAAACAAGGAGCCTGGAGGAGCCACTGCGCCGCCACAAACACATTCCATTAATTATCGTTATAATTCAGAAGCCGGGAGCTGTTTGATGTACAGTGACTGCTTGGTGTAATAAAGACGGAGCACGGACAGGGTCCACACTGTGCGTGAAAGCATGCTTTTAATAACCACAACAAGGGTCTTTTTCACCTTAATAATGACTTCAAAGGAGGTGTCCGAGAACTTATTAAGTAGACGGAAATTGCTGGAACACAATTACTTCGTAGCCTGTGATTGATGGATTGTTTTCGAAGACTATAGACATAACTATGGGACGAGGAAGGAATGTAAACAACATTGGGACATCAGATATAGAAAAATAGTGGCACGCAGCCTAATACAAAACGGAGATACCCTGACTCTTACTCTTACTATGCTCTTACCACAGTTGGCCTTAACAGCATATTGTTAAATAGTTACAGGTAGCCCCTGAGATGCGTTCCAATGACACCATCATGACTTAAAAAGTTGCAAAGTATTAGAGAATGGTGATTAGCATGGGGTAATATTCTGTAACTTGTTCCCAACTTTCAGCTTTTTTGAGACCTGTAGCAGGCATCAAATGTGTGTTTATTTTGTGCATAAAAGTGAAAAATAGTATATTAAAAATGTGTAAACATCTGTTATGTTCTTTATGTTCCATTGTGAATAAAATATTGAAAGGTTTTTAAAAAAAATACAAATAAATATAATTAACTTAACTGCAGTTTGTTCAGGGTATATACCGTAATTTCTGGACAATTAAGCACACCCATAAATAAGCCGCACCTGTCTATAAGCCAGTATAAAACAGTGTCTACACTGAATCTAATGAACTTTACACAGGCTTTAACGAAAGACAGTGTCTGTTACACGGTGTAACGGGTGAAATATGTTGTGGCTCCTTTAAGAGCAGAGCGGTATTTTGGGAATAGCCTGCCGCCGCATTTTTTCCGGTATTACTGCATGTGTGCAAGGCCGAGGAATATGTCCTTATTATTTTTTATTGCTCATTTCTAAGTTTCTTTGACTAACCCGTAACGCTGTTGCCAAGAAAAATAAAAAAGCACACGTTTTGGAAACCTGTCTGTGCTTATATGATTTCTGTTGCAACTGGAGTTAGCGAGCTCTCCCTTGACCCCAGACTCAACGCGTTACAACAGCTTGTATCTAAACAGTAGCCTACCAAGAGAGTCATTGTTTACTGTCTTCCTCCTTCCTTTCACAACTATTTTATCTTTTGGCATCGTCGTGTGTTTAAAAATCACCACCGATGGAAGTTTTTCTCCCTATGCCGTGCAGCTCAGAACACAGGTGAGGTGCGTTTTTTCGTTTCCATTCGGAAATTTCATTGGTCTAATGTTATGTCGCTCAGTTTTTGTCTTAAAATTTGTGAAACCGGGAAAAACCCAGAAAAAATCCATAAATTAGCCGCTTCGTTGTTTAAGCCGTTCAAAACGTGGGAAAAAAGTAGCAGCTTATAGTCCGAAAAAACGGTATATACACTGTAAAAGTGAGGCAGCTTATTGATAATTTTTCCCAAATAAGTCCAAGGTGCAGGGTTGCAATATAGAGGACCTCATTGATTGTTAGCGTGTTAATGTATTACAGTACATATGTTTAACAAGGACCACTATATTGCAAACGATAAGATGTTTTACTAAAACATAAGCGTTGTTGTTAGGAAGTGTATGAACAACCTAAAAAAAATGAGTAAATGTTCTCATTCAATACACGTCAATAGGCGCAAGTTGGAACGTCGCCTGCTATAAGAAGGCAGCAGCATCGATTAGCCCAATGAGGTGTTTCAAATTCTTCTTGGATGCGTATTAAGGCTTCCTCACGCTAAATACCGGCACTTAATCATTTGTCCCAGATGTGGCAATGATGCTTTTCCTCCTTTCCTCCTTTCTCCAATCTATCAGAGTTCCCATTGCGCAGGTAAATGCGGGTTAGGGACGCCGAGAGTCAGGGTCCTCGGCATGTGTCATTTAATTTCATTCTTTTGTCACAGCCATTAAACAAGTGGGACACCAGGGACAAAGAGCAGAGTCAACACGTTCAATCACGTCACGGTATCTGGTCCAGGCGAAGTGACACGCACACAACACACTACGACTGAGTTACTCATAAATTTGAGCTGCATTGTTATAAAACAGGCTGTAATCTTGCTAATCTGCATGCTGCCTCTGAGCTGTGTCGAAGTCCTACACACTTGATGACTTCACTAGCTTGATTTGCGCTCGACTCGTCTGCCAGGAACGCAATCCGTAACCCAATGACAAGCATCGGAAACATTTGAAACATTGACGAGCATGATGCGAATCGGAAAAAATAGACCTGTAATACTCGTATCCGTACTCTGCGTATACATATTTCATGAATAAAAAAAAAAACAACAACGTGGATATAAACCCAGGTACGAGGTCCCTGTTGTTTCACAACTATGTTGAATGCACCACATCACAGGTGAATATATGATGTCTGTTTCATAGCCTTTTTTTTTTTTCGACACTCCATTCTCTCTTCAGCTATCACTGCCACCGCATTAATGCACTCTCCATCCATCCTGCCATACTATAATTACGGATGTATTATGGAAATGATGCCCTACTCTGAGAACACGGTTTCACAAACACAATTTTCGGCCAGATTCGAGGGCCTACGACAAAAGCAACACACACAAAGAAGCCCAAAAAACAAGGTTTTAAAGCAGTCAATAATTCAACAGGAAGACTAATCAAACACAGAACCGTTTTGGTTTTTTTTTTTCTGCTGAAATCAAATCTATATGCATGTTCGGGAAAATAGCTGAAGAAGCATTGGTCGTATATATTGGAAACGAGAAAATGAAACGGCATGGATTCATTTTGCCTGTTTGGCAATTTAGCCCAGCCAAAGCAGATTTATGGCTTATCTGCATTCTTGTGTCATTTCATTTTGGGCAATAGGAAATGTATTAGGTAAAGGAGATGACAAAGAGCCGAGCCTGCCTCCAACAGGCCTTCCCGTTCCTGTCTGTATTCTCCCCCGATGAACATGCCTCGATCCAGAGCAGTAAACCCAACCGACATCATTCAGCGGCGAGGTATAAGCTTTGTCGGAAGATTTATGTGTATTGGACCTCAGCCTGATGTAATGGAACTGCCCTGGAGAGCCTATATGCATAAATGAGAACAAACCCTATTCAGTTATTAGAAATATCTTTTCATCTATGGTGTTTAACCCAGCAGGTCCAGGAAAAAAAGATCAAGCTATTATGTGACTTGAGCTAGTAATGTAAAAGCTTAATTAATGACATACACCTCCCAGTACAAGTACAGTGAATATAGTCAGATTTAAATATTAACTGTGCTTATATTACTCTTATTTATATGCTTTGCACAGCAATATGGCTTCCCAAACTGTTACTACAAATTTAGAGAAACGCAGATGTATAGGACGTCTTTGGATGCTGTAGCATTAAATTTCCCTTAATTCAACTGGGAGACCCAAACCTGTTCCAGCATCGCAATGCACTTGTTTTACAAAGCCAGCTCCGAAAAGATCTTATTTGCATGGTTTGGAGTAGAAGATTTCCTGCTATAAAGCACTGATCTTAACCCTATTGAACACTTTTGGGATAAATTGGAAACACTGTTCCAACTGATTACCTCACCTACATCAGTACCTGACTTTACTAACACTTTTGTGGCTGAGCACACATTTCCACATGCACACTCCAAAGTGTCATGGAACATCCTCCCAGAAGAGTAAATGTTATTTTAAGAGCAAACTGGGACTTAATTATGAATGTTGTTTTCGAAAAGCACATACAAATCTTATAATGAGGTATCCACAACTTTTTCCATCTATCTATCTATCTATCTATCTATCTATCTATCTATCTATCTATCTATCTATCTATCTATCTATCTATCTATCTATCTATCTATCTATCTATCTATCTATCTATCTATCCGTATATATATATATATGTGTGTGTGTGTGTGTGTGTGTGTGTGTGTATATACATACATATATATGTAACTTCTTCAGCTAATTAAAAAAAAAACTCCCTGTTCCAGAAACATTGCACCTTCCAACATAAGAAAATGTCAATTTCCAAAACTAAAATCAGCATCATGGCTCCTGAAAGATGAAACTGATCAAGTGCTTGAGAGTCTGGGATTCAGCGCTAAATACATCAGTGGCGACTTTGCTAAAAAGGAAGTGTGTAACCTGACTAGCTATGCAGTTATATCTTAATAACCGCATAGAGCACTTTGAGTTTTAGTTTAACAGTAGTGTGTGTATATTATATATAGTGTTTTGCGTGTATGTACTTTTCTGTTCACTATGAAAGCCTATATGTCTCTATATATGTCTTTTTCTCAAAAGTTGAGATCAGATAGATAAGGAAACAATTATTAGACCTGCTTTCAAACCACAGTTTGAAGTTATGTGAAGTCTTTGATTGGATTGCAAAAAGGTATCCAAGCCTAACTCATTTGGCTTGACTAGAAGCGTGAGATACATCCAAGATAAATGGTTTGTAAAGCTCAAACATGGCCGGATTAAAATATCAACATGATGCCTCATAACAATATTCTTCAGAAGTGGATGGAATTGAGCCCTGGCTAAGCTCCCACCAGGCAGCTGTGCCAAATTTTTACATCCATAAATCAAAGAAGTGTGAAGGAGTATTTGGAAGCAGGAACTGAATTTTAAGTTTCCAGTGGCTCAAACAATCAAATTGCCTCAAACAGCCCCCCCAATTTATTTTAGAAATAAATAAATAACAACAAGAGCTTCATAATGGGGTTTTGCGAATGACTAGCAATATCATAGCTGAACAAGATGTTCTTAGTTAGCAAACAAGCCTACTCTACTGTCTCCAATTTCCATGTATCCAGATACGTTTCTTTGTCAGATTTTCTCTGTGCTTATTTCTCGAGCCACAATTGATTTAGTTCCAACTCCAAAAGATAAAGCTAATGGCTAATTATTACAACGGCATGTAAGTAAGCCTTAAATTCCAAGCCATTTTCCTGTCATGCGAATGTATCTAGGGGATAAGGTTGGGCAGCGTTATTATAAACTCGTGCAAGCCCTAAATCTTTTAAACATCGCTAATAATGAATGAGGGTTATCCGGGAGAGGTCACATGGTAAAGTTTATGTTACATATACACTTGAAAAGGTCAGGTCTATCATTAAAAATGATAGAATTTCACTTTCAAATAACTTTTAGGGTCCAGAGTTAAGGTTAGCATCATGACTGTAATACGAGTTCATCCGGATAACACTCTCATTTATTAGCAATGCTTGAAAACTCCTCATGCCTCAAACCTAGTGCCAGTTCAACTTAGATAATTATATGCTTTTCCTCTGTTATTTCCCCCTCGAAGCTTTCCAACTAGGCATTTCTTTCCAACTTTCAATCTTTGCTTGAACCCTGCTTAACATCTGTAGCATATGTACATGTTAGCATGACAGGAAGATGACTTTAAATACAAGGCTTTTCTTACATTGCCATTGTAATTATTAGCCATTACATCATTCGGTTTTAATGCCAAAAGATGTAATCAACCCAGTGGCACAAAATTAATTACTGCCTGAGGAATGAACATCCTAGCATGAAAAGCTAGCATGGAAGGATCCGGAAATCTGGGTGGATTCAGGTTTGTAGTAAAGACCAAGAAATGGGGGTTCGGAGAAATGGACAATGCAAGAGGAATGAAACATTTCATACCAGGAAAAGACTACGTGTTCACTAAAAACATGGTTCAGGTTGAGTCGGGTCAGTGTTTATTCCGGCATAACGTTCCAGCATTTTGTTACAGGTTGTGAATATAAAACACAACACATCACTGTTCTCTCCATACTGAGGCGGAACTGCCATCTCTGGACTTTTAAAAGCTCTTAGTCACTCAAGTACCTTTATATTTAGAAAACTATATGTGGCTGGTTAACTGTTTATTTGTCTTCTGCCTTTCTGTAAAAACCAGACATAACAATCTTCACTTAAAGAATATTAGACAACCTGCTTACAGTTATCTTGTTTATACAACTTAGCATTTGAGGACAATTAAGGAGTTAAATAGGAAAGCATTTATTTGTCACATATACATTACAGCACAGTCAAATTCTTTTCTTCCCTAAAACCTGGGGTCAGAGTGCAGGGTCAACCATGATACAGTGACCCTGTAGCACAGAGAGTTAAGGGGGTTTAAGGGCCCAAGAGTGGCAGCTTGGTGATGCCAGGGCTTGAACCTCTGATCAGTAATCCAGCACCTTTACCACTGAGCTACCACTTCCCCAATTTCACATATCCCAGATTGTCAGGAAGCTGGTGTCAGCCATGGTGTCAGCCATGGTACAGCACCCCTGGAGCAGATAGGGTGCCTTGCTCAATGTAGGGTGCCTTGCTCAAGGGCTAAACAGTGGCAGCTTGGTAGTGCTGAGGCTTGACCTTATAATCAGTAACCCAGACCACTGAACCACCTCTGCCTAAAGCTGTGCACAAAGCTGGTTTTGGGGCATCGTCATGCTGGAACAGGTTCAGCTCCTCAATTTGAAGTGAGGGTGAAATGTAATGCTACCACATTCTAGACAATCTAGACAATCTAGACATCCTAGACAATTTCTAAGTTTGTGGTAACATTTTGGGCAGGAACCACATATTTATTTTCACTTATAATTTTTCTCTTTTTCTATTTTGTGTTAAGTCTTAATTGTTATTGTGTCTATTGCTGCCTTCCTGGCCAGGCTGGTCATCCTGGTTAATAAAGGTTACTTACTAACTAATATTGTTCCTGACATTGTTTTTTCCAAACTCTATTTTGAGGCTGTCTTTTTATAGAAACTTGTACTGACCCACTTTTTTGTCACTATCTTTCTAAAATAAAACGATCAAATTAGGTTTGTTAAGCTGCTGAAAAGTTGAATTTCATCTCTTGCTTTTTCATATTCCATACACCTCCTTGAAAAGTTTATAAAAAAAATACATGATAGATAGATAGATAGATAGATAGATAGATAGATAGATAGATAGATAGATAGATAGATAGATAGATAGATAGATAGATATGCTATGAGGTAATGTGTTCTTTGCTTCAGATTTACCAGATGCTGGTGCTTTTTATAGTAAAAAAATAAAAATATAAAAACACCATTTTGTAGATGTCAAGTTGTGTTGCATGTGAAATACTGGGTGAGGTCTGATAAGAACTACTTTGCAATTGCAATTGCTAAAAACTATCATTAGGGTTAGGACCAGCAGAAAACTATGACTATGATATGACTTTGCATTGGAGGATTAAATGCTTTGCAAGCTTCATGGTATGGTCCCTCTTAAGGTTTCTTCCTCATACCATCTAAGGGAGTTTTTCCTTGCCACAGTTGCCCCAGGCTGCTCATGGGCATAAATACACATAATTCACTTATATTAAATATTTTGTTCTATAATTCCTAAATTCTGTAAAGCTGCCATGAGACAGTATCCACTGTAAAAAGTGCTATAGAAATAAACATGAATTTGAACTTGACAATTAGTCCTGACCCCAGACCTCCTTAACCAACATCAATACCTATCAGGCTATACTTTTGGACAAATGAGCACAAATCTCCACAAGCACAATCCAAATTGTAATTTAACACCAAAAGTGGAGATTACTATAACAGCAAATAGAGATTCTTTATGGAACAGGATGTTCAGAAAGACGAACAAATCTTATGGTCAGGCATTCACAAAATTTAGTCTAAGTCATCGATTAAGTTAATGACCTCAACATACATGTGGTATTAAATAAACTTGATTATTTTACTCATTTTTAAACGTTGTAAAAACAGCAACAAAATCAAATAAAGACAAAGTGTGTACACTGTGTAAAAGCTTCCATAAAGCTACACTCGCTTTTCATCCAATTTTCGACAAGACAACCGTGTGAGAAATTGAAGGCATTATTAGGTGGGAGGATTCACATCCCAGCGTTAATTTGGCATCTCCCTGTACCCGCTTTGAATTAATCCAATTTAAGGGCTTATATGCAATTGATTTGAGGCTAATCCGAATTCCATCCACACGCTCGCATACAAACAGTATGATTCATGCCACTGATTCACTCACAGATGATGAGCTCATCCATGCAACTGGTCACATCCTGTGCATACTGATGACTTCCCATCACACACACACACACACACACACACACACACGAAAGACCACAGTGACATTGTTGAGGTTGTATCATTCAACGAAAATAGACTAAGGGTCATTCGTGTAGTTCTGTAAGAGCTTTCATAATAATATTAATTATAATAATAAAAAAAAAAAATAATAATAAGAAGAAGAAGAAGAAGAAGAAGACGAATGCTCACTTATATATTTTCGGTTATGAAATTTAACACATAAGACGCCCAAAATGCAGATAAGGATAGTGGTGATCATGCTACTAAACACTTTTGTCCATCTTTATAAGGTTTGGAATTTGGGAATTTGTGGCACACCATGGCAAAGGAGGTTGGTAATATTATGTTATTTGGATGGAATCCACATCTGCTTCATGCAAACTCTCTATAAGTGTCCCACAAGGCTCAGTAATTGGTCCTCTTCTGTTCTCCTAAAATACACAAAATACATCTTTTATTGAGGTCATATTCTTGCTTAAGCTTTCATTCTTTCGTACAAATCATCATATCTTTGTCAGACACTCGTATATTGGCTCAGATCTCAGCATGTTTGGTATACTTCTCGTCGTGGATGGCAACTCATCATCTGAAACGTAATCCCAGAAAACTTGAACGGCTTTTCACCCCTTTTGGTTCATCCTAAATCAAGATCTTGGAATACCCCCGGACAAAGCTTTAATATTACTTTACCTTACTTTTCGACCGTCCTGACCTGTCGAGCTTGAACTCCATCAACTTCTTAAGCAATTTGAGCTACAATAACTCGTCTGTTGGATCGGACCACACGGGCCAGCCTTTGTTTCCCACTTCCATCAAGGTGCCAGTTCACCATTGTTCCTTTTTTGGACCACTTTTGATAGATACTGAACACTGCAGACCGGGAACATCCCAAAAGAGCTGCAGTTTTGGAGATGCTTTGACCCAGTCATCTAGCCATCACAATTTAGCCCTTGTCAAACTCGCTCAAATCTTTACACTTGCCCATTTTTCCTGCTTCTAACACGTCAAATTTAAGGCCAAAATGTTTACTTGCTGTCTAATATATCCCACCCACTAACAGGTGCCATGATGAAGAGATAATCAGTGTTAATCAGTGTTAATCAGTTCAGTTCATCCTCCATCATTTGGGGAATGAACTACTTTTAATTTTGTGACAGAGTGACAGAGTGATTTTTAATTCTGCAGCCACTCCACAATGCCACTGTCTGATTGTTTCAAATCTATCTATGTTCTCCAACACCACCACATCCTCCAGTTCCTCCACTAACTTCTTCTACCTGTCTAATTTGAATCACCAGTGCTTGCCTATGAAACCAAACATGTTTTAGCACCTACCCCAAAGCTCTTATTTCACTGCACTGCACCATACACTCCAACCCTCTACCATCAACAAAGAAGATCTGCATAAAGGCTTTCCTCTATTCCACCACTTACATGGTGGAATGCTTGTCTCCCAGAGGTCCAAACATCTTTAATAGAAAAAAAAAATAAAGACCTGCTTTTTCATACTATATTATCTCGCCCGGGTTCGATCCCCGGTCAGAAAACCAACCCCAGCCACTCTTAGTGCCGGTCCCAAGCCTGGATAAATGGGGAGGGTTGCATTAGAAAGGGCATCCAGCGTAAAAACGTGCCAAATCAAACATGCGGATCATGAATACGAATGATCCGCTGTGGCGACCCCTAATGGGAGAATCTGAAAGAAAGAAAGAAAATTATCTCGGTAACAAAGCTTTTAGGCTGATGGTGTTCTTAGTCCAGGAACCAGCGTCAGGATATATTTATTGATAAAAACTTTAAAGCAAGTCACTCAGGAAAAGGGTGTACGCCAAATGCTATGCGATAGAAAGTATTTATTTTGCATGTTTGTGTATATGGAAATTATAATAAACCCTATAAAATGTGCAGCATTCATCTGGGCCTGCTCTGAATACATTTTAAAATAAAGGTCACATTATTATTACATTAATGTGTGAATCCATTTAACAACTCATGCTTTAAACATCCTTTGCCATTAGTCATCCATTACAGGTAATGAAAAATGTACATTTACTCACCCCTGTTTCCTGAACACATTAGCCCCCCCGCCCCCTTAAAATAATTGGAATATTCCACAAGTCATTCCAAAATCCTTTGGGCAAATGAGTTTAAAAGGAGCAAATACGACTAATGTGCATTCAAGTTTAAATGATGCATCCCTGGAACATCGATGACAAGATTTAGTGGTGATTACGACACCGGGGAGACTTTTGTGCATTCTCATTGTAATTACTATATTTTTGACACCACTTAGAAAAAGTCAATCGATCATTAGATCATCGGAATTACCTAAAGAGCACAGGGAGAAGACAAGTGCGTTTTCTCAGTTATTTTGTTGACATTTGAAATTATGACGGAATAGAACTGGCATGGTCATAGAATTGATTTATATTTTTCAGAAATGCAGAAACTAAAGCACATGAAGTATGTAAATTATGTAGAAAAATATATATAAAATTATTATTTTACTTTATTTTATTTTTTTTTAAAAAATAAAATAAAATAAATAAATAAATACATAAATAAATAAATAAATAAAAAATAATAAAAAAGAAATACATACATTTTAAGTAATTAAGTAAATAATTTTAAGTAATTATGCTGAATGTAATGTCCACATGCTATTTAACCAAATGTGATGTAATGCAAAATGCAAAGAAAGAAATATATTATTTCTATAAATAAAACTGACAGGATAAGTTGACAAGTTGCATCCAATCATTTCTTTTCTTGAATCCTTGCATTTGTGTTGTGTTAATGTATTTTGATCAACTGTTTGTGTGTGTGTGTGTGTGTGTGTGTGTGTGTGTGTGTGTGTGTGTGTATGTATATATATATATATATATATATATATATATATATATATATATATATATATATATATATATATATATATATATATATATACAGTATATACACACACACACACACACACACACACACAAATGAGTTTACAGAATTAGGAAATACATCAAATATCAAAACATCAAAAAATTAGGTTGATTAGCATTAATATCATTCAAAATATTGGTTTAAAATTATAATACAAAATTCTACATTTATATTTAAATTAATAATATATTATTGTTAATATATTTAAGTTCAATAAATAAAAAAAATATTTTAATTTACGTTATATTATCTATCTATCTATCTATCTATCTATCTATCTATCTATCTATCTATCTATCTATCTATCTATCTATACAAAATGGTCTTTTCATATATTTTTTTCACTATAAAAAACACCAGCATCTGGTAATTTTGAAGCAAAGAACACATTACCTCATATCATATAAAAGGGAAAAATGTCTTTTTACCTTTACATAATGTATTTGTTTCATGGCTGAAATCTTTTTTATAGGTCATGTTGCGCTGTCAGAGAAAAGCCTAATGCAGGTGCTGGTGAAAGCTTGCCATTTTCTATCCATTACCATGACACTGAATCTCATCCTCAAGCCACATTGATGGGCCTATGCACTTTATTCAAGAACAGCCTCTGCAGAATAGAGAGAGAATGAGTCCAAAAACAGAAGCAGAAAAAAAAACCTAAATAAAGTCAGCTTTCTGAGGCCCATTACCTGATTTTTGGGTTCATCTTCATTTGCAGAGGAAACACAAAGCTTTTCCTGGGTAGCTGTTAAAACAAGTTGGACTCCGATTGACTTTTGTTGCCTACTTAATGAGGCTTGTAATTAACTCTGCCCAAGCTGGGCTGTGTTGAATGATAACTGTGCAGCTCTTCATTTTTATGCATATTAGTAACTAAATTTTGATGCCCCCCCCTCCTCCCCTGCTGATTTCACTTGGCCAAGCTTGTTTTATGACCATATGTTGAGTTCTTGATGTATCTGCCATGCTTTCGTTGCATCAACCTACAGTACAGCACACACTATATTACTTGCTTCACATTAACCCGAATTTAAATATATTATTCAAATGGAACAAATGGCCAGTAAACATAAACAAACAGGAGGTGCGACGCATCGTAAACTGTTTAATTAAACATAAACAGTCCTACAAATTTTTTCCAGAAGGAGACAATATTTCTAACATTTACTCAAACTAGCCTGATATTCCAAAGAAATGTATTATATCCATATAAAGTCTGAAGCACATGATTGTCTTAATGTGTGTCAATTTACTAGACCTAATAGGCTCAACAGATTCCTGGTTCTCCAAAGAACTTGAGTGTACTGCACAGAAAGCAGATCTCCGCAACCTGAATAAACACCTTTTCAATGAACTGAAGCACCAGCTGAACCCTAGATCTTCTGACAATTCATTAGTGACCACTTCTGCTCTGTTGTAGTGAAATGATCACACATTCCCGCTTCAAAATCGAAAAAAATCTACATTTTAGAATGTGATGTTTAACAAGGACATATGGGAGTAACGGACAGGGGTGCACATACTTTTGTATAGTTAATACAATGCAAAGTGTATAGAATGTCTTTAAATGCGATAGCATTACATTTCTCCGTCACTTCAACTAGGAGACCCAAACCTGTTCCATCATGTCTTTGTGCAACAAAGGAAGCTTCTTGAAGATATGATTTACATGGGTTGGAAGATGGTGAAGATCTTAAGTGGCCTGCTATAGAGCTCTGATCTCAACCCTAATGAACACCTTAGGAATGAATGTAAATGCTGAATGCACCTCACCCTCACCTACATTAGTACCTGACTTTACTTGTGGCTGAAGGAGCACAAATCTCCACAAGCACACTTCAAAAATTAGTGGAACATCTTCCCAGTAGAGTGGAGCTTATTATAGCAGCAAATGGAGACTAAATGCAGAAATAGATGTTCAAAAAACACAAATCATACGGATGCGTTAAGCAAAAAAAAACTTGTGGCCTTAATATTCAGGGCCACAAAGCAAGAAAATCCCAGCAAAGTCAAATTTGCGATATGTACATCATTCACCACTGAACCTTACTGATATGCTGACACGGTAAAAAAAAATCTGTTCTCTTTATCTGTAATGCATTCATTATTCTATCACACTGACAGCCTTTTAACAGACGTCGGATCTTTGGATAAAAAGCGCTTCACACAGACGGACAGTTGGATCCCAGGGGAAGGAGCCGGTTAGTAATAATGCAAGGCATAACTGTTATATGTAGTTGGATGAGTAATTGATTCTGTAACTCCTTACTAAAAAAAAGAGCTGGGGAATAACGTCTGCTTCTATATTTTATTATATTCTGCTATCCCCGAGTCTCGGAGGAACAGATCTACAGTGATTTCTTTTTTAATCTGTAAATCAATTCCTGCAATAAAGAGTTCGGTGTAGACAGTTCAATTTCTGTAGCCACTCCCACTCATTAATATTAATTAAAATGCATACGACATCATTACAATTCATGAGCATCTGCATCATGTTATTCATTCAAGCCGCTGACTCGCTTGAAATGGCAGAACGCAATCTCTTGTGCACCAAATTAAGACTGCAGTTGTTCTGTAGTATAATCTGCCACTCCTGGGCCCCTGAGCAAGGCCCTTGATCCAATAGCTGGTCAGTTGTATGAACAAGATAAATGGAAGTCAGTGTCAAAGCATTTGCCAAATGCCTTAAATGTAAATATTCTGTCTGATCTGAATTTGGGTTGTCAGTCCTGTCTCCGCCCCCTGTCTCTTCCCCTGTCTCTTCTTCTCATTAACTTGTTATCGATTGTGTTCACCTTTTCTGTGTTTGAGTCCTGATTAGTCTACCTTCGTGTGTGTGTGGCTACTTGTGTTTACACTAATCCGGAGCAATTTGAAAATGGAGTAACGCAATTTGAAAACCCTTACGTCCCTGTACTGCGCATGAGTAAATCCTAAGAGGTTTCAGACTGTATCATTTCCGCTTGGCATTTACTTTTTCCGGCTATTCGAAACGTCACCGCAATGACTCCGAATGCATTTCGAAAGTGTTCGTTTTCACAGTCCACACTGTGAATAATATCCACTTTGGAGAGCGTTTTCAAAAAGCGATGTTTTTGTCGACTGAAAACGCAGTCTCAGTGGATGGAAGGCCAAAACGGAGAGAAAAAAATATGTGCTTTTAAAAGAAAGCTTATTAGTGTGGACATGGCCTTAGGCTTTTGCCTAGTTTTTTATAACGTTAGATTGTATTTCTACACCAGGTTCAAATTTAAATGCCTGCCTCTCTTCAGTGTTGGGATTCCAATACAATCTATGGAATTCAGTTTCATTTACTGTATTCTAGTTTGATAAAACACAAAAGTGTTTAATAGTGACTAAAATAAAGAGATTCGCTCGCAGTAATAAAGTCCAACTCTTTGAATTTATATTCCGCTGTCAGTTCTGACTTCCTGCTTCTGCCTAATGTGGCAGTGGCAATTAAGTGCTTAGGGCTCTGGGTTACTGATCTAAAGGTTGGTGTTTTAAGCCCCAGCATGGCCAAGCAATGGGTGCAGATAGTGTTCTTATAAAGCTAAGATATGTTAAGAAAATAATTGCACTGTACTCTAGTTTGCATATAAACTATATTGCCAAAAGTATTGGGTCACCTTGTCATAAGTATTGTATGTTATTTGTGAGCATTATATTCCACACTTAGTCAATTTGCTCTTATAATTCCCTCCACTCTTCTGGGAAGATGTTCCACTAGATAATGGAGTGTGTTTATAGATATTTGTGTTCATCAGCCTCAAGAGAATTACGAATGGCAGGTTGTGATGTAGGTGAGGAGACCTGGGGTGCAGTCAGCGTTCACATTTATCCCGAAGGTGTTCAATAGGGATGAGATCAGAGCTCTATAGCAGCAAGATCTTCCTCTCCAAAACATGTACACCAGATCTTCAAGGAGCTCACTTTGTGCACAGGGGCATCGCCAAAGACCTCCTATACCAATGCTTGCCTACAGCTTTGTGGTAACATTTTGGAAAAGAACCACATATAGCAGGAAGGTCAGGTGACTCAATGCTTTTGGCAATATAGTAAATGTGTGTGTGTGGATAAGTAACAAATATCCGATTCAATATAATTTATTAATTCAAAAGAACATCAACTATTAAACCACCATTTCAAATCATAAAAACAAACTATATATCTTCATATCTTTTTATAAACTATTTGGGCAAAAGTATTGTCACACCTGACTTTTGCAGCATAATGTCATTTCTCTCCAAACTGTTACCACAAAAATGGAGGTACACAATTGTATAGGATGTCTGTGGATGTGGTAACACTATATTTTACTCTTCACTTGGACTAGGAGACCTAAACCTGTTCCAGCTCCATGAAAATATGGGAAATATGATTTGGACCTCAACCCTATTGAAAATCTTTGGGATGAATTGGAATGCTGACTACACTTCAGGAATTCTCATCTCACCTACATCAACAGCTGACTTCTAAAGTCCTTGTGGCTGAATAAACTTAAAACTCAACAAACCCACTCGAAAATCTAGTGGAACATCTTTCCAGAGAAGTGGAGATCATTATAACAGCAAAATATGAACTAAATGTGGAATGGGATGTTCAAATGGTATCTACAAATCTTCTGGTCGTGTGTGCACAAACTTTGGTCCATATAACGGAGAAGAACTCAGAAACACTCCTTCTAACTTAATTAACAAATTTCTAAATATCAACTTCCCTACTAAACGCAGTGGTTTAGAACCCACAGGTCCTCCCCTCAGCTGAGCATTGTTCTTGGAAGAACGAGTGGAATCATCATGATTGCACACTTGGTGCCAGGAAGTGCATTACATGTTCTGCAGGATAATTGTGTTATACTGTAACAGACTGTCTCATCTCATTACATCTCCCTATTGAACTTTTATGGTTCTTGCAGAAAGTGTTCTCTTGTGTCAAGGTTTCATGCAGTATTATGAGAGTTTATACACTTTTCCTAGCAGCATGAGGAAAGTAGGAATGGCTGAAGGACAAATCAGTGCTCAGATCATTGTTACTGATGAAAACCAAAATTTAAGTGTATTCGGCTGCTCCAACAAGGTCGACTTGACCTTTTGAAGCACTTCATGGTGGTCTAGTGGTTAGGATGCGGCGCTCTCACCGCCGGGCCCGGGTTCGATCCCTGGTCAGGGAACCAACCCCAGCCACTTTCAGTGCCGGTCCCAAGCCCAGATAAATTGGGGAGGGTTGCGCTAGGAAGGTCATCCAGCAGAAAAACATGTGCCAAATCAAACATGCGGAGGATCCGCTGTGGCGCCCCCTAACAGAAAAAAATAAGCACAAGAACACCATACATTTTTGTTTGCTTTATTAGTTTAGTTGTTATAATCGCAATTGTGTTTAGTTTTCATTTCAATTAATTATTCAATTGATTGATGGATTCATTCATTTTTTTAAATCAAACAAAATATAAATTATTACATGTAATCTTTTGTTTAGTTAGTTATTTAGTTAGCTAATACGGCCAGGTTTTTACTTTGCGTACCTTCATTATTTGTGTTAAATTGTTTCTATTTTACATTTATTTGTTTTATAAATGCGTTTATTTTAGTTCCAACGTTGTATCTTTTTTGTTTTACAGTTGTGGTAAAGTTTGTATTTTGTGTCATTTTATTTTTTATTGCTTGTTTGGTGTTTTTAATAAATGTCGATTTGTTTCTTGTGAATTTTATATTATGATTTTTTTTTTTTCACCTTCTATTTTTTGTTGTTGTTGATGTTGTTATATTAAATTTGAATTCGTTTTTTTTTTTTTTTGCTTGTTTTGGTCACAAATGTTTTTAGGTTTCCAGTTTGTTATTTTACATTGAATTTAGTTCACTCTTGCCCTAACTTACAAATGTGTGTTGTGCAGAGTTTGTGGCATGCAACCCTGAAAGCCTGACTTTCACTTCGTTATGTTCTTTAACAGAATGATATCAAGTCAAGTCAAGGCAAGAAGCTTTTATTGTTATTTCAACCATATATATAGCTGACGAAATGAAACAACGTTCCTCCAGAACTCCGGTGCTACATATATTAAGGCTATTTTTATTCCTAGGATGCAGTCAGCTTTTAATTGCATATATTAAAGCTGACTCGCATTTATTTACATATATCTATATGTATGTATGTATGTATATGTATAACATATGAACAAAACTTTGGGAAACATGATTATTACCAGTGTTGTGCTCGTTACTAAAAAATAGTAACTAGTTACAGTTACTTGTTACTTCATTTAAAAAGTAACTCCGTTACTTTGTTGATTACTTACACCAAAAAGTAATGCGTTACTGTTAAAAGTAACTTTTTAGTTACTTTTTTAAAGAACCTTTAATGTTCCCATTAATGCCCTTTTATGCGTTATGGTCTACACAAACACAAAACTGACGTGAACACAAAGTCATTTTTAAACACTATTTTATTAAAGTCAGACGAACACAAACTGAATATATCACAAGGATTTCTGAAATAAATAACAAAACAAGCTGAATAATATATTCACAATCAAAAACTAAAGTGGCTTCTGCTGTTGTGTTGAGCCTTAAACATGTTCCATTCACAGCTGAAGTATGAAAACTATCAACAATGTAGAACACCGGGTTAGCTTCTAGCTACTAGCTCCTCAGGCATGGAGGTCCTGAAGGAGCTTCAACAGATTGGAGTTGCTGTTTATCGCAGTAGATACGAGCTTCGAACCAGAAAGACATAGCTTACATTTGACTTAAAAGTTTTAGTCTTTATACTCAACTAAAGTGAAATAATGAGCATATTTCCACTTTGAGAAACTCGTCTTGCTCTCGCCTCGACTCGCCATTACTGCCGCACAGACCTGAATAAACGGAGACACGCCCACAGTGCGTCTTCTTTGTGTTTACAGTGGTTCATCCACCAATCCTACAATGCGACGCTGCTGTAAGCAAGTTAGGCTGTAGTCTACACTTCAGCCGAAATTCATTCATTTATAAAAGTTACGGGTAACGCACCATACGGTAACGGTAACGAAGTTACTTTATTTTTAAAAGTAACGTGTTACAGTATTAGTTACTGTCAAAAGTAACGCTTTACCGGTAACGCATTACTGCCCAACACTGGTTATTACAACCATATGTGGTCCTTCATCAAATTGTCACCGCAAATATAGAGGCACACAATTGTATTGGATCTCTTTAAATGTGGTAGCATTTCCCTTAACTTGAACTGGGAGACCCAAACCTGTTCCAGCGCGACAGTTTCCCTGTGTACAAAGCCAGATTTTAGATGATATGTTTTACATAGTTTGCAGTAGAAGTTCTGATCTCAACCCTACTGAACAGCTTTGGAAAGCTGACTGCATCCCAGGCCTCCTCACCTCACCTTCATCAGTACCTGACTACTAACACAATTGTGGTTGAATGAGCAGAAATCTCCACAAGCACCCTTCAAAATTGAGTAGATCTTCCCAGAAGATTGAAGGATAATATAACAGCGAATAGGGACTAAATGTGGAATAAGACGTTTAAGAAGCACATATAAATCGTAAAGTCCAATGTCGATAAATTTTTGTCCATATACTGTGGATCAGGATAAAAAAAGCACAACTCTGAACCACAATGGCTGAGAAACACACATCAAGGACACACCTTCCTTGTTATTTGCTGAACTCTTTCCAGCTCGGCTTTGATATTGTACATCCTGGACAATTTGCCTTTCATGCGTGAAGTTGGCTGAATCCTGGTTCTCAAGTCTAATGTAAGTCCTTATCTCTTCCCGGCCCTGTTAAAGGTCAGGCTACATTACAGCAGTTATTATCTGTTCTTCAGTTCTGAGACATTTAGTGTTCCTCAACTGTATAAAGTACATGAAGATCAAAGTAAAATTCAATGAAATTTGCAATGAAACACTTTAGGAGAAATGAAAAGCTGAATGCTGCATCCTATTACTCAGAATTAATCTCCTAGTTCAGACTGGGTGCACTCATATCCGGAGCATTTATCAGAAAATAATGACATTTACGCACATGAGCTGTCCTAATTAGGTTTAAATACATTTGTGTACGCTGTATAGTGTATATAAATCCTGAATGCATGCATGGAGAATTTAGTTACAGCCAGGCAAAGGCATCTTTTCTTTTTATAGAAACTCACATGGCAATTATTATTATTAATATTATTATTATTATTATTATTATTATTATTATTATTATTATTATTAGTGAAAAACGTCCTGTACAAATGCGTGCCTACAGCTTTGTGGTAACATTTTGGAAAAGAACCACATATAGCAGGAAGGTAAGGTGACCCAATGCTTTTGGCAATATAGTAAATGTTTGTGTGTGGATAAGTAACAAATATCCGAATCTATATTATTTTTTAATTCAAAAGAACATCAACTATTAAACCACCATTTCAAATCATAAAACCAAACTATATATCTTCATATCTTTTTATAAACTATTTGGGCAAAAGTATTGTCACACCTGACTTTTGCAGCATAATGTCATTTCTCTCCAAACTGTTACCACAAAAATGGAGGTACACAATTGTATAGGATGTCTGTGGATGTGGTAACACTATATTTTACTCTTCACTTGGACTAGGAGACCTAAACCTGTTCCAGCTCCATGAAAATATGGGAAATATGATTTGGACCTCAACTCTATTGAAAATCTTTGGGATGAATTGGAATGCTGACTACACTTCAGGAATTCTCATCTCACCTACATCAACAGCTGACTTCTAAAGTCCTTGTGGCTGAATAAACTTAAAACTCAACAAACCCACTCGAAAATCTAGTGGAACATCTTTCCTGGGAAGTGGAGATCATTATAACAGCAAAATATGAACTAAATGTGGAATGGGATGTTCAAATGGTATCTACAAATCTTCTGGTCGAGTGTGCACAAAATTTGGTTCATATATCGCAGAAAAACTCAGAAACACTCCTTCTACATCATCATCGATACATCATCAAGTTTAGGCACTTGTAAAAAATGCTGTAAAGTGAGAATGTTTTCAAAAATGAATAGACATTTATTTCATCGATTAACAAAAATGAAAAGTAAATGAACAGAATTGAAATCCAAATCAAATCAAAATACAACAGCATTAATTCTTCTACCTAAACGTGCACACTCTTTTTGAAGGAACTCGGCAGGTGGGTTGTTCCAAACATCTTAAAAAACAAACCCCAGATCTTTTGTGGATGTTGGCTGCCTCGAATCCTTCTGTCTCTTCAAGTAATCCCAGACAGACTCAATGATGTTGATCATTACTTTGTGGGGGCCAAAATAATTACTTCCAGGAGTCTTTGTTGTTCTCTACACTGAAGTTTTTGTAATGGCATTGGCTGTATGTCTGGGGTTGTTGTTCTGCTGCAGAATAAGTTGAGGGTCAATCAGACGCCTCCCTGATGGTATTGCATGATGGATAAGTACCTGCATGTATTTCTTAGCATTGAGGACATCATTAATCCTGAGCAAAAATCCAACTTCATTTGCAGAAACGCAGCTCCAAACTCCACCATGTTTCACTGTCGCCTGCAGACAATTATTATTGTACCACTCTTGAGCGCTTCAGCAAACTTTTAACATTTCACCTTTGCCAAAGATTGCTCTCTATCTATCTATCTATCTATCTATCTATCTATCTATCTATCTATCTATCTATCTATCTATCTATCTATCTATCTATCTATCTATCTATCTATCTATCTACAGTATATACATATATATGCATGTAGCAGTGTTATATGAGAAATGAAGCTTTGATTTATCTTCATCTCTGCAGTAGGAGATTTTGATGTGGCTCAGGGGAGACGGCTGACAGTCAGGTCTATCTGAGAAGTGTCATGGGTGTGTGAGTTACAGCATATGAATCAGGACTCGGGGGACATTGGAGGGCAAGCATATACACAGATGTGTGTGTGAGTGTGTGGGATTTTTTATTTTTTTTTTATTCCTGGCAGATTTATGTACATTAACAACATAACATTATGCTGTACATTAACAACCTTTTTTATTTTTTATCTTTTTATTTTTTAATATATATATATTTGCACATTTCTTTTTCTTTGCAGCTGTAGCACAGAAATTTCCTCACTGTGGGACGAATAAAGGTATATCTTATCTTATCTTATCTTATCTTATCTTATCTTATCTTATCTTATCTTGTATTTAAACAGTAAAAATAATTTGACATAATTTTTTATAAATGATGCAGATGATAAATAAAATATTATTATTATTATCATTTTTATTATTATTATAATTCTTGAGTGTTAAATCGATAATAAATTAAGTATTTGCTTGTTACTTTTTTTTTTTTTTTTTCACTGCCGAATAATATTTAAATATTCAAAAATTTCATCAGGATGAATGTTTTCACGTAGCAGGGTGAAGTAAATTTTTCATAGAAAATCACCAAAGGCCTGTTGTTCACGTTCATGTCTCTTAACACTGGTGTTTCCTGACATCAAGTGATCTTCACCTGAAGCCTTCTATGATCTACTGGTGTCTAATTGCAGCCTGGACCGGCTCCCATGCTGTCATAACCAAATGTCCGATTTTTTTTTTTTTATTACTACCATCTTTGATTTATGAATTAAAAAACTGCTTTAAAATGATTTCCAAATAAATATCATACAAAATTCCTAATGTGAATGAAAAGCTGAAAATAAGGCCCTTGGGAAGGAGAATCTGAAGATCAGAACCTGAAAAGAAAAACCTGAAGAACAGAACCTAGAAAAAAAAGAACCTGGAGAGAACAACCTGGGAAGGAGTACCTGTAATAGAGAACCCTGAGAGGAAAACACAGCAGTAAAGCAAGGATTTAATGTAATGTCTCTCAATAATCTATAATAGTGATTTAAAATATTACAAAAATCATGAATTTATTATAACTGTTATTGTAATGATTTAATTATTCCGATTAAATTGAATTGATTTATGTGAAATTGTTAAATTGCCCCTCCAACACTTTCACAGTCCTGTACTGGGTCATGGCCCTGTGGGTGGAGACCTTTTGTCTAAACGTCACGAAGATTCTAGACATGAAATGCATACATTTCTATACAGAAAAAGATCTCGGGCTTCATACGCTGGCAAATTTGTACACACTAATGCTCAATAAACAGCAGCATTAAACTGAACTCCTACATGTGTAATTCACCGTTATTGTCATTCTTGCTTTTATAGGTCTTACTTACCTTTGGCTGTAATGGCATTGCACAGTATGGTCCCCATTTTAAACGTGATTAAGGCTTATTATTTATGGCTTACCCGTTATCTCAATTTGTCAGAACTGGAAAATTGAAGAAGCGTACGAAATATTTGCCGATCGCTTTTGTTTGGATTAATGTGTCGCAGGCCGTCGCACACATTCATGTACGGCTATTATTTACCATCAGTTCAGAAGAGGAGGAGGATGAGGTTCTGCTTCCGACTGTGCTGAGAGGAATTCTGGTGGAATGGAGTGAAGACATATACACATTGTATACGCATATCATACACACATTGGCTAATGCATACGATTTTGAAAGTTTGGGTTCCTGCTCTACTGAACACTTGCTGGTTATGTACTGATGTAGGTGAGGAGGCCTGGGGTGCAGTCTGTGTTCCAGTTCATCCTAATGATGTTCAGTAGGGGTGAGGTCAGGAGATCTTTCACTCCAACCCATGTAAAACATATCTTCATGGAACTTGCCTTGTGCACAGAGGTATTGTCATGCTGGAATAGGTTTGAGTTTCCTAGTTTAAGGAAACATTGAATGCTATTGCATCCATAGACATCATATATGAAGAAGAACCACATATGGCTGGCAAAGTCACGTGTCCCAATACTTGTTCCATATACTGTGTATCAAATGCCTTTATTTACATTTATGGCATTTAGCAGATGCCCTTATCCAGAGCAACTTCCTGTAAACTTATTCATATAACTGAGTAGCAATGGTGTTGAAGGGACTTGCTCAGAGTCTCAGAAATAGCAGCTTGATGTGACTGGAATTTGAACTCCCAACCTTCATATCCAATGTCCAATGCCTTAATCACTAAGCCACCAACTCCCCCTGCACATAGAGTGTAATTTGTCTATACTGATAAAAGTTTAGACGTCTGGAAGTGGTAGCTTAGTGGTTAAGGCATTGGACTTTGGATCCAAAGGAGGTCAGTTCAAATCCCAGCTCCACCAAGCTGCCACTACTGGGCCCCTGAGCTAGGCTCCTAACTTCTCAGCTGCATTATTAAGATCATCTTGGGTCTAGTTTTAAAGTCAGGAATGCTGCCTGCCAAATTCTATCAATGTACCATGTATTGTATTTATGATGTCACCCAAATGAAATGGGTTTCCCTTTTGAGTCTGGTTCCTCTCAAGGTTTCTTCCTCATAACATCTAAGGGAGTTTTTCCTCGCCACAGTCTGCTCATCAGGGATAAATACACACCGTTCAGCTTGACTCTTAAATTCTGTAAAGCTGCTTTGAGACATTGTCTGTTGTGAAAAGCGCTATAGAAATAAACTTGACTTGAAATTTGACTTGTAACAGAGTTAGTTCAAATCAGTTTTGCTGTAGACATGTTTCATAACAGACCGATTGGATAACCCTTTTGAGCTTCTTCTGACCCTCATGTTATAGGATTGTTTTTTAATTAACCTGCTCCCTCAAATATCAACTTAAATAACTACTGCTTCCTGTTAAATATCTACACGAATATACACTGTATTAACTTTATATTAACAAGAATTACACAATGCTGTATCACCCGAGCCAATTTCCAGACGGTGCAGTTTATGGCTTATAATCTCCCCGAGCGTCCCGCATGGAGAAAACACACCACCTGTGGCAGGAAATGTAATTGAGCGTGACGGTTATTAAACGATGTTAACCGCAACATGAGGCTCCTGATCAGGGGCAGTCGGCTGCGTGTCAGCAGGTGATATGGGATACGACCACCAACTCTCTGAAGAGGAACGGCCATTAATGTGTAGAAATCTTCTCCGGAAATAACACCGAGTGGACCAGGAAGAATTCATGACGTTAGGACACGCCTATTATTTATATGCCCATTTAAGTATTTTTATTGTGTGGACCCTGTAAAATAAAATGTTTTCATTAAAAATACACACATTTATAAAAGTAAAGGGTTTTTCAGTTAAAAAAATACAATTGTATACATGAACAAATATGTACAATATTCTACTATACAATTTGGGAATCTCAGTGCAGTGGTGATATATAAAGATTCCACCTTTTCCAAAGTTTCTACAGAGAGCCAGTGCATGGCACTAAGCATATCACAAAATCAGTTTAGTTCCTATCGACCATGGAGGGTCGAATCTCGGAAATCATAACTCTCTTTCCAAAACGTTCTCAATGAGTCATCTTTAGTCGTTGCTTTCTTCGAATCAGGGAATCTGATCTAACCCCAGATCCAGAGTACATCCTGGAAACTTTGGAAAATGATGGTAAGTGGGTTTATTGCAGGGCTCCCTCACTCACACACACACACACACACACACACACACACACACACACACACACACACACACACACACTCACATTTATATAGCAGCAATTTAACCTATCCTGCCTTTTAGCATTCTTTTGGGAAGTGGGAGGAGAACCACATGGACACATGATGAACACTACATGGTATTGTGACACCAGTGTGAGTTTACGAAGGCGGTAATAACTATTTTATATATATATATATATATATAACTTGCCTTTCTAATACAGTCTTTGAGTAACTTATTTTGAGTAAATACTCCATGGTACAAATTTGTTGAAATCTGTTTCTAACACAAATAAAAACAGTGACCATCATACCTTTTTACAGTTATCATAAGCTCCACCCTTCTGCAAAATTCCTTCTACTAGAACACGCTTTTAGGTTATGGCTTTTAAGATTTGTGATGATTCAGCTACAAAAGCATGTTGAGAGATCAGGAAAATGGTGTTGTATGAGGAAGTCTGGGGTTCAGTCCATGTTCCAGTTCATCCCAAAGGGGTTCAGTGGTGTTTAAGAGTTCAGAGTTCAGTCCAGGTGACTCGCTTTGTGTGCACATTGTCATGCTGGAATAGTTTTTGGGTGGTCTTAGTTCCAGTAAAGGGAAACTTTAAGTCTAACACAGAAATTATATTTGTTATAAATTATTACTTTGTGGGAAATATTTTGGGGGAAGAACCAAACTATGGGTGTCATGGTCAGGTGTCCACAAACATTTGGTCCCATTTTGTAGTTTTACTTTGAATTTCATTCATTTAGAATATAGAAAACATAGGCCTGTGATTACGGATCCGCACTTTTGACGGATTTGAATTTGAAAAAAGAAAAAAAACATTGCCAGCTTTCATGGCATTTTAATAATTTCACAATTTCTTTTTTTCCAAACAGACCAACTGGTGTTTTTCTTTTTTTTTTTTTTTTTTTAGTTCACCCTTCAATCCAGAATGCTGTTGCTTCTTGTGTCCACCTGCTGTAGCCGCTAAGTCCGCGATTTGCAGTCCGGTCACAACGCCATAAACTGCGAGTCATTCTCCTTCCTGCGGCAAGCAGGACAGAGCCCATTTTCCCCTTTAAGACGCCTCTCGCAAGGCAGCGAGAGCACACTGTGAAGCTCTTCCTATGAGATGCACCACGTTTCAGGGCTTTAAGCCTGTGATTCATCTCGCCTCACATCCTCAAACTGGGCTCGATGACAACAAAGAGGAGGTGGAAATGGAAATGTTATTTTTAGTCTTCTTATGTGCAACACAAATAGGCTTTTAGAATGGATTTTGAGATTTTTGGTTTGCGTTAGGGAAAAAAAAACAGTATGAAATAAGAAAACACCATGAGTTGGTCAGTGCATATTGGTTGTAATTAGTAAAATTTGTCATGTGACAGGACAATACAAACCAAATAATAGGATATATATATATTTACAAAATGTAAAGAATTTTCCGAGCTGCGAGTTCCAAACTGCGAAATATCAGGGGTTGACTGTGTTTTTATCAAATTTCAGTTTCTCTCTGCTGTAAAGTCTTCAGTGTCAGAACCGGCGGTCATTATTAGCCTAAACTCCATGTTGTTCAGAGACCCTTTAGAAGATGTCCAACCACGTTAGCATTTTTATGTCCTTTGATTGGATGCTTTGAAAGCGCACCAGTAAGAGCTAGCATCCTGAATCTGTAGCAAACTGCACAAGCGTAAATATAATTGTATAGATTAAATAGGTGTTTTTTTCATTCCACAATGGCTGACAGAGGAAAAGAAATTAATTCGGTCGCTGTAAAAATTGCAAGAACATAAACAAGACGGACTTTTCAAGAAAATCTGGGCATTGTGAGAGAAGGTGGGCCGAAACAGTTCAAAACAGTTGTTAATTGTTTTCATGTACCATTTATACATTTGCGTTTTCATTCCCCACAAAAACACACAATTTTTTTCAGATCCTTTAGGAAAACCGTAATGCACAGAGAAAAATGCACAGAAAAATGCATGGAAAACCCGGTGGTCATTTTATAAGGTTAATATCGATGTTTCCGCTGGAGATGATGATATGCGAGTGGCGCCGTTGTGGCTGCAGTGAAAGGAGACTTGCTTTGGGAGAGGTTTCTTGCTTTAATAATGCCATTCATTCTTACTTTATACGATTCCTGTCTGTGATGCAGCGCTTTGTTATACTGGGTTTCTCTAAAATATTAATGGTTTCTATTGCCGTGGCGTCATAATGAAGGTATTAAGAGGTGGATTGACTCAGGTAACACACCACTAAAGGCCCAGCTTACCACTGATAGACCATATAATCCATTCAAATAATCAAAAATGAAAAATATACCGTATTTTTTGGACTATAAGCCGCTACTTTTTTCTCACGTTTTGAACCCTGCGGCTTAAACAACGAAGCGGCTTATTTATGGATTTATCCTGGGTTTTTCCCGGTTTCACAAACTTTAAGCCAAAAAAAACTTAGCGACATAACATTAGACCAATGAAATTTCCGAACGGAAACGGAAAAACGCACCTCACCTGTGTTCTGAGCTGCACGGCATCGGGAGAAAAAAAGTTTCTTTTTAACTCACGACGATGCCAAAAGATAAACTCCCGAGAGAAATATTTGTGAAAGGAAGAAGGAAGACAGTGAACAATGACTTTCTTGGTCGGCTACTGTTTAGGTACAAGCCGTTGTAGCGTGTTGAGTCTGGGTGAAGGGAGAGCTCGCTAACTCCAGTTGCAACAGAAATCATATAAGCACAGACAGGTTTCCAAAACTCGTGCTTTTAAATTTTTCCTAGCAACAGCGTTACAGGTTAGTCAAAGAAACTTAGAAATGAGCATCAGAAAATAATAAGGACATAATCCTCGGTCTTGCACACATGCAGTAATACCGGGAAAATGCGGCGGCAGGCTATTCCCAAAATGCCGCTCTGCTCTTAAAGGAGCCACAACATATCTCACCCGTTACACCGTGTTACAGACACTGTCTTTCGTTAAAGCCTGTGTAAAGTTCATTAGTTTTAATGTAGACAGGTGCGGCTTATTTATGTTTAAAATAAAAATCTTTGTCAAATTCAGTAGGTGCGGCTTATATATGAGTGCGCTTTATAGTCCGGAAATTACGGTAACTGCAGTGAGCAGCCATGTTGATTTTATATCAACTCTGGGTTCTGCGTAGGAATGTAAAGAACTTTAAATTCCAGGAACCTGCATATACTACAAACATGGATGCCACAGACAACACCACCAAATCACACATGCACACCAACACTGCTATGCTTTTAATGAGACACACCTGTTCCCAATTATACACTCACTTACAGCAGCTATTCAAATGAATCCCATTCACTGACCCTTTTCAAAGTATACGCTCTGTTTGCTCTCAGTCAGAACTTGATATTATTATGCTCTATTCCCTGGGGTTTTATCACTGTTATCTCATTCCTCGAGCTTGTTTGCTGATTGCTTGACCCATTGCCTGTTTTGGGTCAGAGCTTGACCTTGATTTGCCTTTTCGGATTTGTTTTCCACCATGTCATTAGTCTGTCTCATTGTCTCTCTTTCTCTGTCTCATTACATGACAACCATGACCAAGATATTACAGTTGTTAAGCTTTACAAGCACCAAATTACATTTAATAAACCATCAATTTTTTCCAGATGAATTAAAAAATCGGATGTTTTCACATTATAATCTCTCAACCAATCGCTCCGGATATTTAATTTTTTCAACCTCGTTTTCTGATTGATTCATTTCCCGGCCTGGAAGGCTGGAAAGCAGCAACTTCGTGTTGGAGACCTCATTTACACATTGGATTATGTGTTTGTTTGTGAGACGCACGCTGCGCTAGGCTTATTCGCCAGATAGCTGTTTTGAAAGCCCTTGTTGGCAGTTGTGGTGCTCCAAACAATGCGCATACTTACACACACACACACACACACACACACACACACACACACACACACACACACACACACACACACGCATCTTGTGTAAGAAGGAAAGCATATGATGCGTCAAAGCTTCGACTTGGATGGAAGCTTTTTAATGGTTTCTGATTTCTTCTATCACCCTACACACACACACACACATACAGATCAATCATTAATAAAAAAGGAAAGAAAGAACATCTAAAAGTTGACAAAACATCAAAAAAGCATCAGGAAGCGTTCTGATGCGTCTCGGGAGGATTTCTTCATGATATCCTCTAGGTGAGTGAACGCTAGTACACTCCGAATACAGTTAGTCAGTTATTAAAGTAGTTGGTAGCAAACAAGTGAGCGCAAGATGAGGGGAAAAAAGAAAGAAAATGGGATCGGCCCCTGTGTGTCTTTGCGTTTTGACGTCTCTCCCTGGCTGTCAGTTCGCCAAGAAATCAGAGTGTAAATCCCATTTAGGGTTTGCTGAACCGAGAAGCTCACTCTCAGCTACTTAAAGTCTACTTGGAGGAAAGAGGACAGAGGCCAGACCACCCCTGACAGCTGTATTAGATAGACTTTTCCTCCGGAGAGACTGGTGAGATTTCTTTTTTACCCCATACAGGGCAGGTGGTATATGAACAGAAACATGTCGTACCCAGTTGCCTCAATAAATAGTTGTTCATGCTGCCCTCAGGAGATACGCGATCGTGAATCGTTCCTCAGGTAGCAGCCAAGAGAGCGGAACAGCCGCTATGTCTTCTATGGAGCTTCTTGTAAACAGTGCTTCCCTGTAGATCAGCTTGTTAAAGATTTTGTCAAAGCGACGATCGCGAAAGCGGAATCGTTTCGGCGGTGCGTAAGCTTGCAGGCTGCCAAACGAGTCCCAACCTAAGCTCTGTTTATACACAAAATAGACATGGAAAAAAAAAAAAAGAAGGAAGCTAGTGCAAGGTTTCTATTCTAGTTAGCTTATAGCACTACATTGGGCACTTGATTATGTCTGTAAGCAACATATAGGCTGGTCTGATTCAAAATATTGCAATAATAAATAAATGATAATATATAATAATAAAAAGGGAAAAAAATAATTATATAGCAAACAGCATATACATTTGTGAATGAAATAATAGCAAAATAAAATGGAAATTTGTATAAAAATAAATAAATAAATAAATATATATATATATATATATATATATATATATATATATATATATATATATATATATATTTGGACACACCTTCTCATTCAAAGAGTTTTCTTTATTTTCATGACTATGAAAATTGTAGATTCACAATGAAGGCATCAAAATGAATGAACACATGTGGAATTATATATGGAATTATATACATAACAAAAAAGTGTGAAACAACTGAAAAATGTCATATTCTAGGTTCTTCAAAGTCGCCACCTTTTGCTTTGATTACTGCTTTGCACACTCTTGGCATTCTCTTGATGAGCTTCAAGAGGTAGTCACCTGAAATGGCCTTCCAACAGTCTTGAAGGAGTTCCCCGAGAGACGCTTGGCACTTGTTGGCCCTTTTGCCTTCACTCTGCGGTCCAGCTCACCCCTAAACCATCTCGATTGGGTTCAGGTCCGGTGACTGTGGAGGCCAGGTCATCTGGCGCAGCACCCCATCACTCTCCTTCTTGGTCAAATAGCCCTTGATCCTTGATGCCTTCAGTGTGACTCTACAATTTTCATAGTCATGAAAATAAAGAAAACTCTTTGAATGAGAAGGTTTGTCCAAACTTTTGGTCTGTACTGTATATATATAAGAAAGTATATAAATATATAAGAAAGTATATAAAAGAAAAAGCACACACACACTAATAAAAGAAAGACAGAAATTGACAGAAAATGAAATGTTTAACACACAAAACTGTCCACTTCCTCTGAACGTGCCTGTTGTGGAAGTGTTGGCCCCGGGGCTATGACTGACTCTGACCTCCAGTACAACTTATTAAGTATATAGCACAGTCATGTATGTGTGTGTGTGTGTGTGTGTGTGTGTGTGTGTGTGTGATATTGATTCAGATTTTGCCTGAGGACAACCATAGTTGTGCCCTGAGACAGGCTTCGATGCACTGTATGAAAATAGCTTCATTGATGCAGTTCAGCGTGAATAAATAATATCAATACTGTATGCTCTGTAGTGTGTGTGTGTGTGTGTGTGTGTGTGTGCGCACGTGCGTGCGTGCGAGCAACTACACCACAACACATACAACTCATAAGTTTCATGATCATTCATCTGATTTTATTTTTCCTTTTTTCTTTTCTCCTCTTGATCACACATTAATAAATAAAACCTCGACCTTCACGTGTCCTCCATTCTTTTGTTGAATTTCTTTCCTTAAAAATACACCTTTTGTTCCTACCACAACTGTCAAAGCAGAATCAAATACACAGCCTGGCTACATCACTAGCCACATCCTTAAATCACATGACTTGACTTCATAGGTGTATTTAGCTCAAATGTACACTGATAAATAATAATGCTAGTCATCTAGCTAACACCGTAGATTCAACTAACTTATACAGATGCACAGAAATCTAATCTGTAGACAAGAGAAAACAATAAATACACATTTAATTAGTGTAATGTTTCTACCGCATTGTGTATCTTTTATCTCAGAGGTTCATATTATTTTAAGATGAAATTGGAAAAATTCAAACAAAATGAAGATGTAAACAGAGTGGCCATGTGTGAAGTGCGGTAAATGAGCCCCTTAGGACTGAAATAGTAATATTAAAGCGTCAGGGATTAATCAGTTGTGTTGACTCTAGATAATTGCATGTAAATTGAGGTATTTACACATAAATTGAACTCCTGTATATGTATATATATTGATCCGGGGGACCCTGTGTGTATGTGTGTATGTATATATATGTATGTTATTCCTAACGTGCCTGAACATTATCGGGGGTTAACTGTATATATACATATACACTCACACACACACACACACACACACATGTATATATATATATATATATACAGGCATACACACACACACACACACACATATAAATATATATATATATACACACAGGCGTACACATACACGTGTGTGTGTATATATATATATATATATATATATATATATATATATATATATATATATATATATATATATATATATATATATATATGTGTGTGTGTGTGTGTGTGTGTGTGTGTGTGTGAGTGTATATGTATATATACAGTTAACCCCCGATAATTCGCGGTTTGGAAAATTCGCCAGCAACATATATATATATACATTTTCAAGAAAAAGGTGTTTATTATACACTTAAACATTTCATTAAATACACATTTTATTTGTTGATTTCTAAAATACCATCAAAATAATTTTTTTTTTCATATTAAATACCATTAAAAATTAATTACAAATAAAATTAAACAGAAAGAAACGCACTCAAGCTGTGAGGTCCTGAATGATTCAGTACCCTTTCCAGACTGTAGGAGGGTAAAGAGTGTGTGTGATGGGTGTATGTGATCACACTCAATGCTGGTGGAGGCATGTTGTGTAAATTTCCATGATAGAGGAAGAAGTGACCCCAATGATCTTCTCAGCCGTCCTCACTATCCGCTGTAGGGTCTTTTGCGGTCTGAAACGGCACAATTCCCAAACCAGGCAGCAGCTCAGGATGTTTTTGAGAGTTGTAGAACATGGTGAGAATTGGTGATGTGACCTGGGCCTAAAGCTCGTGTCACACAGTGCATACTAATGTCTAATGCATACATGAACTTAAAGCTCTTGGCCTGTATATGAGTGATTTTATGGATTGACCTGCTGCCACATGATCTGCTAAATGCATATTCTGAATTCTGAAGATCATGTGGATGAGGACTGATGTCAACCCAAGCCAAAAAACATTGCAAAGAATTGCTCACAAGGAGAAGCAACTGTTGTGGATACCGAATGGGGTCAATACTATTTTCAAAGCAAACAGGCTGTAGCAGAAATCTACACTTCGGCATAATTCTGCAGTCTTCATATCATATGCATTCACATTTTCCAGCCACGCACACGCACACACACACACACACACACACACACACACACACACACACACACACATGGCATTATGTAAACTTGGCAAATGTGTGCCTCATTCAGCATCAATTGTGACTTTAAACACTCGATTTCCGTGCTTGCTTGTGGTTAACAGCATGTAAAAAAACAGCATGTATGTGGTTATATGCTCATAATGATCTTTAAAAACCTTTTTAGCATAAAAAGGTAAAAAAAAAAAAATCGTGCCGAAATAAATCAGCTTAGTGGACAGAATTAGAGGCGAAGGCTTTAGAGTCAGGCAGAGATTAAGGAAAATCATGCGCAATAAAGAGCGTGTGATCAAGAGTGACTGGCGAGAGAGAGAGAGAGAGAGAGAGAGAGAGAGAGAGAGAGAGAGAGAGAGAGAGAGAGAGAGAGAGAATCAGTGGAGGGGAAGAGTAAAGAAAAGAGAGGTTTGGAAGAGACCAGACAGAAACTAGAACCACAAAACGATTATAAAAATGTAGTTATTTCCATAGTACATTTACATTTACATTTACATTTGCGGCATTTAGCAGACGCCCTTATCCAGAGCGACGTACAAACGTGCTTTAAATCTCTAGTAATGAATAAATCTACACTGGTACGCAAGATTACAAACTCAATATGAATATAACTCGAATTCTACAAACTTGGAAAGTGCCATAGTAAACCCTGATAGATGTTTGTTCCATCATATAACTGCCATATTTAGACACCCCTACAATGGGCTGTACCATTTTTTTACTGTTGGTCAGACCTCAAGTTTGACTTCCCTGTCTTTCTTTTTTATTTTGTGAGTAGAGGCTAAGGGTTGAGGATCTCTGGGAAAAATAATCATGGGGATTTTAGCCCAAAGATTTATTCTGCCTCTGCCAGAAGGTTACGATTCAGTAGACAGATCTCATTAAAATACTATGTATCGAATAGAAATACAGTACTGGGCCTCAGAATCACTAACGTACATCTTAATAATTAGTCATATTGCGACTTAATTATTTCGAGGCCCCGTAGCCGTCGTCCAGTCATTTTCATGTTCTTTGATGGGATGGTCAAAGCACAATCGTCAGAGCCAGCAATCTGCGTCTGTAGCAAACTAGAGATGATGTAGATGTGGCTACAGTGAAAAGAGACTTGTTGAATTGTGTTCATTGGGTTTCTTGCTTTAGTAATGACATTCATTCTCACTGTGTAACATTCCTGTCTCTGATGCAGTGCTCTGTTATACTGCATTACACAGACACACACATCGATCAGGCGTCACATTATGACCACCCGCCTAATATTGTGTCAGTCCCCCTTTTGCTGCCAAAACAATCGTGACCCTTCGCGCGTTAACAGCATTAACTTCTTCAGCGGTTTGAGCTACAGGAGCTCGTTTGTTGGATCGGACCACACGGACCAGCCTTCGCTCCACACGTGAATCAGTAATCAGCCGGTTCACCACTGTTGAACTTTTGATAGATTCTGACTACTGCAGTCCGGGAACATCCCACAAGAGCTGCAGTTTGGGAGATGCTCTGACCCAGACGTCTAGACGTCACAATTTAGCCCTTTTCAAACTCGCTCAAATCCTTGCGCTCACCCATTTTTCCTGCTTCTAACACATCAACTTTGAGGACAAAATGTTCACTTCCTGCCTAATAAATAAATCCCACCCACTATTAGGTGCCACGATGAAGAGATAATCGGTGTTCTTCACTTCACTGGTCATAATGTTATGCCTGGTTAATGTATGTCAATGTATTTCTTTCTTTCTTTCTTTCTTTCTTTCTTTCTTTCTTTCTTTCTTTCTTTCTTTCTTTCTTTCTTTAAGCTATTACATTGATGTTGCAACACAAAACCTCAAGGGGGGTTACATTTCATATACATTTGCCCTTTTACCAGGACGAAGACCTCAACCAAACATTCAATACAAATCAACACAGAAACGATCGTGTGATACGAAATCAATAATGCGCCTTAACCACAATTATGCATCCTGATGACCAAATATATGTGGACACTTGACCAGTCATTGTTGAGCATCCTGTTCAAGGTTTCACTCCTCTGTATAATATTCCAGTTTGTGATCATTCGAGCACAAGAGCGTTTGTGAGACGAGGCCTGAGAAGGTCTTGGGTGGTTAGACGGTGGTCCATTTCATCCAAAAGGTCAGGTGATCATCCGGGGTTCTGTGAGAAGTTCCTACTGCACCACATCATTTACTTTTATGCCGTTTTGCAGGATTAAGGACCTCACTCAAGAGTCCAGCAGCTTGGTGGTGCTGGGATTTGAACTCATGCCCTCCTGATCAAAAATCCAATGCCAGCTACTCATCATCCTGAAGGAAAGGGAAGTTCTTTGATTCCACAACGTACAAACATTATCCGCTTTCAGATGCCAACAATTTGAGGAAGAGTTAGGTGGGCATTACGGAGGTATTAAATGCCCCAGGGGTCGTTTTCAGGGCTTTCATCATTAAATGTTCTGTTCTGATGAACTATTCTAGACTTCGCGAATCGAACCTGTGTGCTTTTTCAGGAAGGGTGCCATTAAAAAATATGGGTCCCAGCATGGTTATCCTGGGGATGAGGAGGGAGGGAGGTACGGAGGGAAAGAGGGAGGGAGGGAGGGCGGAGGAGAAAGGCTGCTCCTGAGGAGAGAGAGAGAGAGAGAGAGAGAGAGAGAGAGAGAGCGAGCATCCGTATGTATTTTTTTAATCCCCGCCGCTCGACCGGGAGGGAGCTGTTTCTCTTCTCTCCATCATCTCTCCCGTCATTTTCTCTCTCTCTCTCTCTCTCTCTCTCTCTCTCTCTCTCTCTCTCTCTCTCTCTCTCTCTCTCTTCATTCGCATGTTATTTGAACTTGCCGTTTCTCCTTCTCTTCTCCTCTCTTCTCCGCTGTTCTCTTCTCTCTTTTCTCCACCCCCACACACACATATATACACACCCCCACCTCCCGGTTTAAGTTGGAGCGCGTGATGAGCGTTCGGGTTGCATCCGTAGCCGCCCGCGCGCCTCTGGATCGTTGCAACGGAGCAGGAGGACAGCAGGAGATCCGGGCCGTGATGTAAACCGCCAATGGAGTTTGGGATTTATGACCGAACATGGGGAAGATGAGCGTCCTGTCGCTGTGTTTTCTCTTGTGCGCCGATCTGCTGGATTTAGCCTTCGGTGAGTAACTGATGTCCGTGTGTTCCCCTGTGTGTGTGTGTGTCTGTGTGTGTGTGTGTTCGGGGTTTTTTTCTCGCGCAAACACACGCGCGTTTTTTTTTGCGTGTGCGTTTGTGTGCGCACCCGTGCGGACGCGCGCTCATGTGTGCGTTCGTGTGCATGCAGGCATTTGACGTGTCATGCACGTGAAACAATTTCGCACCGAAGTCAAAGAAACAAAAACCCAAACCCTCACACACACACACACACACACACGTCGTCATGTGTGCGCTCTCATTTGCAGTGCATACTATAAAGTCTAAAAAGCACACGTTTTTCATGCGGCTTTATCAGCGTGTGTGTGTGTGTGTGTGTGTGTGTGTGTGTTCAACTTTACGCATTTTGAATCCCAAGCTATGCACCAACGTCGCTGTGTTGTTGTTTTTTTGTGCCCATCCTGGCACCGGTTTCAGCCTGATGGCGAATGTGCTGGGGGAGATTTGATGGTAGGGGTAGCAAGAGGGACATCAATAAAATAGTTCTCCTTCTTTTTTTTACGCACTAGTGAGAGCATTCTTTATTCGGCGGTGCGTCTTTGCGCATTTGGAGGCTAGTTGAGACTTTGCGCGCGCGGCAACCGGAAAAGACGCGCAGTGAAACAGTATACGGAGTAGATTTTTTTTCTAGATGTTGCTCCATCAACGACCAAGCGACCAACACTCTTTTTTTAAAAAAAAAAAACTCATATTCTACCGTGAATTGGGGACTTTTCTTCGAGTCGCATGTCGTTTCCAGCAGAACCCAAGATGCTGATCCAAATAAAAAAAATTTACAACATGTGCACCAAACATACTGCGGTATATCCATGAGTCGATTTTTATTGAAACTGGAAGCGGATTTGTTTGTGTATTTATTTGCCCCCCCCCCCCCCCTGAAAATTCCTATGCGTAATTCCGACATCAGGGAACAGCCGGTGAAGAAGCGCGACTGCGCATAAAAAAGCAAGAAAAAGAAAAAAACACTTCTAAAAATCAAAACGAATTAAAAAAAATACAACCTTATTCGTGTCGAACTCATGCATGATTTAGGATCAGCACTTACAAAGCTTTCTCAAGAGAAATAATATCCAAAAAAAGACACTAGGAGGCATCAAAGCAGGCGCGAGAACTGTTGCCTGTCGATTAATCATTATTCAGAGCAGAATTTACACATACACACGTGTGTGCGTGTGAACCTTTTTTTTTTTTTAAATGATGTCTATTTAATAATGCATTCAAACACCGAGATCAGATTTGTCCCGAAACCACACGATCGTGAAAACATACCCTGCTTCATCTTCATCCAGCTTTATCCTGGTCAGGGTCATGGTGGATCCTGGGGAATATTCGAAGAACATCCTGCATGAGGCAGGATTTACGATACACCCCTGTCCATCATAGCATCACTCCATGCACACACATTGATACCAGAGCTAATCCATCGATCAGCAGGTGTCTGGAAAATAAAGGTAACCAGAGAACCCTAAAAAAAGTCCTTCTTGATGATTCTGTATTCATTTATTTCTTCATTTCTTTTGTATTTTGCAACCAATCGATCCGCTCCATGAAATGTGCACTTTGGACACAAGTTTGTACCTAATTATAAGATTTGAATGTCTTTTATAGGAGGCTTCACTCTTCAGATGTTCCACCAGATTCTGGGGTGTGTTTGTGGGAGATTTATATTCATTCAGCCACCAAAGTCGGGAACTTATGTAGGTGAGGTGAGGAGGCCTGGGGGTGCAGTCAGCATTTCAGTTCATTCTAAAGGTCTTTAATAGGGTTGGTATAAAAGGAGATCTTCCATTTCAACCCATGTAAAGCAGATCTTCATGGAGATGGCTTTGTGCATTTTTTTTTATACTGGAACAATTTTGGGTTTCATAGTTCAAGGGGAAATCTTATGCTTCCACATCCAGAAACATCCAAATCATGTGCAACTTTGTAGCAACAGTTTGGGGAGGTACCACATGTAGCTGGAAAAGTCTGGTGTCCCAATACTTATATAACAATTCTTTTTTTAACATTGTAAAGCCACAATAGTAACTCAATAGCGTTCCTTATGATGATCAACAAGATACCAAACTTCCTAAAATCATAGTTCTGCCTTAGCAATGCAAGGTCTTCATATGCTCCCACTAACTGTACTTACCATGCATGGTATAGTCGTTGTAAAATTGTGCTTGAGCGTTGTACTCCGATCCAAATTTAGCTTCCTCAAGAGTCGAGCGATGATGTTGCAGTGAAAGAGAAAAAAGCATGAAATGTCCCCGTGTTGCTTTTTCCAAGGCCTTGTCCACTTTGTACTGTGCTTCGGAGGGGAGACATGAGGAAAATAGCTTGTCTGTTCTGCAGAAGAGGCTCCTGCACTCTCAAACCCCACCCCCCATTTCATAGACATGCTAGCCCCGAAATTAGCATTATGATCAGAAACAGCGCTGAGTGGTTGTTTATCGATTTGTTTTGATAATAATGGAGAAGCTCTGTTAATATGATTGTATGATGCTGAGTTGTTTCTGATGCATTAGAGAACATGGGTTAGTATACAAGGAGCAGAGATACATCGGTGTGTGTGTGAGAGTGTGTGTTGGTTGTTTAGGACCCTTATTAGACAGTACAGTTAAACTTTACTGATTCATTTGTGATTTTTTTCTCAAGTGTCTCAGATGTGAGAGACTCCTAATGCCCGGTCATTTGATTTGTTCAGAGTCTGACTCATATGACTGGCAGCAATATGCCAGTAATGTGCCATAATGTTGTGTACAGTGAGCTTAGCAGTTAGAGCGGCGATCAGATCGCTGTTCAAATCTTGTCACTGTGATCTCATTTAACACGTCCAGGATATATGTTAACAACAAAACAAGGGTATAAAACACACTAAAGCATGCGGGTAATGGAAAATAGCCAACGATTTCAATAATCTTCCTACAACAGCACATCCCAATACCAATCTTTACAATTTTTTAGTTATTCACAAATGATTTTTGCATTTAATCCGTTTAAAGTTGCGTTTCATGCCGCAAAATTTAGCATTCATTTCATTCTCTCTTCACGCATCACAAAACTTGTATGGAGAGACTCGGGAACACACGTCCCGTCAGTCATATTTCTTTGTCACATGATTGGCACGTACAGATACTGAGCAACAGTCTACTCAGTAAGGACAAAAGTTTGTGGACAGCTGACCATGTTCTAACATCCGATAGCACAGTTAGTCCCCATTTGCTGTTTGTGGAGATTTGTGCTCATTCAGCTACAATGGTGTCAGTCAAGTCATGTACTGATGTAGGGTGAAAAGGTCTGGAGTACACAATTGTGTTCCAATAATCCCCCGTTTATCACGGTGGTTACGCTCCAAACGCTTTTTAGAAAACCATGTATATTATTGTTTAAGCCGTAAATCATTCTCCCAAACACTTTAAATACACAGAAAACATTTGCAAGCATACAGTAATTATATCTTTATGAATACATTTCATTATTTTAACATAAAACTCCAGAAAAACTATTACCTATAAGTGGCCTATTGGGGTCTAATCGATGACTGTATTCCTGAAACAGTCAGGTGTGCCAATACTTTTGTCCCTATAGTGTATATGTTTCCCCTTAACATGCACCAATTCACCATGTCGACTGTGTTTATGATTATTCCATTAGCTATAATGAACAAATGCAACATCTACTAATAAGGCGTATTAGAAACCACCAGTTCACTCAGTACTGACACTCTGCCTTTAAGTCTAACACCCCTTTTAGAAATGTAGCATATCTCCACATTCCCACAGATGCTCTATGACTATTTATCACCGCCAGGATCGTGAAGGTTGTGCAGGTTCTCCTCCTCCCCTCCAAGTATTCCATTAGCCAATCTTGAATGAGATGAGAGGCTGCTTGTTCAAGTGCACATTCAGTAGCACTCATCACTACCTCCAGACAGCAGCGTCATCATCATCATCACCACCACCACCACCAAGTCATGATATCATTCCTACACCTCAAGGTTATCCTGCCTTCCATTTCAAAAGCTGTAATGATTCACAAGTATGTCATCTGTAATGCATTTAGCTCGCGGTTTATTTTCTCCCAATCGTCGTAGTCCTGTTTGGGTAACGCTGCTAATATTTGGTTACTGGTAGTAGTGTAGAGTTGGTGCTTATTAAGTCTTATTAAGTAACAAATTCATACACTGCTCCAGACATTTATGCTTAAGAAAGCAATTAAACTGGATATTTAATAGAAAAATTAAAGATTTTTTTTAATTCAGGCTAATTGCTAGTCATGCTAGTCATGGTCAGCTTGCAAAAAAAAACTGGCAAACTGGCTAAACATTCTCATAAATAAATAAATAAATAAATAAATAAATTCCCAGCTAAGCCTGGCTTTCATCTGATTTGATCAAGCTTTTAGTGAAACCCACATTAGTCTAATCTATTCGGTCTGTAATCCAATACCAGCCATGAAAACGCCCAGGATGCATCATCATTTCATCAGGAAGACCTAGCAACGACAAAAGGTGAGGACAATCCCAAAATATTGTTTACGATGTTTTAAATACCTGATAAAATGACCTATGAAATGCACTTACACTGTCCAGGCATTATTACATGATGACATAAGAGCCGCATTGATTAATTGATTAACATTGATTATCTCTTAAACATGGCACCTGTTAGTGGGTGGGATATTTTTAATCTAATTTTAATATATAAATAATTTTCAAATAATTGAATTTGTCCGCCTAGTTGATGTGTTAGATGCAGAAAAAAATGGGCAAACATTCGAATTTGAGCGAGTTTAACAAACTAACCCTGACCCCCAGACAACTGGGTCAGAGAATCTCCAAAACTGCAGCTCCTGTAGGCTGTTCCCAGTCTGCAGGTTTCAGTGGTCCAAGGATAAAACAGAGGTGAACCGGCGACTGGGTAATGGGCTGCCAAGGCTCATAGATGCACGTAGGAAGCGAAGGCTGGCCCGGTGGTCCGATCCAAAAAACGAGCAACTGTAGCTCAAACTGCTGAAGAAGTTCCTGCTATTAATGTTCAACAGGTCAGGACTGTCTTGTCAGAAAAAGGGGGAGCAACACAATATTAGGCAGGTGGTCCTAATGTTATGCCTAATATTGGTTTATAATTCACCACCCACCTTCAACTTGAGCAAGATTTTTTGGTGATGCTTTTCTGCCCACCACTGTTGTAAAGAGTAATTGATTTGTCATAACCTTCTTTTCATAGCCAGTCGACCATGCCTCACCTCTGACCTCTGTAATAAATACCTTTCCTCCCGCACAATTTGTGCTCATTGGATGTCTTTCTTGTTTACACAACACTGCTGTGTGTGTGTGAGTGTGAGAATATCTCAGGAAATCAGCAGTTCCTGAAATACTCATACAAGCCTGTCTGGCACCAACGAACTGTCAGTGATGATGTGAACATCAGCAGAAGCTCGTGACCTGTACCTGGCTGATTTGATGCATTCGGCTGTTACCACAGGACTGGCTGATTCCTTGAAATTCTGTAAAGCTGCTTTGAGCTTTTGTGAAAAGCGCTATAGAAATAAACTTGACTTGACTCGACTTAATATCTCAAATGTGCAGATGATTCATATTAAATTGTATTTCAGCAGGTTGGATTTAACACTGCTGACCCTCAAATACTCCAAGAAGTCAGTAGTGCCACATTTGCGGTCTTTAAGTCTTTATAATAGCATTAGCATAGATTCTATCATTTTTTTCACCTTTCATTTTTGTTAATTTTTGCAATCATAATATTAAATCATCGTTATTTTATTCGGTTTGGTTTTACGCCAACTTTACTTTGTACCACCACCAAACACAAGATATCAAATACAGTTGCTGTCAACAGTTTGGAAAGTTTTTTATTATAATTGTTTTTTGTTTTTTGAGAGTCACATGCTTATTTTTTTGGTTTATATGCAGCAAACTAGGTCGTTTAACTTTTTTGATTTCCGTTAGACTGTCACCTTGGGCACAGTAGATTTTTGGATGAAATACGTGTAGCTATGTCACGTTTCATTTCACAACTTTTCTGTTTATATTTTGTAGAACATGCTAACTCATTATATATGCGGTGGTATCAAAAAGTTTCGAGTCTAACCGTTTACAAGGAAGTACTTTATTTATCTCATTTTAAACACCTTCAAAACAGTCCCCTTGAACAGAAATACAGCACTCCTAGCGTTCCCGCCATTTCTGGAATGTGTCCTGGAAGTCTGTTTTTCGAAGCGTGTCAAATACAAATACGTGCTGGATCTCCACAACGGTGTTAAGACGGCGACATTTGAAATGAATCTTCATCTTTGGGAAGAAGTCTGCAGGAGCCGAATATGGCGAGTAGGGTGGGTGCGGAAGTGAGATCGCATGGATCGTTTTCCGACGATCGTTATGCACAAGTTGCCTAATGCTTTCGACATTTTTGGGGGTTAAGCTCGTTGAAGGTCTTTCCGATATCTCGTTGTCTTCCAGTGAAGTTCTTCCGCTCTTGAAGTGCACATGCGACACGAAACACCTCGAAGGACTCGTTGCTGCAGCACTGCATCCTGTCAAAATTCTCTGTGGCAGATTTGGCCAGTTTCATTTTCTCTTTGTTTTAACTTGCTTTCCAGGATGAAATCGCAGACGTGGTCGAGACTATTGGTGCTAATAGCACCAATTAGCACTAATAGTCTCGAAACATTTTCATCCCACCTTGTAAAATGTAGATAAAAAACATGAAAGGACTACTGAACCATCATGGCTACCATTCCCTATTCCCTATTCTATACAGCTAAATGGAACCGTCTTCACCATACAGCAAAACAATAACCCAAAGCGTACAACTGGATTAAAAGGTCAGAAGGAAATCTCCAACTAGCAAAGAACACCTTTGGCAAGCTGTTATTCATGCTAAGAAAGGATTTTTCAATGAAAAATCAGGTTTTACTGCATTTTTTTAAATGCCCCCTTAAAATACTACAATTTAGCACTAACTAGAATATAACTTCTGCACTCTTGTGCCACCGGTCATGCTTTTGTAGAATTTAACACTGACGATGTTACTGCCCAAAGACTCCTTACTGTGACATGCTAAGCGCTACAGCACAATAACTAACATCAGCACATCACATGCCTAAGTGTTATTATTCAAAACGAAAGGAAAGTGAGAGAAAGTGTAAGAGAGAGAGAGAGAGAAAGAGAGAGAGAGAGAGAGGAAACTCGTGCTTTGTCGCTTGAGGTTATTTGGGTTATGTGCTATCAACGTGGCATTTAAGCCTGGTGCAATTCAGGCGCCTTATCTCTGGATGTCGGGGGGCATGTGAAGCAATTGCCAGTGCATGAGAGTGAGAGAGCAAGATTTTCATCATATTACCATGAGGGCTTGATTTGGGGTGTGAGTCATGAAATATTGCAACCTTGTATTTTTTTTTTCCTTTATGATTCATTATATAACTCGGAATGGACCAGTTACGCATAACGAGGGCTTTTTTCCCTCCATAATGATGCTGAATAGTTGATTCTGATTGGCTAATTTACAGCACCCTGGACAGCCTCAAGGCAAAAATGAATAAGTATATGAACATATGAAGGGTATGTGATCTCATTCTTTTTGACCAAAAAATCTGCTGGATGGAGGCTTTTGAATAAGTTGTAATAAATTTATTGTGAGTTCCTTAAACGGAGATGACACAGGAACCAACATGTTCACAGAAGGTCTAAAGCTAAATCCAGAGATGCTCATACTGAGTAATCTGATTGAAAAAAAAAATGCAGTGCAATATGTGGTGAAAAGTTATTTTTTTGCCTCCGGGGTTTCATAGAAGGTTCAATGGCATTCAAACCATCCATCTTCGGTAAGTGCTTTATCCAGAGCAGGGTCACAGGGCATGGTGGTTGATCCCGGGAATACCGGAGGGGAATATGGGAACGCATGGCGAGATGGACACACTCTTTCACAGCTAGGAAGAATTAGAGTTAGGCAGTGTATCATGTTTTTGGAGATGTGAAAGCAAACTGAAGACAGGGTTCCTCCACATCTGAAATAATGATTATAACATGTTACGTTACAATCTCTGATGTATGACACTGTCAGAATTTCTGATGTTTTCCATTTGTCTAATCGCACAGTTGGTGGCGCTGTACTGTCATGCCAATTGCTGCCTCAAAAAGTAACAACCAATCACATTTATGCAGATCCAGTCTAGCGCCAATTGGTCATGCGAAGTACATGGGCGACAGCATTTTCAGACGTTTCAGTGTGGATGAGAAACTTTTGGGAAGCGATTGAAAACGAAAGTGTGGACACGGAGCGTTTTCAAACGTATAGTGTAGACGTAGCCTGGAACTTAAAACTTAAAAGCAATAGTATGAAAACACTTATATTTTACAATACTTAGTGTTCTTTTTTTTTTCCTGTACTAATCCAGCCCTGGAAATCACTCAAATCAAATTCCATACTTTTTCATACTTTTCCAAAATGCGAAATAGAAACCCTGCGGAGAACCTGGAGCAAAGCTGCTGTACATCAAGATAATTGGAGAAAATATGCCTTAGACCCATGCAATACAATAAATATTAACACAGAGCCTTGCAGTCATGGAGCCGGACGATGCCGAGCTTTATGTTATCTAACATCGGCCTGCCTGTGATCTTGTGGTTTTTAACAAGCACGGACTGTTATTATTTCCAATATTGATTTATGACACCAATTCCCTAAGTCTCTCAGCCAGCGAGGGAAACGGGCTGCCTTACGAGTGAGTCATTGTGCCCCATGTGGATTCCCCCATTTCCCAGTGTTGAGAGAGTTTCTCCTCAGCAGATCCATCATGATCAGGCCCACTGACTGCTCCACAGACAGGTGTTGGCAATTCTAGCTGTAGACGCCGATAATCACTCACTGACCTTAGCTCCCCCTTCTGAGTCATACCTCAGAGAGAGAAAGAAAGAGCGAGAGAGGTAAAGAGTAGAGGTGACCTTCCAATGGATTTGTCACCAGAAAACCAAATAAGTGCACTAGGATTTTCGGATTTGGATTTACATCTAACACAGAAATTGAGAAAGCAAAAGAAAGAATATAAATCCTGTTTGTTCATTTCAAATAATATATACTGTATGTTGCTCTTGTATCCCTATCTTATATCCTCTTCTTGATCTGGAGACATCTAGAGTCTTAAAATTATTATTATTATTTTTTTTCAACCCTCCTGCTATATAAGAAAAATTTAGTTTGCCTGATTTATATTTTGTTATAGCCACTTGTAATACTTATTTAAAAGCTAATTTATTTCCCCAAATCAAAACAGCCAGGATAAATTTACTCACGAATTGACTCCATTTTCTTCCTAATTTCGTCTTGGTTAATTCCCATTCATCAGCTAATTCTCGCTTATTACACAACAGCTACTAACCAGGAAGTACAAAGTCTAAAGTAAAAAAACTATTTATTTATAATAATTATTAGTAGATGCGCTATACTTTTATTATATAGAAATTGACCAATTTGTGAGCAATAGTTTATATGTAGATTAATTTCTCTGAACTGTTTTTCAACACGTTCTCTCAGCACCACTGCTGCCACGTGAATAACACTACGGCGTCCGAAGCGTGTCCTGAGAGTCACATAGAATACAGATTAACATGGCAGAGGTAGAGCTGCAGCTTCCTAGAGACAAAACAGGATAGACCTTTGCACTACAAAGGTCTGTTTGTGTTAGGCAATGCGATAGAATAAATAAAAGTCAACTATCTGTACCTTATTGAATTGCATAGCTTCATATTTCCACATAGGATCCACATCCCTAATTTATACACATACGGATGCTGGAGAGCGCAAGCGTTGTGAAGAAAGTATGCATTTTACTGTGCTCCAAGGTTCATGTTTGCTGAACTCTGAGCTCTGTAAAAGAAGATCGACACATCACAATTGTGACCTCTCCAGAAAATCCAAAATGGCGGAAGCAAGATCAAACATCAGACATTTGTGGTGTTACTGCAACACAGGAACACCACATACAGGTTTCTGCAGGGTTTCCAAAGAAAGAGTCTAGCTCTTAAGATGTGCTCTCTCTGAGGAACATGAAGCCACTGCTGGAAAGAGTAGCACAGTTGGAGTAAGGCATTAATCGTCCTCTTCCACTTAGAGGAGTCCCACTATTGACTATTTATAATTGTAGACTATATGAATAAAGTATTGGGACACTTGACTTTTCCACCATAAGTGATTCTTTCTGGAATTGTTACCACAATGTTGGGGCACACAATTTGTATAGGATGTCTCTGGATGTGGAAGCAATACATTTTTATCTTCAATTGAACCAGGACAGCCCAACCTGAAGATCTTAAGTGACCTACTATAGAGCATTGACCTCAACCTAGTTGAAACCATTTGGAATGATTGTGAATGCTGACTGCACTCCAGGCTTCCTCACCTCACCTACATCAGTATCTGAAGTTACTAACACAATTGTGCCTGAATGAATATAAATCTCCCACAAACACACCCAAAAAATCCAATTGGAACATCTTCCCTTAAGAGTGCACAAACCTCCACAAGCACTTTCCAAAATCTGTTAGTTTGCAGTTAGCGAAAGGAACAATTAAGCAAAGGTTTAAACATTGATCCTAGACTTGCCTTTTTTTTTAACCTTCTGAAATAATTCTCCACAATGCCAGTCTTACTCTTTTATGCCTTGTTTATCTCAGAGCTTACTGAGGTATATGCTACATTCACCCAAGACAGATTAGAAAAGAAACAGACCCCCACCCCATCCATAACCCTCCTAAGGATATAGATGCAGACAGTCTACGTGCCTGGTCCTGTGTCTTTTTGAAATCTCTTTGTGATTTTCTGGCCTTAGCTATAAATGAAGCTTCAGGACTTGGCCCTGGGAAGGTGACTCGAGCTCCGGGTTTCAAGTCGGTATTCATTAGAAGAACGGTGGCCTCTTAAAGCCACAAATGAGGACAGATGCGGTGGATCGGCGTGCTGACATGGCCTCTATCCCTATCGCGTTGTCGTACAGAGGAAAGAAAAGAGTGAAATAGGAAGAAAAAGCCGTTCGTGTTAGCTATCATCGGGTTATATTGGTTATGGGTCTGAAGAGAGCTGTATCTCGCATTCGACGTGTCTGACATGCAATTGGAGGGGGGAAAAGCAATTTCTAAGAACAGCTATAAAAGTGGCCTTAACGTGTAATGCCTTTTGTGGGAGTTGTGCTTAAGACTCATAAGGTTGTTGCTTCGCTGAAAAATAGTGTTGTTGTCAGCCAAATGTGTGTGTGTTTTTGTGAGTGTGTGTGTGGGAGAGAGACATTATGTCCTGCATTATCTTTTTGTCCTTTGAGCCATTGGCTTACGTACTGTCATCCAGGGAAGACAGCATTAGTATGTTATCGGCAAGCGCAGACGACGAAGCCAAGTCTAACATACGGTCAAGGACGACCAGCACTAACGGAGGCCACAGACGCGATTTATTCTGCTTGTGCTTTTTTTTCCCCTCAGAATCTCTGCGTATCGCCAGTCGAAAGTCCTAAGCACTCAACGTTCGAGGCAAATGAAAATCACAATGATAAAAGAAGGATCAAAGTGGCCTTTGGAATAAATGTGATTGTTTGTGACATTCAAACTGATTGTAGGTGTATCATCTTTAGTATCTATTATTGTCCTAAATATTGATATTGATTATTCCCAAGATGGATGACGATGGGATTTGTGAATGCTGCCTCGTGTGGTTGCTTTTAATACTTAAAATGGAAACAAACTATTAGCCTACTGCTACTAAGTAGCGGTAGCTCAGTAGTAGGTGGTAGGTTAGTGGTTAAAGTTGTGGGTTCTCATCGGCTAGTCAGTGTTTTAAGCCATCTCTCGGACCCCGGCTAACATCGCTAGGAAATTCGAAGAAAGATTTTCTTGCTGTAATGCATTTCTGACAAGTAAAAAGCCCCCATTTGCTAGTAAAAAACAAGAGTTACTAAGAAAAAGTAAGTAAATGTTCCTCAGGAAATTCTTTATTCAGCATTTCACACTCATTTTCTAGCTGACTACTCTTTCTCATGAAAGTCAAAACTTGTGTTTTTTTTCTTTTTAGTGATGTGGCCTCAATCTGCACCAACCAGAGTCACATATGGCTGTAAAAACAAGATGTTTTAATACTTTTGTCCATATAGTGCATATTATTCATAATATAAACGGATAGAAACGTAGATACAAATATGATGTTTTTTTACTTCAAACGGTACTAGAAATAGCTACCGTTTGAAGTAAAAAAACATCATATTTGTATCTACGTTTCTATCCGTTTATATTATGAATAATATGCACTATATGGACAAAAGTATTAAAACATCTTGTTTTTACAGCATATGTGACTCTTCCACAAACTGTTACCACAAAGTTGGAGGCACACAATATCTCTGAATGTGCAATTACAATTTCCTTTCGCTTGAACCACCATAACAACACCCTCTGTGCCTAAAGATATATCCACAAACTTCTGCCCTTATAGCAAATGTAGATTTAGTCGGACTTGTCTCATATCTTCTTCCTTCTTCCATATCGTTTATTTATTTTATTGCCTATAACAAAAGGTGCCATCATCACCCTCTCCAAATCAGCCTTCTGCCCTAACAACCTCATCATCATCGGTCTATCGCTGCGTCTTTCGTTCGTTTATGTTATACTCAGTAGCCCTTTGGTCATTTTATTATATTTTATTTATTTATTTATTTATTTTTAATGGAAGGCTGGATGACATTGGAATGAGTTGGGATTGACGAGAGAGCGGAACAAGAGCAAAGTATCTCCCCAGCCACTAGTCTCGTTACTACGGCTTTGAATCCGGTGATTTCCTCGGATGAATCATCTCAGAAGAGCTTCTCGTTCACTTATGGTTTGCACGCGTGCTATTTTCTCTGGTTGTGATTCAGATTGTATATAACAGACATTTCTGATAAACAGCATGGTGTTCTGCGTGTAAGGAATGAAACACAGTGGGGTGCTGCTATAAAAAAAATACTATACCACAGCAATTTTCTTTCGGTTCAGTTTAAAGTGCCTTGAAGCGTGCAGCATTATTTAATATAATGATAGAATTTCTACAGAAACAGGAAGCCAGGGCTGGACATCTCCAGTAGCTCCTCCTCCTTTGCTAAAATACGCAATAGTGTGTCTTTACCTCACAGCCTGGGCTAAGTCGTATTTGACTAGCACCATGGCTGTAATTTTGAGTGATGTTGGAGTCAGTTGTGGAGGAATTTTTCTCATAGAACTTATAGAATCTTCTACTCGATGGTGTTGGATCTGTGACGATCTCGGATGTTGAGCTATTTTATGAGTTGCTTAGTAACTCCTAGTTTTATACCCACAAATGACTGTATAAGACTGTAGAAAGAACATTACTCATAATCACACACTCCAGAGCTCATGTTAGTTCTCACTCTCCAGTGTTCTGTATTGTTTAAAGACTATAATCACACTCTTGATATCACCCAAATGAGGATGGGTTCCCCTTTTGAGTCTGGTTCCTCTCAAGGTTTCTTCCTCATAACATCTAAGGGAGTTTTTGCCTTGCCACAGTCGCCACGGCTGCTCATCAGGGATAAACACACATCGTTCACCTTAACTGTTGATTTCTGTAAAGCTGCTTTGAGACAATGTCTGTTGTGAAAAGCGCTATAGAAATAAAATTGACTTGACTTGACTCGATGAAGGAGATGAACTAAAAACTAATGTTTATATTGCTATGGGTCAGACACCTTCAGACAGCATTTGATTGGACAGAAAATGATGACACACTGAAGTGCAGAATGATGTCAATACTAGTGAGAGAGTTTTGAGACTGTAGATTTGGAATGGATCTTCTTGATCATTTGCTTAAAGCAATCATCCTCATACTAAAAGCCAAACAACTTTCAATTTGATTTCATGGCATCTCAATAGTAAAATAAATAAAAAGCGAGCATACCATATTGAACACTTTACTTATTTTATAGTTATACCTTGATGAAAATAAAACAGTAATGGAACTGTTATGATGTAATCCTGTGGGATTTAACTGGTAATATGCAGTATGTTGCCCACTATTGGTAGCACTATTATTTATTTTTAATACTAGATACAAATGACATATGTTTTGTTAGTATAAGCTCACACTTTATATTATCATTTTCACATTAATAATAAACCCCCCATGTAACCCAGCCCATGTTTTTGGTTTCACCTTGATATCTGGTTCGATTCATTGCGCCATTGTGAAATCAACTCCACACAACTGAACACGTCTCATGCAGCGTTTGAGTGTAACGTGACAGATTCTGTGTGTTTCATGACATCTCCGTTTCTGTATAATGAACAGAATGTTTGTGCAAAAATAGACGCTCAAAAAGATGCACATACGCTGTTTTGTAAATAACAGACTATCAATATGCCGGTGCACTCCGTGTGTGTGTGTGTGTGTGTGCACGTTATTGCATGCCAGCGTCAGCACATGGCACAAAACGTGAGGTTGTTCTCATGAAAACAGTGAGATTATCGGGCGATAGCATGGAACTGGGATGTGTGATTTCTTAGGATGTGTGAGGAATTCAGTGACAATGGTACAGTCCAAAATAAACACTAAAAAGTTCAACACAAATGATACATATAATATGCTAATCTGTGTGGTCACATGCTTAGTTTCCCACAAGTCTGACAGGCAAATTAGCAAAGCAGCATAACTAAACTAGCTACACTATATGGACAAAAGTATTGAAACACCTGACTTTTCCAACCATATGTGGTTCCTTCGCAGACTGTTACCACAAAATGTGACAAAGTGTATAGATGGGATGTGCTATATTACATTTTCCCTTTACTTGAACCAGAAGACCCAAACCTGTTCCAGCATGACAATGTCCCTGTGCACAAGCCAACTCCATAAAGATATGTCTTGCATGGGTTGTTGTAGTATAGATCTTTTATGGCCTTTACAGAGCTATGACCTCAACCTTATCAAACACCTTAGGATGAATTGAACGCGACTATACCCAGGCCTCCTCAACCTCACCTACGGTGCCAATACTTTAATCTTAAAAAAAGAAAATAGAGGAGATGTTTTTGGTTGCCAGGCACGTCCGTTTTTCTCCCAGCAGCTTTGTGAGAGCAAGAAAGAGAAGTGGGCTCAGCGTGTCAGCTACAGCTGTCAGAACCCGTCTTACAGCTGGATTTTTCTAGCCATTTTATACAAACCGTGCTCTACATGTACAAACCTATAAACAGGTTAGAAAACATGTTCTATATTTGATCATCTAATGTAATTAAACGTGAATCGCATATGCTAACCATGTATTTATAGATTCTTGTGTCTATGTATGCACATTTAAATGTAAAGTATATGTCCATAATGAATTAATTTTTTTGTTTGTTTTTTTACAAATAAATTATTTTAGAATAATAATAATAATAATAATAATAATAATAATAATAATAACCTTTATTTTGTATTACGCCTTTAAAAGATGCATTTCAAAGTGCTTTTCAAGCATCAGAACTGGGGAAAATAAAATTATACTTAAAATAATAAATAAATAAATAAATAATTCTAATAATAATCAAATAAAATAACTAAATAAAATAAACATCACAAAAATCTCGAAAAGTAGGTTTTACACCTACTTGCCATGTTTAACTTTTTTTAACTAAATTTCTATTTAAATTAACTTTTTTTGAAAGACTTTTTGGCATTTTTATAAAGTAATTAATAATAATATTATTATTATTATTATTATTATTATTATTATTATTATTATTATTATTATTATTATATAGAAATCAGGATCCTATGCTGAATTTATGCATTCTGAAGTGTGTATGTGTGTATAGATGGATGGATGGATGGATGGATGGATGGATATAACGCTGCTTAAAACACTTCAAATCCTCAGAACGTTTTTACCATGAGGTGTCATGTTAAACATCCAGTGGTTAGTATGAGAAAATTGTACTCAAACCACCAAATTTAAACTGCTCTATTACAAGATACACACATTTGCATGGTCGTGTCAACAGAAAAAACATGAACATGATGAATAGGACGTGTGGCTTTGCCTTGTTACACAACGTACAGCTTTTATCACTTGGGGTGTACTCACTTTTGTTGCCAGTCATTTAGACAATAATGTTTGTATGTTGAGTTATTTTCAGAGGACAGTAAATCTGTACTGATATACTGACCGGAAAACGAACCAGGGCCGCAGCGGCTATCAGTTTCAATTAAAAGCCTAAAATTTTAGCTCCTCAGCCAACTTCGGACCATATCACTTGGTTTGTTGCATGAGTTTCTACCTGTTTGTTTTCCCCTTAATTTGACTCACGCTCACTCATAATCACACTAATCCCTTTATGTAACCCAGATGCCCTGCTATTCAGTCTTGTCCATGCGTTGTTGTGAGTTTGTCTGCATTTGGCTCAGTTCTGTACAGTTCATGAGTTTGCCCTTATGTGGTGTTCTCTTATTCACGGTCGTTTCATTCTTTGGGTTGTCTGCTTTGATATTTTAATAACTGAATTTGCATGTTGACCTTCTGAAAATAAAA